>JBBBDQ010002047.1:292500-892500 GCA_037127315.1 Ascarosepion bandense | reverse complement strand
GCCTATGTTATTATAATATTATTGTTCTAAGCAGGTTATTTTATATTGTTCTTGTTTATATTAAATGGCCAGATACTTTTTGGGCAGATTTTGTAAATAAGAAGCTATAATGGTGCTTTTAAATAATGCATACACTTTATTTTCTGGTATCTTTTTCCTTTTTTTTTTTCACATGCCATAATTTATAAATTTGTTAAATTCTCATGAAATAAAATTTTAGGGATTAATTTTATTTTAACAAAAGCAAGCAGTATTATTATCAAAGCATTTCTGTTTCACAACTTGTGAAATACTATGCACTATATAGTCACTATATTGTTTACTTAAAGAAAAGAGTTGTCAGGCGGTTACTTTTAAAGGAAAGACTTGTTAGATAGTTAATTTGAACTGAATGTTATTCAACACCTGGATGAATCTATTTTGATGTATATTGTTATTTTCACTCTCACTGCTGCTGGAAGCAGTTTTCAAAATTGAGGTATTTTGGTGTATAATACCAAAATAGTTCAATTTTGAAAACTTATCAAGAAAATTTTTGTAACTTGATCAACTTTATAGTTAACATTCAAATTTCTTAAGAATAGTTAATACAAGAAACAAAAAACAGCTTCATTCTTTAAAGTGCATATGGCTGAAAGCAAGGTTATAAAATTTCTCCAGGCAATTCTGATGGGTTTTCATACTGTTCATCAGAGGAGTAAAATTTCTTTCTCATTTTTCTTTCAGCAAAAATTAATCCTGTCTGCGCAAAACAATTTCAGAAAACAGTAGCAGAATCTAATTTTGGAATTGTTTTGCTAAAGAATTTTAAAAAACAGTTTTACTACTACAATGAAAGACACAGAAAAGTATAATTCACATGTTAGATGTACAAGATGAATTTTTCACTATAATTTTATCAGAATAATCATTTGAAAAATCAATCCTGATACTTTTGTAAATGATTAAAAATAATATATTCTTTTTAGAAAGGAAAATATAAAAATACTAAAATATTTAAACAAAAAAAAAATACCAGTTAGCATTAAGTAAATTTCTAGGGTGAAAAGAAAAACAAAAAAACAGAGCTTTTTGTTATTCTTAATTAACTTCAATCCTTATAAAAATACACCTTTTCAATGCAATCAACTTGAAGGCATTCTTTTTACTTTTTTGTTCCGGTTTTAAACTTTTGGAAATACAATTTGTTTTCTAGTTTCAATCATTTTTGTACATTTAACTTTATTTTAAGACAATGAGAAAATAAAATATTCTGTTTTACTTCAACTTCTGTTTTTTTTTGTCCAACTTTTTACTGTAATTGTAAAATGCAAATGGACTGTTGATTAAAACAAGATAAATTTCTCTTATCAACCTCTGCACTCAAACCTCTCTACTGAAATGGTGATTTTCCATGCATAGCTTAGATGTGGCACAAGGCCGAAAATATTGAGCACCCAGTAAGTATCGAACTCACTATTGAGTTGTAATTGAATTAGTGAGACAATCTTACTATGACTGAGAGCAATAATTTAAACAAACTCATACTTGCACATCATGTACAATGTTAACTCATAGAGTTACCATGCAAAAATATAAACAAAGTACAATTTTAGCAATATTCTTGAAGCTTGCTGAAGAAGGCCAGAGCGTACAATGGCAAAAACATTGTACAAATGTATCAACAGAGATGAGGACAATAGTCTGAATAATGTAAATAGTGTAAATACTACCTCATCTGAGAAATATAGACAAAGTCTTAAAGCTGTTTGAATTTCTCCTTACCATTAATTTTTGACTAGCTTTTTTTTCTTAATAATATTGTTTTTTATCATAACATTTAGTGAATTACATTTTATATTCATTTTATGTTCAAATAAACAACATAGACTGAAAATAAGACATAGGTTATGATGAGGTTTAAGTATCTATTGTATATGCTAGGAGTCTAATATGAACATTGCCTTACTGATTTGGCTATGGAGGCCAAAATGCTTGTTTACTAATGACTATTACTACTAGTTGTCTTTTTGCATTTGGTGGCATTCATAAGCAATCTCCTTTTGCTAAAAATGGCTTAAATATATTTCCTAAGTCTTATATGCAAAGGTGATATATCCAGTGAGTTAATGTCTACAAGATGCTGTCATCTATAAATAAAAGCACCTATTCTAACTCCATAATATTGGAATACTAAATGTAAATAGAGGTGCGTGCCATCAAATAGATTAAGTTCATTGAATTTAGTAGATAACATATTTTCACTCACTATTAATTTTTTTTATTACCTTTTCCTTCATTTTATCATTGCTATTATTTAAATTTGGTCAGTCTGTTGGCCACTGTGATCTAATTGGTAAAGGTCTGGGAAGTGCAACACTGAGATCTGAAGATACATTGGCATAGACAAGAATGCATTTCAAAAGCTAACCAGAATACTGAGAGACGGGAAGGTCTCATTAGAAATAAAGAAAAGAGTGCTAGACTGCTATGTGATATCAGTCCTTTTATAAGGCAGCAAATGCTGAACAATCTCAAGGGTGAAGGGGAGGCTTGAAGTAACAAAAATGTGGTTCTACAGAAAGATGCTGAGGATACCATGGACTGAGTATGTGAATAATGACAAGGTGTTGGAGAGGATTCAAATGAGACAAAAACTCATACTTAGCATCAGGAAGAGACAGCTGAGGTTTTTGGGACACATAATAAGGGGAAAATATTTGGAGAATCTAATACTCATGGGATGGATAAAGGGTAAGAGAGACAGGGGAAAGCAGCACAAGACATAATTGATAGACTTCAGCCAATGGATGGCAGAGCAGGGTTTGGAGAGAGATACCAAGAGGAAAAATATTAAGAGCGACAAGGGCAAAGGCAAGTAGAGGTCCATGAATGTCTATGTCCTGAATAGACATAGCACTTAAAGAAGAAGAATATCCATATTAGAAGAGTTCTCAGGAAGTGAAATATAAGATCAAATCTTGCTGGAGATTATTGGCATATATATATATATATATATATATATATATATATATATATATATATAGTGAGCCATGTATCTAACTTAAAAATAGATAAATACAATATGCAAAAAATAGTAATATAAAAAAAAATACAATGTTTAGAGTTAAATTACTGAAATATGCACTCAAAGGAAAAAAATAGTCCAGTCAAAATATAAGTTTTTCTCTAAGATATACTTGTAAAATCTTTTTAATCTGATGTAGTATTTCTTATTCAAATGGAATTTCCTGGATATATCTTTTACTGTTGTTTGTGAAATCCAGATATAGATCTTTTTGTGCAACATCATAAATGAAGCATTGACAATAATTCTAAAAATAAAAGTCAGTTTACTTTAATAATTCCAACACTCTTAGTCTTCTTGGTTTGCTCTTCTATTTATTGTTTTGTTATTCATAAGTCTTACCTCTGAAAGAAGTAAGGCCTGTCTGAGACAAATTCAATTTTTGTGTCTGTGAATAGAACTTTTTGATTTTGTGGGCTGCTTGACAGAAAAAAAGATCTTAATCTTGCTTTGAAAAAAAAATATCAAGCTCAAGTTTTTGGTTGCTCAGATGCATTTCTTAAACTACTGATCAATAGAGCTTTTAAAAGAAATCCAATATATTATACCAGTGATCATAACTTTGGCTTTTAATAATGTTATTATTTGGATTGTTGTTCATGTGATATGATATAGTAAAACAAATTTATCATTAAAGTATTTATTAAAAAATCATGGCCCTATGAAAGAGATTCCCAAGGGGATGTCTCCCTGATTGCTACAATCTTGACCTGTTTATGTCTAGTCAGTCAGTTAAGTGCCATACGTGATACACACTTTGGGCGATCATGTCTCTTTCGAGACATGACTGACTAGGCAGAAGATTATCCCGCAGTAGGTTGCCATTGCTTTCTACAGTAGACTGGTTGCCAACCAAGGCTATAGAACCCAATCTGTCCTATTATTTAACCTATAACTGGAGGGAAGTGGTAGATTAATACCTTTCCCAAGGGTATTTGTGCATAAGTAAATGCAAGGAATTCAACTGGAATTCGAATTCAGCTCCCCGATTTGGTATTCCGAGTCGATATCCACTGAGTCAACCATAAACTTCCATTTCTATCCATATAAACTGCCCCTTAACATAATCCTCTACTTTGAGTGACTCCCAGGCCTTGTACATTGTGAAACATACTGTAAAAGAAAAACATATAAAATGTTTTGAATGTAATTTCTTAAATGTTTTAAAGAAAGAATGTTTGCATGCAGGTAATAACCTAGAATTCTTTCTTGATAAAAGAATATGTTCACGACAAGTGAAAGAATATATACAACTTTGAAGTGAATCATTCTTTGCTAGCCAAGGTAATGAGTTAGAAAACTACCAGAGAAATAAATTTATTTTAATAACAATGCAAACTGGTCTATTTTATAGTTATTTGCTTTTAAAATATTACAAAAATGATACTTGAAACATAATTTCATTGATGTTTAACATTTATTTTACTTCTCTGTCATTTATATAGCCTTGTGACTAAAAGTTTGGCTAACAATTTTAAAGTTTGATTGGACTTAACATCTATTTTATTATAATATGGTCAACCTGAAAAATTTATTTTGTTGACAAATACATTGACATGTTGACATATATCATTTCAGAAATTACAATCTTGCTTCTTTTCTGCCTTTGGTAAAAAGTGTTTGTTTAACAACAAAGATGGCATCTCATATTTTAGGAAATAGAAACATTAGTGAAAATAGTTTTATTTCTGGCCTAAAATCAGACACCTGGGTAAATCTGTGGTGAGATTACCTATCAACATAGAATCTTATTTCTCTGCAGTAAAAAAGTAGTCACCTGAAGTGAATACAAAAACTAATGAATTTAAACATTTTAGAATTAATAGCATGAATACAGTAAGTTTGGAGAAAGTGGGTGAAAGGATTGTTTTTCCTATTGGGAAAAACAGGGACAATTTCTTTTCTGTAGATAAAGGATTGTGAAGTATAAATGAAACATATAGTCATTAATTTTATGAATTAAAAACAAATAATTAATAAAATTTATTATCCTCCTTGAAATTTACAGGCAGCTGTCTTAGACAGACAACTAAACACAGACATGTCATCCATATTCTAAAAATGGATGATAATTTTAAATGCAAAGAAATAAATACTACCACAATAAATTTGCAAGTCTTTGCAGTACTATAAGAAAAATAATGGAAAAGAATTTTGCAATACATTTTGGAGGGATTCATTGGAACAAATGTACAGAAATTACAAACTTGGTACTTTCTATAAATTTTTAAATAAATTATCATTCCAGGAATTGCTTGGAAAGATGAACTCATTAACTATATTGATTCTGTTATATTTTGATGAACCTACTTGCTACTGAAAACTTCCATCATTTTATTCTATTAACAATTTTCTGGAGAAAAAGATCCTTCTTTTTCCTTACAAACTGTATACCTAAAAGATCCTGTAGATTTGTTTAGCTAAAATGTTATGGTCACAGCAGAACAAAAAGAATGATGTCAGTGATCTATGGAGATCAACTCAGCTCTGATTTTTAAAGTTGGACTATGAAAGATTTTGTTTATAGCAGTACTGTAAACAACTTGAATAAAGGAGGATAATAAAAACTTAATAATTCTTGGGCTATAAACGAAAGAAAATACATTTTAATCATCAGAAAAAGTGCTTTTTTATTCAAGCATGTGAATTTGTTTTTAAAAGAATATTCTTTGTGTGTGCAATTCATTCTTGATTACACATTTTTTTTAATTCACAGCTTGTTTGTGCAGCAGGTGATGGAGGACACTGTGTCTGAGTTAACACAAAAGCTGACATACAATTCTTTAATGAAGTCAGTGAATGAAGCCAAGAAGACAAAAGCCACCCTTCAGGAGACCATTCAAAAGTCAGTAAAGCTCGAAGACATTATTTTTTGTTTCATATATTCAATACATCACTATTATCTCCCTTTATATTCTCTGGGAGACATGGCTAACTTCATTTCCTTCTTTATTACATAGCATAAAATAAACAAATTAATTTTTTTATTATAAACTGTTTTCAGAATTATGTTTATACAGTAGAAACTATCCCTGCTTATCCCTGGTTTATATATGTGTATAAAGAATTCTTTAAATGTATAATATTTTTATCTCTATTTTCTTTAAGTACATGTGACAATGCAGTTGTCTAAAGACAGATACAGCTCTAAAGAGGTGGATAAGGATATAATCAGCTCCCATTGGATCGACTGGGGAATGAGGTATGATATAGAATGTTAGAATATTTCTGGCAGCATTTGAATTCCATGACATAAAAAAACAACAAGTCTTTTGAGGTTAACCACAAGTTGAGCCATTTTTTAGCATTTTTATGAGGATGAAAGTGCTGCTCAACCAGGCCATGTTCCCTCAATCAAAACAAATGATAATCAGGTGGGGCAATATCTGGTGAATATGACGGGTGGTGTAGGACTTCCCATTTAGGTGTTTCCAAGTAGATTTTCATCTGTTTTGTAACATGTATTTTATCATTGTCATATACACACACACACACACACACACACACACACACACACAGTGGGTAGCAAAGGTATTTAACATATTGATTTTTATAAATTTCCAAAAAAAATCATTTAATTTTAATGATTCTTACTTCAAATATTTTAATCAACATTGTCTAACTAAACATAGAGTAAGATTGAGAAACATTGTTTTTTATTTATTTTTATTGCCAATTTTTTAATTTGACTTTGTGCAAAAGTATTCAACAAAATTTATCAATATTTAGTAGCATGTCCTCTGTTCTGTCTTACAGCCTCTAGCCATTTTCTCTAGTTTTCAATGAGCTTTTGGCATGAAGATTTTGACAGTTTTATCCATTCTTCTACACAGACTTTTTTCAGGTCTTTGATATTGTTTGGATCTCTTGTGTGTACTTCTAACTAAAAGTTTTCCAAAAATTTTCTATTGGATTGAGATCCGGTGACTATCTAGGCCATTCCAGAACATCAATTCCATTTTTATTGAACCAGTGTTGTGTTGTTTCAGCCCTGTGCTTTGGATCAATATTCTGTTGGAATACAAAATCTTGGTCAAGCCCCAAAGCTGTTGCACTTTTAAAATTGATGGGTTGATAAGGTTTGCTTGTATTTTACTGCATTCCTTTTTCCTTCGTGAATTCCATTTCTCCTACTGTGGTGAATATGAAATAAAAATAACTTTCTTTTCAAATTTGTGAGCCAGTGCAAAAATCTAATTTTTGATTAATAGAAAAACGGATTGGCTCCATGCAGAGAAAAAGACCAAGGCAATTTTGTGAGCCAGTGTGAAAATATTTATTAAACAATGAAAAAAGAGTGATTTACAGAAAACAAATTTCAATGACCTGTGTCATATCTCTTCCTGCCCAAAAATGAGTTTATATTTGGAGCAGACCACATGACTGAGCTGGCCCACTTATTAACATTTCTAGTCTGTCAATTGGAGTCAGAGAAAAAGGGGAGAAAGAGAAAAACAAAGTACCATGCATCTGAATTACACTAATGTAAAATTACACGCTGATACATTATCATCCCTAATGACAACTCAGAATTTCAAGGACTCTACTCAACATTTAGGCTATGTACCTTAAAATATATCTTTTATTTTGAATTCAACCATATAACTTTTGTGTAAAAAATGAACTCACTCAATTTGTTTTAAGTATCGTGGAAACCTTTGTTTATATTGAATTCAACTGTATAACTTTTGTGTGAAAATATAACTCTCTCAATTTGTTTTAAGCATTTAGCAAATTTACTTTGTATCTGATGATTTAATATGAACATTTTCTCTTCTTGACTATTCATCAAATCTTACAAATGTGTAAATTTGTAAATAAATTCCTTATTTTGTGTTGTTAAAATATAAACACATGTTTCCTTGTTACTGGATCCCTACATCTTCTTTCACTACTTTGAAAAACAACATCAAATCCACTTCCATCCCATATTTGACTGTTGGGGTGGTGTTTACTGGGTTGTATTCAGTTCCTTTTTTCCTCTTTACTTGTATGCACATGTCTCACCTGAAAAACTCAATTTTTGTTTCATCCGACTAAATAACTTTCTTCCATACTTTTTAACAAATTTCAAAAGGTTTTGCACATGTTTATGTTTTAATAGTGAAGTCTTTCTTGGTGATCTAAAGTACAGGTCTGTACCATTCAGTGATCCCTCAATTGTATCTTTACTAACTTCAATTCTGAGTTAAAAATTGTTTTTCTTCACATTCCAGGCTATAAATCATTAAGTTAAGTCAGTTAGTTAAGTGCCATATGCGATATATGCTTGGGCAATCATGTCTCAAAAGAGACATGACTGACTGGGCAGAAGATTATCCCACAGTAGGTTGCCATTGCTTTCTGTGGTAGACTGGTTACAGACCAAGGCTACAGAACCCAATATGTCCTATTATTTAACCCATAACTGGAGGGAAGAGACAGATTAATACCTTTCCCAAGGGTATTTGTGTGTAAGTGAATGCAAGGAATTTGACTGGAATTCAAACTCAGCTTCCGATTTCTCATTCCAAGCCGATATCCAGTGCACCATGACCTGTAGCCTTGTTTAAATTAAGTGGTCAACCACTCCTTTGAATTTAGTAGTATCATATTTTTCCACAACTTCACCCACTGTAAACACACAAACAAATTTAAATCTTGAGCAATTTTTTGATACCCCTGACCATCATTGAGCAGCTTTTATAATCTTGTGTCTCATATAATTTGACAATTCTTTTGTTCATAAGTTTAAATAGTGGGACAGTCTGTAGTGTATCAGACCTGTTGTCACTATGTTTTTTGATTATTGAAGCATATATTGAAGACAACCTGTGATTAGTTGAAGTACAAATGATATCAAAATAATGGAAAATAGTTTTAAAATACCCTTTTTAACATATTATTTGTATTGGTGTTAAATACTTTTGCACACAGTCAAATTCAAAAAATTGGCAGTAAAAGTACATAAAACAATATTTGAAGTAAGTATCATTCAAATTAAACAATTTTTTATTGTAAAATTTATAAAAAACAATGTGTTAAATACTTTTGCTACCCACTGTATATATGTATATACATTGTTATGGTATCTTAGTAGTAAGCTGCAACTGTCCCCTGCCTCAACCTGCTGACATAGAGGAGTAGGGTAGATATGTTTCACTAATCTATCTGCTACCCCATATCTCCTACTTACTTCACTCTTTCTTTCACTTGCCCCACTCTTTCTTTTCATATCATTCTCAATGAATATGCCATTCCCTGCCCCTTCTTAACAAGCTAGACAGCATGAAATGGAGTCTTCGCTTCATGACATGACATGCATGAATCATGTAACATGATTTGCAAAAAGGAGGGAAAACAATTACTTTTGAGGACATGTCAAAGAGTTGAACCTTAGCCTTTGAGAAGACTTATCCAAAAAGGCAATGCCCATGGAATAAGCTGAAAATTCAGTGAGATTCTCTCCCAAAAGCAGATTAAAAAATCATCATGTACAGATGAAACTTTATCAAGTCTAGTGGCCACGAGAGTGAGATATCCTTCGCTCCAGTGCACCTACCACTATCTCATCTGTGAATTGTCTGGGGGAATTTTAAACACACGCACCGTAGTGGGGGCGCTAGAGGGTGTTGTCAGTGATGTCTTTGCGTGGATCACTAGGGGGTTTTGGGTCTCTCAACATCATACCCCCCTCACTGCGCTGACCCGACCAGAGATAATCAGTTTCTGGTCCACCCTCAATAACTGCTTTCAGACACTGGAAAAAATTTATGTTTGTGCCCCGTATGAAGTCTTATAAACACTTTCGATTGACGACAGACAGAACCAATTTACATCAAGTGGCGAACCAAACATGAACTCATCCTAAAATATATTAAGCAATTTACTTGTCATATGGCTATTATTAAAAAAAAAAAAACCCTTGACTAAGAATAATTCACGATTTGTTTAAAAATAAATATCTACAAATATATATAATAATATATTAATAAAAAATGAAGAGAACTGAGAAATGCAGAATTTCGGGGAATTTTAGCTAACAGTATGTTTTTGCAATCCAGGTACTCGCCCTTTTGATCCATAACCAATTGGCTGTTATTTCCGCTGTTTCGGTTATGGACTTGAGTGCTTTCCTTTTTTTTCACTCCCACTATCCTAATATCTGTTAAGGCTTTGCTTAAGGACCTTGCTGCAAATCCTCTCATCCCTACTTCTATGGGAATGCAGCTAGCCCTCCAGCCTTTAACCCTGCAACTCTCCAGCAGTTCGTCGTATATTAACTTTTTCCTTTCATGGGCTTCTTCTGCGTTTTCTTCCCAGGGGACTGTCAGTTCCCACAAAACTGTCTTCTTCCCTAACATGGCCAACTACTATTAGCCCAAATACAAACATTTATAGATGGAGAAGAAAGAAGAGTGGTAGAATAAGAAAAAAAAATCTATATTTTATTTCTATGAAATGGCCAATTTTAAACAATTTCACATACCGCATTCACTCCACACTAGCAAAACCATTACCTCTTTTTTTATACTTGCTTTTGACTGTTTCTTCTACAACCCATTTCTATACGTATATATGTGTATATGGTTTTATTTTTTCGTTTTGTTCTGGTTTGTTGGAAAAAATAGTTCTGTTGAAAATCTTTAAAAGTATTTCCATTGTTTGTTCCTGACACTGGTGCAATTTTGTCCTAAGATGACATTTTGAGTGTGTGAACCTGGAATCATATCAATTCACATTCTTTTCTTTCCCTTTTTTTATTATGTGTTCATGTGTTCGGCTAAAAATGGTACAACCCTGGTTTGAAGATAAATGGGATTTTCTTTTCCAGTGGACGTAGGTTGCATGCCCAACTTGTAACATTATATATATATATATATAGTTTTAAAGTGTGCTATATTTATAGGATAAAGTGCTCAATATCAAAGATAGTGTATGACCTGATGATTGCACCTAGCATGAAACAGTCTGTCGCCTGAGTGTTGACAAAGGTGTAATGTTCACTTTATATATATATATATATATATATAAACTATAAGCTACTACAAAATTGCACATTTTGTTTCAACATTGAAAGAACAATGTCTCATCAAGTAGTTAATAATGATGGTAATAAATGTTTATTACCAACATTATTAAGAATTCTGTGATTCAGCTTCAGATTTCTTGAGAATAAAGTAGTGTAGTAAAATTCCATGCAAATACACTTTCTTTGGCATGAAATCCAACATGTTTAATGCTATGAAAATTAAATTTGTTTACTTTTTAGTGAAATAACATACACTGAATTTCAAGCTTTCTTACAGTACTCCCTTATAGATGCATTACCATCTGAAACTACATGCACATAGTTTTGAGAACACCATCTGTTGAAAATAACTTATTCAAGGTCCTAACACATACATATCCCCCCCCCACACACATATATATACATATCTCCACACACACACACACACACACACACACACACACACACACACATAATGGTTCTGATGTATTAATTATCGTCTAAATTACACAAAAATGAAAATAACACTGACATCTCATTTTAACAGATAAGTATTTCCAAAATTATACAAAAATATCTTGCAATAGTAAAGAGTAAATTCATTCAATAAAATTGACATTGGCTTAAACCACGGCCTTCCGATGATTTTAGAATCTCCTGCATCTCTTCTGAATGATCTTGTTTAAGTTGGTGAATGCTGCCATAATCTTACCCTTCAGTTCATCTTTATAAGTCTCTCACTTAACTGCACCATGGATAATATTCAAGGGTATTGCAGTCTGGTTTTCTGTGAGGGGTGATGTGGTCACAGAAATTGTCTATTTCACATTTTACTGTGTTTATTTTTTATTCTTGACCATTGCAAATCATAGTTTTGCCAGCTTTAGTAAAAACTTAGACAAGCGAATATTTTATTTTTTCACCCATTTCAAAATTTGAGCTCTTATATATGTCTGGTGTTCTGCTATAACACATCCACATTGCAAAACATAATTTTATGTTTGAAATATGATGGTTATCCATTGTTATATAAAATAAAAGAATTTTTTCTTTTTTAATCTATTATTAGATAAAACATAGCTTCAATGAAATTGTCCAAGCATTGATGAAGGAAACAAATTTACTTAAGGAAGAATAATGTTTTTGGTAATGTAATTCAAAATCTGCCATTTTAAAAATGTTATTCAGTGTAAATAATAAGTACAATTTTTATCAATTATTGACGTCATTTAAAAAGTCTATTACATTTTCCTAAATAAAACAATAAATTGACAATAAAATAGCATATATAAAAAAATAAAAGAGCCCAAATTCTTTGAATCATTTGTTGTGTGCTATTTGATGTTGTCTAGCTATTATATTATTATATGCCCACATTGATTGCTCAGGATAATTGATTTGAATAAAAATTAGAATCCATTCTTTTATTTTTTTCTTTCTCTAATTAACAGTAATGATTTTTCATTCCTATTCTTCTTTTGACCAATCTGAAATTAGTTTTAATCATTCAATTATTTCCTTTCTTCAGCCAACCTTGCTTTTAGCTAATGAAAAACTTTAGAAGACACTTGCCAGTTTCTTTGGACAACCAGCTTTAATGGATTTTTTTGTCTCCATTTTCCATTTAAAGTGGATCTATTTTTGATCATCATCTCAAAATTTACATTTCATTGTTTTAACTACTGAATTTTTGTGGCTGTGATTTTTTTTTAGATTTTGACCATGTTTTTTAAAGCTTTCCTAAGGGATTACTCTAAGCATCAAATTTAGACTACTTTTTTAAGTGTCTTCAAATGCTGCTTATTTTATTCTTCCTTAGAAACTCAAGTTTTTTTTATCAGATTATGAGAGCATTTTTAAAATTTTATAAAGAAATGACTTTCAGAAAAAAATAAAAGCGTGCCAATCACAATATGAATTAAAATTTTGAGCTTCATGCCTTTTGAATAATTATTTGTACAAATTATTTTTGGTAATGTATTTGTTGCATTTTTGGCATATTCTGTACAAGCAAGTGCTGAAATATTCTCAGCCCAATACATTTCCTTAAATCTAACCAAATGATCAAACATTAGAATTTTGCTGAGAATCCTTTCTTGTTTAGTCGAAGAAATTTTTGCACCTTACTGACATATTTGTACATATATTCTACAAATACAAGTGTACCTCTGCCATAAAAAATTATGCAAAATATATACAAATGCACAACAGTTTTTATTATTATATAGAGGATGTACATATATTCTTCACTACTCAACAATATAATTATTGCAAAAAAAAATATAGTAATAAGGCTCTGTTAAAGAGTAAACACACGGCAAGAGCCTTCATAACTGGTAGTAAAGACAATGAACTGAGCTGATGCTACCTCGCTATTGTCTCTCTAATGAACTGAGCTAATACTGCCTTGCTATTATTTCTCTCCCCATGAGCATGACAGGGGAGAAATACATACATATATATATATATATATATATATATATATATATATATATATATGGTTTTCTAAGCATTACTTTCATCTGGCACAAGGTTGAAAGTATAAGATACCTAGTGAGGATTGAACTCACTACTCAGTTTTAATAGGTTCTAGGAAGACAAGCTTGCTAACCATTACCCAAAACCACAGTGTTCAAATATATATATATATATATATATATATATATATATATATATATATATATATATATATATATATATATATATATATATATATATATATATACACACACACACACAACAGTCTTTATTAAAATAGAGAAGATACTTGAGGTGACTGATTTGCATTGGAAGTCACCAAGAGTATAAATAGCTACAGCAATGAGGTAGTTGAGTACTACCACTTCTCATGATTTAATAACACTACACAACAATAGCATCACTGGTATGTAGAGAACTGAATGAACAATTATCATTTAATAACTATGAGTACACACAATTGTGGCTTAAGAGTTTAGCAGTTAAAGCTAGAGTAAAAGAATTTGAAAGACTTGAAATCAGTTAAAGAAGAAAATCAGATAACTGATCTCTTCTCATCAGCTGCAGGTTGTGAGACTATTATAAAAGTATCAGCAATTGCATACTCAAGACTTATGTAGGAAATGATGTTTGGCAATAATGATATAAGTTAGCTAATAGTAAAAAAATGTAACACCTAAGAAAAAGCTAGTGAATATAGAAAGAGCTAAGTTCATGAACATTTCTCAAAAAGTGGATGAACCAACCATTGAATATGTTCTTTGTTTGAGAAACTGGGATCAGAAAACCAGCCAGTTGAAGAGGATTTGGTTCAAATGAAAATCGGTAAAAGACCTTCAAAATGAGAAGTATCAACAAATGACTTCTGAATAAATTTTTCCAATCAATTCTTACAATTTTTACAACTGGGAAAGTTGTTATTAGAACAGTGTGTTGAGTTTATTTAGCAAGAATAATTGGTTAAAAAATTCAATCTAACAAACATTATGGATCTGGTAAAGGAAATGGATATATTCATGATAGTGAAAAAATGATAGAATAATGTGCATTTGGTATTGTTACAAAAATAAAAAAATAAAAAAAATGTCTGGCACATAAAAAAGGTGTGAAAAATGTTTCAAAATGAATAATTTTTAAACGTAAATCCAAAAAGAGAAATGTAGAGATGGCCTAAGAAAACAATGAAGAAATGTACAGTGAACATGAAAGCAAAATTGTCATGGCAATGCAAAACAAACATGACAGTGAAATTAAGAGCAGTATAGACTCAGAAAATATACACTCTTATAAAAAAAGAAAAAAGATCACAATGTCTCATATCTAGACAATCTCTTAAGGAGAAGGAGGAAGATAGTGAAGAGACAAAGTTCCAGAAAAAGTGCAATAAAGCCTCTTCAGCACAGGGAGATGAAGTGATGCATTTACATAGGAAATCACCAAATGTATAAATAGCTATATGAAGTAGTTTCCTTTGAATTGTGTTGTTGTCCTGTAGTGTTGCCCTGTATTCAACAAGCTTGCCACTTGGTATATTAGTGCAAATTTTGTATTTAATATCTTGTCGCTATTTTAGCAGAACATTCCTTGAATTTCTTTTATTATATCAAACCTATATTATACTATTTAACACAGGTGTATATTCCAATAATTTCAATTTTATTGATCTTCATGCAATCCCTCTGAAAATTTAAGTAAGACTCAAATTTGGTACTTAAAATATCATGAATTTAACTGCAACAAGTACTTTATTGCTGTTATTCTTCAAGACTTAATAATTGACTTCTAAATTGTAAATTTGAGTGTAGTTAGAATTTATTTTAACACATAATCTACAAATACAAGTGTACTCTTGCCATCCAAATTGATGGCAAAAAGCAGTCTTTATTATAATAGAGAGGATATATATATATATATATATATATATATATATATATATATATATATATAATCTTTACAACTTAACAGTAATTATTGCAAAGATTCACATTACCAAATAAACTGATAATCAAAGTAATAATACCATTTCTACCTTATATATCACTGGCTTAACTTAATAATAAATTATCTATTAAAAGAAAAATTCCATGTCAATGAAATCAAATTTTATCCATGCAAACTCATCTGAAAAAAATGTAAACATCAAGTTATGATTGCATTCACAGCAATGGAAAGTACTAATATACATTATCTTACTGTTATTAATGGTATTTTGTGATCATAGATGAAGTATATATAACTGGCTATTAGTACACCAGGCTATTTGTAACTGTTGAGATGTAGGAAAACAAGACGAAGAAAAATTGGTATTCGCAAAAGATCTAGCTTTTGGCTTGTGCCTTGTAATTCTTTGTATAATAATTTAACAATTATAAATAATTTTTCTATAAGGATGAAATCTTTATAGCAGGAAATAACAGAACAGAAGCAGAAAGCAGTGAGCAAGCCAAAAAAAATAAGCTGTAGAATATTTACAGCATAATCTGGACCCAACCACTAGTCACATGCTAAGGAATGACAATGATTGGTCTACATAACATTTAAAGTGTTGGAAGAATCACTACTTGGATTCTCTGATTACAAAAAAAAAAAATGAGATCAGGAAGGACAACAACCATCCCTCAATATGACAAATAGCCTGACCTCGTAAGCTAACATAAATTCTTATAGGATACAGTAACAACCTTTCCAATAACATCATCTTTATATAATCAATAAGCAGTCACTACAGGAATGGGATAAATTCATGAAAATTTGCTATATTTTTTGTCCTTGTCTTATCTAAAGGTAGACTTATATGTGGAAATATATGATAATTATAGTAGTAAGTTATCATATTCTTTAGAATATGATAACAAATACATAACATTTTAGATAAAAAAAACAGAACATTTATTCCCTAAATAAAGAAATTCCTGAAATAGATTAAATAATTCAAGTATAAATTTTCAACAAAATTTCTGGAACAATATCTTTAAAAAATGGAATGACACCACTTTTCTATTTGTAAAAATCTATTTTTCTTTATTTACAAACTTATCAATTCTCACTTGACCCTGGCTTTCACACCATTCCTGTCTATTCTCATCTCAGCTTCTTAAAGGCTTCATATAGAGTCATTGTGTCATGTCTAAATCTAATCATCCTTGTCTTCTGTTTTGTCACTGGCATATCTATATTATAAACTGGGGGGGAAATGTGGCACATGTTGCAAACATCTTTATCAGTGTCCTCGTATAATTATGCAGACTTTGTCAAAATGCTAGGACAGACATCACTTTCAGAAAACTGGTAAATCTGCTGTCATTGGTCCTGACCTGATATCTCAGCTTCAGTCACTTTTGCACCACTGTAACAGTTTCCCTGTGCTTTTTCTATAAATACTTTCATGGTAATTGTTCTGATGAACATTCCTATATGGTACCTAGACTTTATAAAGTTAAGCACAGTACTAGATTAGTGCTGAGGTCTCATCATTTTACAATCAAAATGGTTAGATGTACCAGTAAATTCCATGTTAATAGTTTCTTTTACTGTACTTCTTGCTTGTGGAACTTTTTTCCAGCTTCTTCCCTTCTAGTCAACTTTGATTTTCAAAAATTGATAAACATTATCTTCAATCAGTAACTCCTTTTTCTCTTAGTGGTTTTGTTGCATTGCCTGGGGTTAAATGATTAAAAAATAAATCATTCTTCCAAAAAGAAATACTGGTTGTCTATTTCAAATATACAAATCATTGCATGAAGACATTGTATCAGTTTTAAGTATTTGTCTATACTTCTGAGATGAAATTCCTAGCACCTGAAGAAGACCAGAACAAACAATGACCAAAACATAGTAAACATGGCAATAAAGATAAGGAAAACAGTCCAAACAATGTAAATAAAGTATCTAATTTTTTAACAGTATCATTGTTCTCAATTCTATGGAAAAATTAAGTAAAAAGTAAAATTACTAACCATTGTAATGTTTTTAAAATGATATCTTTTTGTTGTAATGTATGGCAAGAGTTTATTGAGGTTGGAGGAACACCTAAGTGATTGGTCTCAACTAGTGGGGTAATAGGCAGAGCAAGGGAAGAGACAGGAGCTAAGAAAAGTAACACTGCCACAGAAACTACAGTGACTTAAGGAACAAAATGACCATGGGGCTGACTTTACAAGACAGCATGTTTTGCCAACTTCTGGTTTTCCTTTTGCTTTTATTGACATGATGCATCATACAAAGGCCTGGATCTTGACCGGTTGCAAAGAGGCCTGTATCTAGACATGTCAAGCTGTCTTGCTGCTAATGAGAGAAACCCAGATGTAACTGGTGTTGTCAGATATTTCTACACATGATCTGGGGCCTCTTTTGCATCTGTACTGATGCATATTCACCACACTTATTATTAAACTTGTAATAGAATTATCTGTTACTTTCAATTTTAGTTCTATCTTTGTAGTCTTGCTTGTTTATTTCTATTGCTTTTGTTATATGTCATTCTATTTCTAACCCAATGTTTTGAAAATGTGGCTTTGCTGAGAGGTTGGTCTTTCCAACAAACAGCTAATCTCAAATACTAAAGGTAAGTCTAAAATACATGCTTGAAGATAATCAATGTATGATTTTTCTTTTTTTCCCCTCTTTCCACAACTTAACCTTACTGTATAAAACAAAATTCCTTTACAATCCAAAGTCTTTTAGGCAATTTGTGCTTCTTTTTCTGTATACATTTTAGATTGGTTTGCTTCTATCAAAAGCTACCAGATTCAAGATGCCTTAAATTTGGGGTCAAGAGACTGACATCTTTTCTCCTTCATATTAACTATTCATCATGTTGTAGTTTATTTTATTCATGTGATTCTGTTAATCATTATTTGATTCCTTTTTTGTTTTTAATGTATTGTTTTTATTATTTATTTGTATTAACAGTTGCTGAAAATTCTTAGATTAAACTTCTCCTTAAAATCGGACCAAATGATTAAATATCAAATTTTGGGGGCAAAATTTTCAGCGCTACCTATAAATGAACTAAAAAGAGACACACCCATTTATCATGTTCTAATAATGATGTGAATAAGCATCGGAATATTAATAAAATGTTTCTTGATTATTTATCATATATTAAATATTTTTTTATATAATTTTATAAGAATATCATAAATACATTGGTCAGAGTTACCAATTTTTTATTACTAATATTATGGAATAAACACCATTTTTCAAGAAAAGTTTTTTTCAGTTATTTTTTACAATACTTTGACTACTATTTCTACTACTATAATAACATCTGTTGCTGTTCCTTGGGCTACTGCCACTTAATGGTTCACAAACTGGTCACATAATCTACTGATAATCAAATCTTCATGAAGTTTTTTATGAAATCTATATTTGTGCTGGAACTGACAATATATAATCTATCACTTCTTCATTTGTCACTACTATTATGGTATGATGAGTGCTACAATTAAGTCAAAACAAATCAAGCACAAAATGCAGTGTAATAACTTAACCAAAAAAGGTGATGGCTAGCATAATCAAAGGACACATTTTGCATATTCAGTAACATAACACTATCAAATAAAGAAAAATGCCATATTAATAACTATGTCATGAAGTGTTAAGATGGATCTGACTATAGTACCTATATATAGAATGTTAAGTATCACCCTCACCAAAAATGTTGTATATGTAAAATATTTGAGAAAAAGTACATCTGCGCATTTCAAATGCCTATCACTGTCCATATTGTTGGAAGTAATCAGATGATTTACAATAAGGAAACTGTGTTCCTTGTTTGACCTGTCTTTCTAAATTTTAGGGTATTCATGGGTCAGAGTATATAATACACTTTCTGCAATTACCATATTAAGACCATTTCATCATACAAATCTGCTTTAGACATGGAAGGAGACAAAAGCTAAATTCAGTTAAGATGAACCAGATAAAGCAGCATATAATTTTTTTTCTTGTCTTTGAAAGGAATTCAGAAACAGGTACATTTAGGACTGTTTATTCTTTTATTTCTTCTCCTTTTCACATGCTCTTATTTTTTTTCTAGTGTATTACATTTTTATTTCTTTGTTGCTCCTCTCTTTTTTTCTAAATTGGTTTAAATAAATCAGAAGCCACAAGTGTGTTATATTTGTACAAGTAATCATACTTCATATATATATATATATATACATACACACACATAGGTACATCAGTATGTCTGTAGCCTAATGAAGAAAAAACATTTATTTTACACAACAAATGTTTCTTTTTCAATATAGTTTCCTTCCTTCTCAATGCAAAGCACTTAATTTGGTCGGGATATTAATCAAATAGATTAAACATTATACTGCAAATATTTCTGATATAGTTACAACTATGCATCAGACTATGGACTTATTGATCAAACCTAGTATTTTCAATGAACAAATTCTGATTTCTAATATAAATGTGCATTGTGGTGCAGCAGATATCAGCTTGAAACAAGAAATCAGTTGTATTTGTTGCATTCACTTATATGTAAATACTCTTGGGAAAGGTATTAATCCATCACTTTTCCCTCCAGCTATTGGTTAAATAGCAGGATAGATTGAGTTCTATAGCCATAGTTAGCAACCAGTCTACTGCAGAAAGCAATAGCAAATCTACTGTGGGAAAATCTTCTGCCCAGTTAGTCATGTCTCTTTTTAGACATGATTGCCCAAGAGTGTATCATGTATTGCACTTGACTGACTGAATATGAAAATATTGTTTAGATTTCAAATATTATGGAAAAATTTTCTGAATACTTTAATTATTATTAAAGTTATTTACAAACATTTTTTACCATAGATTTTGATCTTGCGATTTCTGAAATTTTGAAATGATTTTTTTACAAACTTTATTGTATTGATTTATAGATATATGTTTATATATCAAATATTTAAAAAAGTAATAACGAACTTTCTACTGGTGAGATGTGTACTGATCTTGTCTCAAATTTCTTCAGTGCAAAAATTATGAACAAAATACCTTGGCATCTGTAAATTCAGATAATATTTAGAGGGGGAATAGCTATTTTCAACATGTTAGTTTAAGACATGCATTGTCAACCCTGTTTAATCAAAGAATGAGGACAAATTCTAATGCTGGAAACAGGGGCTAGTTAAGAAAGGGGTGGGAAATGTTGGCTTTTATATGGTCAAGCTGGAGGAATCTTAGTAATTTCTCTTATGGTAGTGGGATGCATATGGCTTGACCCTTGGTTTAGTAGTGGTAGGTAGGAGGGAAAAGGTTACTGCTTGGCCAAATTTTAAAAACCTAGTTTATGTAAAGGACACATTCTATTGTGACTAAATGGAAGAATGAAATAATTATTGCAATTTAAATTTACTCTAGTGATGACACATACTAATGAGTTCTCTAGGTTTATTCAGAAGTACATTCTGATATTGAAAGTTCAAAATCTTAATTTTTTTGTTAAACAGATTACATCTATCCCTTAAGCTATTAGGAGTATATATATATATATATATATATATATATATATATATATATATATATTGTTCTATGTCTATGGCATGACTCAGAGTTTCATGCATTATGCAATTATCAGGGACATCTTTCAAACTGAGAGTTTAACAGATTTGAATTTAAGTTCACTCAATGTTCATAAAAATTAAATCTTATAAAGTTACTCCTTTTTTAATAACAAGATTATAAATTTAAATATTGTCTGGTTACATACAGATGAAAATCTGAAATTAAATTTAAAATTAAAATAAAAAATATTAGAAATAATAAAATGCAGGAAAAAAGAAATCAAAGGGGTGTAAATCATGAGACTTAAAAATTTAAATATTCAAACATTACATGTAGATAAAAAATGTGGAGAAAATTAAAATAAAAATAAAAGAAAAATGAAAAAAAAATTAAGAAGTAAAATTTAAAATTAAGAATTAAAAATTAAACAATGTAAGGAGCAAAAATAAAAGGGGTTTAATTCATAATTGGTAAAAGTAATATTACAGGGGGAAAAAGAAAGAAAAAAGCAAACACATAGAGGAATCTATATCAATCTGGGACTAAGTGTTTAAGTCAGTATTTTTTTCTATGATAGTATGTGGTCATTACATCACTTTTTTTATTAAGCAAATTAGGATTATTGATATGGTTTAAGATGATAAGTTTTTCTTAAATTTATTTATTTTTCCATTGTAAGGTTTGGATTTAGCTATGATATTCCAGAAAATAATTGGGTTGTTTTTAATTCCCAATAATGTACGCATAAAGCAGTACTTTTGCTGTATTTACTGTTGTTTAAAGATAACATATGGTTGTCATATTTTATCTTCTACCTGTTAGAAATGCTTCCAAAGTAAATTTTAACATTATTATTCGAATGAATTCAAGTTCTATGAACAATACTTTCAGATATACATTGGCCATTCAATAGGCTGGGATTTTTTCAGCAGCTGCAATTATTTTTAGAAGGATCATTTTTATAAATTAGTTGGGTGATTGATGTTGTTTGTGCGGGCCAAATATTTATTTGATATCATAGCATAATGTTGTGAAATATATTTATCTAAGTTTTTATATAACTGACTTTAACATTGTTTTCATTGAGGATTTTTTTTAGTGTGGGTGCAGGCTCAAACATACTAAGAGCCACAAGTGATAGGGAGACGTAGAGAACCATGATCGCCTACATCCTGAAGGGACAGGGCACATAGAAGAAGAAGAATGGTGTTAAGGAAGGGTTTAGCAATGTTAATTTGAACGGTAAGATTGAAGGATGTGTTAAACCAGATAATGTTATGTTTATGTGATTTCTGCTTACTTCTGCCTACCTTGTTTTTAATGAAGTGTTCTAAATTACTATTGAGTTTACTTATTTCTAAAGTATTAATGTATTTAATTTTAGAATTGTTGAAAATTTCCTTATTGCTAGAGTTGGTACTTAAACAAAATTAAATAGTTGATTTACTAAGTGCTGCTTAGATGGGGCACAAGTCTGAAAGTATGGGGTACCCAGTAAGGATCGAACTCACTACTCAGTTATAAGTGATTCTAGCGAGACAAGCATGATAACCATGACACCACGTTGGGGTGCCCCTTAAATGAAATTGGATAGATGTGTGTAGGTTGTTGGTGATTTTTTGGGGGTGATTTGATTCCCTGTTGATGTATGTGTGGTTATTTGAGTCCTTAATGTACGGTTTGTACAGGCCATTGCTCAGGTTTAAGGTAACCTTCTAAAAAAATTATGATTTTAGCATTATTGTAATGTGGTAATGTTAAGATTGTGGTCTTTTAAAAATTTTATTAAATCATTTCTGAGTTTATCCTTTTAACTCCAGTGATATATAACTTGAAGGCGCTCCTAAGATTCTGGAGCACAAAAAGTCCTACCAAGTTGCAGGCCTCTGCAAAATCCTATGCCCCCATGCAGATGCAGAAATCAGGGTTGTTTTTTCTTTTCCACAGGCACTCATCATAAAATAAAATAGATTTCTGGGTCTGTTTGATGATCTTGATGTCTTGGTCGCTGATAGGGCATTAATTTTTAGCCAGATTTAAGTTTTAAAAGTTTTTCAGATATTAGATGTGTAGAAGTCACAAATATCAAACTGGATGCAAGTGCTAATATATATATATATATATATATATATATATATATATATATTCAAATAAGGAAGATCAGCTGATTCAGTCTGATGATACTGAAAGGCTGAAAACCATGGTAGTGTAATTGGTTGATCTTCCTAATTTAAAAGTTCTAAATGTAAACTTTTTCTTTAAATATGTATTGAACACTTTTTTATATAACTACTAACTGCTCTAATTTGACTCTAACCAATAGCTGTTTAATAATTATCTATATATAATCTACTCTTTATTTTAACTCCCCTTGTATTGATTTTTCTTATTTGTTTTCTTTTCTTCTTTCAAGTAAACTTCTTTTTGAGTGATCTTCCAGTATATGAATTTTGTCCTGCATTTGAATAATAAAGAATTTGTTGCTGAGGTTTCCTTGCTGAAATGGCCATACAACATATGTGATTTTTGGAGTTTTATTTATATATATATATATATATATATATATATATATATATGCATAAACACATACAGTTTTTGGGCTAACAGTTTTTAATTTATAGAAGTTTAGTTAAAAATCAAATCAATTAGTTTTTGGTAAGGATAATTGTTTTTTCTATATTTCAGTCCATTTACATGTGCACACACACACGTGTGTGTGTATAAGATATATTAAAAATATATATGATAAAAAATATATATTTAAATAATAGTGGGTAAATAAATGACAAGATGGTAAACTGTGTTGTCATGTATTTTATTCAGGCAAATTAACAGTTTTATCGATAGAATCAACACACACACACACACACACACACACATATATATAAAACTATGTATGGAGAAGAAAATCTGTAAATGAGAACTTGGTGAACCAATATATTGTAACAACTTCAGCTATGAAGGCAGAAGTAGCAAAATGCTCTTACTTCTAGTCAACTTTAACAAGGTTCAGAAATAATGATATATAGATAGAAAAGAATATATATATATATATATATATATATATATATAAAGGAATACAGAATATATATGTTGATGTAAACAATTTGTATGTTTTAAAGATATAAACTTCAAAGACATTATATGAAAAATTAGTATGTACAATTTATTAGCACCCTGAAAATATTACTCTTTTCTGGTGATAAAATATTGTTAAAGATATGTATATTCCCAGTGCTTGACATTAAGGTGTTTTTTTTTATTTTGCAAATTACTCTTTGGCTAATTATTACTATTGGGAAAATATAGCACTACTGTCTGTCAAAATTATTATAAAACAGCTTATTTGATTGAAGTGCTATAATTACTTTCCACATTTGGTCAATGCCCAAAACTTATTACTAAAATGTTTGCTAGAAAAAAAAACTTGCTAAATAATTTGTTATGAAAATTTAGTTGAACTTAAGAAGTAAGTTCATTTTATGATGTTTTTTTTTTCTGTATATTTTGGAAGCGGCTAATAGGAGTGAGAGATTTGTAAATGTCCAAAGTTAGCTAAGAAAATCTTTCTGATGCAAAAATATTAATTCATGTTATAGTCATCTTTTAATCTGCTTCTTTTATGGACCATGTCTTAAAAGAATAAGGGTGACTATATCTCACCACAAGTTTCTGTATTTTGTTGCTCTAAGTAACTCTTACCCCTTTACCACTCTTCTTCATCATTCTTGTCCTTATTCTGAGCAAAACATTAACGTGAAAACTTGAGTCAGATTCTTAAATAGCTTTAGTAGATTGAGACTTTCATATGAATATCATGCATGGTTTGAAACCCATTCCAAAATATCTAAACTGCCAGCTGTATATAACTACTTTTTTAAATTAGTGCTACAGAATCACAAACAAAGAATTTATTGAAACTGAATTATTACAGCAGGATCCTTAACACACTGATAGTCACCAACACATCATGAACTGCCAAATGCAATCCTCTAACAAATTTAAATTGTACTGTGTAAAAGTTTTTCACTTCAGGGTCTTAAAAAGCCAACTCTATAATTGTCTGATTTGTTTGCCAAATCAAAACAAACTCATTTCATATAGGGTGGCTACCACCAAATGCTTCTTGGCTATTTCCTTTGCTTGTCAAATGCCAAACATTGTTCTTTATTACTACAGAACTGTACCAGATAATTGAAACCACATCACCTTGAACTTTCAGCAGCAGCAACAACTAAAACAGATAGCACATGTAACTCTAAAAGAAAATAATGACATGAGATGTTGACATTTCAAACAAAAGTATCTGAAGGAAACTTTCATCAATACTAAAAAGACTGGACTTGAGAAACCTATTTTCCAGAAAAATTGTTTTAAGAGAAAAATTTTATGAATTTCATCTGAAAGCAATATTGGCTACTTGATCAAAGAAAATCAAATGTTTCTTTATAAGAAAATGGCTAATATTAACATTACCATTTACTCAGACCCATCCAGTAGGTTACTCACTGTTTTCCTCTACTTCACTTGTCTTTAGTATACCCTGTGAATATTAAATTTTCCAAACTTTCTTTCCTCCTTATAAATCTCAAAAATTTAAGCTGTCTCTTTTTGATTGGTAGAAGCAATTCCTTTCCAGTTTCTATTCTCTTTAAAATTTCTTTGATTCTTACATGTTCTGTCTATGATATTTTCAGCATCTCTGTCACTTTAAATCTTTTATCTGTGAAGAAACTGTCCATCATTAACTTCCCTATAGAAAATTAGACATTACATAGCAGTCTACTGTTTTCTTTGTTTCTAATCACTTAATAATTTGCTCAATTTTATGAAAGCATCTTTTGTTATTCTTATATGCCATTAGATTTCTTTATCAAATGTTCTGTTGTCTTTTACTACACTAACCAGAGTTAAATTTCCATATCGGCTTGATTTTTTATGTTCCTGATAACTTGCATCTCTTTTGCTAATAGTTATGCATTCTTTCTTCTTACAAGTAATGGTTAGTATTTTCTTCTTGCTTTCTTTGACTACCTTGGCGAAAAGAAGCTGACAATATATATAACACTAGAGAAAATGGCTTACCTCCTGGACAAAAACGAAGTCAGATGCATCTCATATGTAAAATATTCCCAAAAAGAAAATGGTTGATTCATGAGACATATTTAAACAGATAGATCTCAAAGTTGGATAGACTTTCATGAGAATCTCTTAACAATAAATGGAACCTAAAAGTCTGGTGAAATAAACATCAACAGAGAAATATTTCAAGGTGATTCTTTGTCTCCCTTACTATTTTGCATATCACTAATAGCATTAACCAGCAACCAGCCAACTTGACAAGACAAATTGTGGTTATAAAATAGCTCAAAAGAAAATAAACAATATATTTTACATGGATGACTTAAAGTTGTATGCTAAGAATGACAAAGTCTTTTCACTAGGAACTTTCAAGCAATTATCATACATAATAATGTGGGTCCAAAATGCAGATTCTGTGGCAAATATTAAAAAACAATAGACCATCTAATCTCAGGATGTTCTGTACTTGACCCAAATGAATATAAAAATTGTCATGATAGAGTGAGGCAATATTTACACTGGACAATGTGCAAACACTTTGGAAAATATATAAACAAACACTGGTATGAACATCACCCAGCACTGGTTACAGAAATAGTAGATGTCACCATTCTATGGGATTACACCATCTACACAGACATGAAAATTGAAACAAATAGGCTGGACATTATTGTGAAAAACTTGTCTACTAATTGATATCACTTGTCCAGCAGATTGTAGTATAGCAACCAAGGAATTTGAAAAACTATCAAAATATAAAGACCTGTAAATTGAAGAGAAAAAAGTGTGGAAATTGAAAACAAGAATAGTACCAATGATAGTATGTGCACTTGGAATGATGAAAAATGGAACAAAACAACACATTGAAAGAATCCCTGGAAACCCCAGCTTAAGAGATATAGAAAAGATTGTCTTATAAAATACAACCCGCACACTAAGGAGAACTTTGTCTATGTAATGCTAGGGATGTTATGAGAGACAGAAAAAACATGAAATGTAGCCATAACAACACATCACGACCTGCCTTAGGTTTTTCTATATAATTGGTAGGTAGTGTGACCATAGCAGAAATCGAACTATGATGAAAAATAACATAATAATAATAATCTAGTTTTTGTTTGTGCATTTGTTACAAAACAAAATTGAAAGAATTGAAAAAATCATGGTGTTTAAAATAGTGACATATCTTTATTTTACTTAAATAACAAATTACATTTTCTTAGAAAAATAATTTTTTACAAAATAAACACTATTTCATAGGTTTCATCATTTTATGCCAAAATTATTTTTCTTTGCATTTCTTTCTTTTTCTCATGAACATTTCTGAATTTTATTTTAAAAAATACTTTACCAAAATTCAAAAAACATTTAACTCCTGCTGATTAAAGATAAGTAGAAATACAAGTTAAGTTAATTTTAAATTTTAATTGTCATTGGAGGTTGACTAATTACAGAATAGTTTCTCTTTATATATTTGCAAATAATTATACTATAAATAAAGAGTAACTTGAGATTAAACAAGTGCGATTCATTACTGTGTTAAAATTTTCAAATATTGCATAAATTACTATAGTCAGGCTTATATCTATGAAAGATGCATAGAATTAGTTATATATATTTATTTGTTTAAACATTATTTTAATGGATACTTGTAATTGAGTGGATAGTCTGTTTTTTCTATAATTAAACAATGCATAGATGTTTTTTAAGAAATCTTGTTTGGCAAATATCTATCTTCCAGCAAGATTTGAACCTGCATACTCCCATATACAAAGGAGATGCCACCATTAGATTTTAGAAAAAATAAATAAATTGAGAAGAAGACTGATGTAAGGTATCCCAGAAATATGAACTGAAATTCAGCATAGAGGCTACAATATTTAGCTAAAAAAAGATCTCCTATTATTTATTTAAAGTAGTGAAAATATTAAAATTTGTTTATAGACTTTTGAGAATTTTTGTATATCATAAAATTCTTTGTTGTTATCTACTCACCTCCATTCTTAAAAATGTATTTACATTATTAGGTGCTTCTCTTTTGTAACGTTTCTTTGTTTGCTTCTTTTTTGCCTTGCATAATTTTTGTTTACTCCACAACAATCAAATTAAAGCTGAAAGGAAAGAGATCTGATATTACTTCAACCTTCCATTATATTGGGAAATCTGAACTTAGCTGCATAACAACTGAAGACTTCAGCATCGATTCTAAAAATGGCAGCAATATTGAAACAAGTGTACAACATCAGCTGGAAGCAGGATACTTTAATGACAGTTTGATATACAAATATGTGTATATTGTTCTTTAGAATAAAAGAGACATTTTTAATCCTACTTTGTATAGTTTCTGGAAATGTCATTAAAAATAAGGAATTTACTTTAATTTCTGTAATTATAGGGATTGTAAGATAAACGATGAAAGTAACTCCCACAAGTATGCTTATATAATTAATCCATTTGAGTAGATATTCAAAAGTTTGAGAAATAAGAACAATATGAACAGCATGTACATAGTAAAGAATTTTACTGCTACTTTTTATGATCAGTACTCTTGGTGTTGCAATGTATGTCAGCTCAAAATGAGAAATCAGATAGCCAAGTTCAAATTCCTGTTGAATTTGTTGCATTCACGTACACACAAATACTCTTGGGATAGGTATTAAACTGTCATTTCTCTCTTCAACTATGGGTTAAATAACAGGACAGATTAGGTTCTATAGCCTTGGTTGACAACCAGTCTACCACAGAAAGCAACCTAGTCATGTCTTGAAAGTGATATGATCACCCAAGAGTGTTGCACTTAACTGACTATTTTATAAACTAGTATGAAAAGTACAAAGAAGAGATTACTTTGAAGGAGATGGTAAAAACTAATGGTGTAATTATTGGTGTAAGAGGAAATAATCTTTTCATAGTCATATTTCCCAAACTTTTGCATAGCATTTTGTCTTTGATTAACCCATTAAGTTTAAATGATAGGAATTTCTGTTATTGCATTGCATTGAATGACTCAGCTGGGAATGACAGAAATGTCTCCCACAGTTAAAGTTAATATTCTGAATTAGAACAGGCTATCCCCATAGGTTACATAAAAAATTAAATTTAGAAGTTGCTGCAAATTATTCAGATTGATATATACATAATGAAGATGGCAGGGCACAATGGCAAAAAAATGTGATTACAACAATAAAGACATTTGTTTATACTTTGAGATGAGGTATTGTAATTATTTACATTATTTGAACTGTTGTCCTCATCTATATTGCCATATTCACAATGTCAAGGACACTTGGTGCAGTAGTTAAAAGCATTGGTTAGACCAAGTGACTTGACCCAAAGAGTTGTGAGTTCAATACCTGGTTACAGCAGTAGTAAACAAAAACTTAAGTTATCTCCCTTTAACTAAACTCTTTTCGTATAGAAGTGGCATGACTCATGAAACGAGAACAATATATCCCAGTGATTCAAATAACAGGTTCAGTTTGATTTCAATCATCTGAAAAAGGCTGGATTGTACAAGGGCCAAAATGTTGTGAATATAACAGTACAGTCCAAATAATGTAAATAACAACAAAGATGAAGATAATAGTTTGCATGTAAATAATGATAACTGCATATCCTAGAAATTCATACAGAAATTCCTTACTTATTTATATGTTGGTAATAATTGTATAAATATATGAAATATAATTGAGTAAAGTGTAAATGGTCAGAAAATATACAAAACCTGAAAAAAATAAAGTGTGGAGTTATTTTACTTATTATATAAACAATGTTCATTTCTCCTTTGGCAAAAAAAAAAAAAAAAAAAAAAGTAACAAAACAGGAAGACAGTATTTTAAATGAAGAATCGCATTGTAATGGCATCTCAACTTAGAATTTTAGACAGTTAAACTTTTATGGAAACAAAAAAAAAAGAGCAAAATTATAGCATCTTTATATAAAAACATCTGCCTATGCAATGTCTTGGTCAACTTCCACAAACATAATCATTCATATAATAAACAATATTGTAGAAAGTAAGGAGCCATTTTATCTGATGTTGCAATCCATTAGTTGCAACAATGAAAATGAAGAAAATAGCTTCATCTCAGACCTTCACACAACAGAGGTAATCATGGTGATATGCATTCTGACATGTTGAACACATTTTTATAATATTTGTCTATACTTCTGAGATGAGGTAGTATTTACATTGTTCAAATTGCTATCCTCATCTTTCTTGCCATATTCATGACATTGCCACGTGTTCTTGTAAACACATGACGCATTGGATAAAAGTGTTGGTTAAATGAAGTGACTAGACTCAAAGAGTAGTGAGTTCAATACCTAGTTATAGCAGTGGGGAAAAACAAATTAGAGTCGAGTTAAAGGGAGGTAACTAAAACAATTGGAAATGGCATAGCTCATGATACGAGAACAATATACTCCAGTGATCAAAATAAAGGATTCAGTTCAAATTCTTATTACCTGAAGAAGGCCAAAGCATACAATAGATGAAACATTGTGAATATGGCAATAAAGATTAGAAAATTTTTATAAATTTGCGATTGTACACTGATTCAGATGTTACAATTTACTAAAACGTTTGTTGTTTGATTTTTTAAATTTTGTTTAAATAATTTTCAAAATTTTTTGTTGGATGCAATGGATTCAGAGTAAATTCATCAAAACATTGCTTTTTCTTTTTATTTATCATGTTAAAATTTAATAATATTCACAAAAAAAACCTACTTTTTATTAATTGGTTTGGTTTGTTTTATAGCATATCAACCTCAATGGATTATTTAATGGCAACATGGGTTTAGGATATATCCGTATCAATAGAATATGTACTCTTTGTTAAAAAACAGTTTATAGATCATGTTTCATTGACACATTTTTGTAAAGAGGGTAATAATTTTGTTTTTCTTCAAAAAAGTATTGCTGCTAATGTTTTCCTCAAATATATATATATATATATATATATATATATCTGAGTGGGTACAGAACAAAGAATTCTTTCAACGTCCAAAACATTAATTTAAAACAGTACTCAATATATAATATACTATATAGAGCTGTGAATATTTATTATAAATTATATTTTAGAACATGTACATAATTTCTCTATATATAATTGCTACGAAGGCACGTTCGTTTCAGCATTGGGTCCCCAATGCCTCATCAGGTGAAATGGAAGACCTAATGCTGAAACGAACGTGCCTTCATAGTGATTATATATAGAGAAATTATGTTCATGTTCTAAAGTATAATTTATAATATATATATATATATATATATATATATACTTTTTTTTTTCAAAAATGTATAGCTGGTAATATGTTTTTTTAAAATATATTGCTGGTAATATTTTTTATTTTTAAAAAAGTATTGCTAGTAAATTTCTTCTTTATTTTATCAGAAAAACTTTGTCTTATCATGTTTTATATTTTTTTGTAGAGGCCAACCACTTCTATATATAACAGTATTATCATCCATATTTACATTCTCAAACAGCTCAAGCATGCTATCAGTATTGTAAAATTGCTATCTAAAAGGTAGCTAGTTCTGGACACTCGGTCAAAATATGTTCAATGGATAATACTGTTTTACATGCTTTACAGGCACACCAGTTGAACTTCTTTATTAGTAAGAAAGAATGTGTCATTCTTGTATGGCTGATGAACAAACAGGCCATTACAACCTCCTCTTTTCGAGACTTCTTGAATAATGAATTTCTCCCAGCTTGGTCTGGATTGCATGGAGATAATTCTGTGGACAATCATCCCAGTATTCTTGTCACTTTTTAAAAATATATTTATTTCCACCTTATCATATACAAAGTTGATTTGGCTGCCAGGTCTGTTGTACACTTACCGTTTATTCCAATGTGGATAGAGATTAAACATATTATATTTATCTTTTTGTTTAAACCATTGTTTTTCTTGAATATTTTAATGATCATTGGATTGTTGGATTTGTTCCCCTCCAAAGCTGATAAGATGGAGAGTGAGTCTGAAAAAATTAGGAAGTTCTTTAGTTTGCTCTCAGTGATGTTGTCTAAAGTCAACAACTCATGGCAAAAGCCTCCGCAGTGAATATTGAATTTGCCTCTAGGAGACATTTCTTTCTGGTAATTTTTTGGCTTACTAATGCACATCCTATTTTGTCCTCACTTTTTGACCTGTCTGTATGTATTGTATAATTGTGGAAGTTTTCAATTATTTTCTGGAATGTGTCCAGAAATATGAGAAGGTGGGTTTTTTCTTTGGAAAATTATGCACTCCAAGAATGACTTTAGTATGTTTAATCGTCCATAATGGAATACTAGATACCGTTGTTTTATGTATATTTGACAGTGAAGTAACTAATTCTTTGACAATGGGTGTCATCCTAAGTCCACATGTATGACATTTTCTACATGATGGAATTTATCACAATAATTTGGATCAAATGTAATTATAATAAATGTAATTATTTAAGCTGGATTAGCATCATTTAATTTTTACATAAAACTGCAATGCCAGTTTAATATGCTATAAATGTGGACGGGTTTCACTGCCTTCTGTATATAAGCTCCTCACCAAAGTTGTTCTAAAAGCCCAGAGCACTTATCTGAGCCCTTGTTGGTAAGTTGCATTGAAGATATTTATGTATGACTCTCTGGCTGCCTCATATATAAAACCAATAATAACAATAATAATAATAATAATAATTCAGTTTGGAACAGAGTAGGGATTTACATAGTTTGATCAGAGTATGAGCCACTACACACAGAAGTTGTAGGAATTTGCTACATTTCATTTTCAATTACTTTAGATGAAGAATGAAAGTTAGTTTTCTGTCAAAACTTATACCTAGAAACTTGTGCTGTTCTACTACTGGAGTTTCTTCTTCATCTAATTTAAAATATAGATTAATATGAAGTTTTCTTAATTTTCAGAAATGCATACATTTGATTTTCATTTTAGAAAATGTAAACTTATTTTCCATGGCTCATTTCTATATTCCATTTAAACATTGTTGAAGTTGCCTTTTTATACTGTGTTCATATGGTGAGATTTACACATGATTAAGAAATTGTCAACATAAAGGGATCATCTAACTCCTGAATTTTGCTATAGAGTTGATTTTAACACAAAAAAGCATCACTGATAGAATGCTTCTTTGTGGAACTCCTTTCTCTTGTTCTTTTACTTCTGGTAATGCTGGACTTGAAAATTTTGAACTTTTTAGGAAGTTCCCTATAAATTCTGTCAGTCTATCTTTTAGGCTCAATTCATGTAAATTTAATATGCCACACTTCCATGTGATATCATAAGCTTTTTTATAAGTAAGAAAAGACTACTGTGAGATGATCCTTCCAAAGAAATGCTTCCTTGACAAAAAGTCTCCAGCCATACTAAGTGATCCATGGTGCTTCTTTTTTTCCTGAATGCTTATTAGATTTTTCCCAGGCAACTGGTTAACACTATCAGTCTGTAATTTCCAGGTTCTTAGTCATCCTTCTCAAGTTTCAGAATAGGGATGATGAAAGATTGGGAAGTGGCCACTTGTCCATATGTTGCTAAATAATTTTAGCAGCAGTTTCAATGCTTCATTTGGCATTTACTTGTCATGTCTTTTACACTTTTCTGTTTAATTGGATGTTGACAGCTCATTGACCAAAGTAGAATAACAGATTTGAGTTCTGCACATGGGACTGACACATCTTCCGTAACAAAACAATTATTTTTCTTTACTCATTTAGTGAGCCAATGTTAAAAATTATATTGACCAATAGAAAAAGGTATTGCCTACCAACTGAAGAGATAATCAGTGAAAGAAGAGAAACCAAGAAAAAGAAACAAGTCTATGTGAACTTTAGTCTTGTTATAAAAAAGAACTTGCATGAATCAAAGTTAAGACAGAGATGAGAGACAGAGTCATGCAGAGACATAACTTCCATGTCGAGTGATGAGCTTCCTCTTACCATCAATGCTGCCGTTGACACAAGACTTCAGCTGAAAACAACCGATACACTTTTGCTCTCTTTCTCTTTTTTTCTTCCTCTCCCTTCACGGCAGCACTGGATAGCAGTTTGTTTTGTACATATTTAAATAAATTATACATTTATTTACCCAAAATCAGATGTATTCTTTTTTTTTCATTAATTTATGATTGCAGAGGTGATTAACCCTACAATAGTAATGACAACAGTTACAGTTCTGCCTTCCAGATCACCCATTCCTTCACTTCTGCAACATGTTTTAGGAATTGATAATAAATATTGTCTGGTTCCACAGCTGTACCATGAGTTTTCTTTAAAGATTCATTCAATTCCTCTTTTGTAAATGAAAGCTTCCAGCATTATTAGATTTAAAGCTAATTTTTGTTTTTCAGTTTTTTGTTTGAACTTAACAAATTGTGGACTGCCATTCTTGGTTGATGAGTTTTTAGAGATGGTTATTGCTAGTTCAGTGATATCATTTTTGCTGGTTATTTTATTATTATTTATGAAATGGTGTTTTATTGCATAAGTGTGAAATTGATCAGCTATCTTCTTTATCATATCCCAAATAGGTTTTGTTTTGTCACAGAACTAAATTTATTGATGTAACTTTTCCAACAATCCTGTATGTTATCTTTTTATTTTCTGAGCTTTTGCTCAAAGTTGCTTAAATTTCAGCAAGATATCTGTTGTGGAATCTTTGTTAAAAACCCTTAATGCTCTTCTTCTGAGCCTGATAGCCTTTATGTATTCATCATTAAACCAAGGTTTATTACATTTTCTTTTTTAATTTTACACTTAGAAATGCATTTCTTTGCTATAGAGACCAGTATTTCTGTAAACTGTGTTATGTCCTTGATGCATAATCCTTCTAGTTTTTCAAAGCATAGCTTTTGAAATTCCTCCCAGTTTGCTTTACTCAATTTCCAACATTAGAAATTTTTATCACTTTGCTCTGAATTTTGCAGACAAATTGAAAAACGATTGTCATCATATGTGCAAAAAGTTCAAAATGATAGATGAATTGCACAAAGATAAATTGATTGCAGAGTAACTGCCAGAGAATAGATACATGTAAGTTAAAGATTTATCATTATAGATACACAAATCATTGTTATTCCATATTCCATATGCTTTCTTTTCATGTTTGTATCTTTACGGCACCATATGTTGCTGTGACAGTTGAAATCCCCTAGTAACATAAAAGGAGCAAAAAATTGTCTTTTCCTGTAATTCAGTTTCATTTTTCTGTTCATTTGGTAGAATGTACACTGAGCAGATGTTAATTGGTCTTTGTAGCATCACTTATACAGCTATTACCTGTAGGTTTGTTGTCAGGTTTAACTGACTTTGTGGAACATCATTCCTGACTAAGATTAATGTACCATCTGATGCCCGAAGACCAGTGTCTTTTATATAATTGTATTCCTGGAACTCTCTAAGATTTATTTTATGATCTTTCTTAAGGAAGGTTTCCTGAATGCAGATAACTGCCAAAGTCAGGTTTATTATAAACAGAAGCAGCTCATTAATATTTGCCTTCACTCTTTCTTAAGTACTATAATAGGGATACCATCAAGTCCACATGGGTTATAAAAATTCAGGTTAGAGAAGATAGCAAAAACCACAGATAGAGTTATATGCATATCACTTGTTAGAGATGCAGTTCCAAGTGGAAAGTCATATTCCAGATGAGTAAAGAGTAGAACTGAAAGAGAATTTATGAGCAAAATATTTTGTTTTATCAGTAGATAAACTGAATGAAGAGAGGAAGCATAGAAAACTTACTCTTATTTAGTATTTACTATTACAGAGCCACCAGTAATTATGTGAATCAACTTGTTAGAGGTTATACAGTGCTTCATTCTATCAGTAAAAAAAGACTTAGCCTCTGAGGACATGTTTACAATTATTGTGAGTTAACACAAATTGGAATTTGCTGTGATTGGAACTATCATGCAGTTATACCTGAAAAAAAAAGTGATTCCTGTGAGCTATGGTGGCTGAACAATGAGAAGGTTGTGGTTTCAACTGGTATTTCCAATAAAGTACAAAATCATCAATGCTGGTTTTAAACCCAAAGAAGAAACCCCCAGGGAACAATTCTCAATGGGAAAGTTAAAAATATCAATCCAAGGGGCATCTCAAAAGGAATTCCAATCTGTTTAACTTGTAACAGAAAGAAGTTATGAATAGGAGGTTTCTTTCTAATAGTTGACTTAAATAAAATATCAACATACTACAGCATGACCTGAATTGCCAAGAGTTGTGATGCTCTACAAGAACTAAAAGAGGAGGTAAGGGACAAATCAAGTAAAGAAGAATGTTGAACAAATTTTTTAATGAAATAAATATGTAAGAAAATCTATTATTTAACAAAAATTGAGCAATGGAAAAGTTGAAAGTCTGAATACTGGCAAAATCAGTAACATATGCCTAAATCCACTTGATATGATTAGCATTAAAATCACCAAACACAAAAATACTTGCAGATAAATGTATAAAGAGAGAAAGAGAGAGCCATTCTATATTACCAGAAATTTTATTTAATATATTACAACCCTGAAGAGAAGGAGGGTGATAAGAGGAAAAGAGATAGCTAACGGAGTGCAATAATGAAAGTTGAAAGCACATGAAAGAATCATCTGAGGATTCAAGAGACAATTTCCCTGCAATTAGGAGAGTTTCTTGATTATAGACATCAAGGCCATGTATATGTATCTTAGAATCTGTTCAGTACAGAGGAATGTAGCCTGGAACAGAGAATTCATAGGTAGCAATAGGAAAATTTAAATTAATTTCATGAAGTGCAAAGATATCTGGAGATCATTTCAAGAGAAAAGATTCTACAATACAGAAATTGAAATTAATGTCACAAATATTAAAGAAAGAAAAAATGTTGAGAATGGGTAGGTCATTGTTTTTTTTACTGGTTTAAACACTTTAAATATATCTGTTAAAAATTGCTGCTTTCTTAAAGCTTTGAAAATGACATTGTTTTACTTTGTTTTTATTAACCCCAAAATCCTGTTTTGAATACATTATAAATATACAGCAACAATATTTGCTTGAAAAATAATTATGAGGTCAATTTGGTTTATAGATGTTATTCTTTTAAGGTTTTTGTATAAATATATTAGTTTTTTTTTTCAATCTTAAACTTCTTTGTTTCATTTATTTCTCACATTTTGTCAATTACATTTTCCAACTTGTAGAATATAGTTTATCTACTTTTCTTTTGTTACATATATAAATATTAGAGTTCTCATATTTCTGGAATAGAAATTTGGCATTTAATGTCAATACACTTTGTATGCACACAGTCTTGAAATCTCTTTAGCAAGTCTGTAATTGTTAAACTTTTTACAATTATGTTTATGGTGATATTTTTTACAGGCAATAATAAATTTATAAAAAATGTTTGTCAGCATCAATTCAAATTTCCACTTCTGATCACAAGAAAAATGACATTAATTTAATGTAGTTGTTCTCCAAACTGTTTTAAATCAGTCAATAGTAATAATAATTTCTTTGTATAGCAACACTAATGTTTCTCACTGGACACACTTTTTTGAAACTCAGCAAAGTATTAACCAGGCAATATTATATATCTGCTTTTAAAAAGACTCATGAATAAATACTCACATACACATACACTGACAAGGCAAAACATTATGACCAGTGAACTGCAACAAGAATGACAGCACATAGTACATTGATCTATGTTGTCTATTTAGTTAGCAAGCCAGCAAGAATACCAATCCCAACATATGTCCATCACCAGAAGCGTTTTCAATGGACATGTTACTATTAGAATTGGACACTGTATCAATGAAAGGCAGTCATTTCTAATCAATCTTTTTTCTGTTGAAAAACATGAATATGTGTGGCTCATTATCCTGGGCAAACAATGGCACCAGAATGAAGTGTTAGAAAATGACAAGTTACTGGAAACAATATAATGGTTCTGGAAATGTTTTGCTGAGAAACACTGGGTCTTATTATTCATGTGGAAGCAGCCATCAAATATCACATACTTCAACATCGTTGAAGACAAAGTACAGCCCTTTACACTAACTATCATCTATAATAGTAGAATAAGACATGTTAACAGCTGTTTTGCTGACAAATATATCAGACAATGGTTTACAAAAAAGTTAAATTTTAACACAACAATAAATACATATAAAACACAGTAGAAACATTACTATACATTAATTTGACATGTTAAGAAAGTTTTTTTTTCAATTCATTACAAATGTTTTAACTTATTCCACATTAGGAACATATTCTAGGCAAGCTACTTATGATAACCAATGTTCATTGATGAAAGCAACTGTGATAGGCAGCCAAGGTCAGAAATGGGATTTTAAGGGAAGAAGGTCATTTTTGTATGATGAGTCTTGCTTTCACCTGAATAAGGTGGACACCAAGATATATGTGTATTGTTCTCCTAAAGAATGGATGACACCAGAATGCACTTATGAACACAAGAAGTTGGTAGAGGTTGTGTGAATTTTGGGGCAACATTCTGTTGAAAAATGCTATTTTCTATTACTCATGTGGAAGGGACTGTCATCTACCACTTATTTCAAGACTAGGTACTCTTTTGCATAGTAACAGTCTTCTATGATGTCAATTTGTAGCAAGTAAAATACTTACTGTTAACATCCTGGTAACAGATCCCAGAGGAACTTTTTACAGGTCTTGTTGAGTTGATAATTAATCATGTATAAAGTCTTGCCAACCCATTTTTTGAATCATTTCATCGCAGAAAGGTGATAAAAGCTATTAATATCCAAAGAGTTACTGAAAGTAAAAGAAATACAAAAACAGGATTCAAGGAGACAAGATAAGGATTTAATGGAGGACAAATATCATATTAGGTTATTGTTCATCATGTTTTAACCCATCAGTATATGTCAAATAAATATGCATGGACACAGCAGATAAATTAATTTGATAAAGAAACTTTATTTTCAATTCATTATTACAAGTTCTAATCACTTATGAGAAAAATTAGTTGTTTTTTCTGATATTTTATTATACAAAAGCATAGTCTTAAAAGAAATCTAAATTACCTGCTCTTTTAAGAGATATAAAATTACTAATTTTTCTTTTAAAACTTTAGTAGTTGACCTGTTTCTTTGGCTTCAGTCAATAGAAGGAGAAAATAATGTATATAATTTGTATGAGTTGAGTTTATCTTTTCACCTTCAATATTACTAAAAACTCCTAAAACAAGTCTCATCATAACTTATTTAATCAAATCAAGTTGTTAGTTTAACCTGGAGCTAATCCATTTTATCTGTAGATTCAATCAAGCTTGAGCCAGCATCAGGAGAGTGACTTGGCAGACATAGATATAAAATTATATGTCTGTCAGCTAATCAACCAAGAGAAAATCGGTTACTTTCTGAAGAGCATTCCAGTCACCTTGTTAATGCATTTGTCCCACACCTTCTCGTTTGGTCTCCTGATCAAAGCCTGTTGCTTATGCTGTACAAGAATAATCCAATCAGATTATTAGAGGAGACATATATCTTGATTGTGATGAGAATATTTTGCCAATATTATTTCTTATTATGGGCATCAGTATAAAGTCTTGATATACAGAAATTATACCTATATACAGACATTTGTATTTATCAATATATAAATAAATTTTTATATGTGCAAGTCAGTATGTACATACATGTGTGTGTGAGTGTGAACTAATCACTCAGAATGTAGATACTTATACAAGTATTAATACACTTTCCATGTTAACTAAATAAGCAATACATCTACATATGCATATATTTATTTACTAAAGGCTAAAATAGTGAAGCACCAGTGAAGATGAAATTCAATATGCTAATTAATTGGTTTACAAAGTCAGTTTACTAAACACTGTACTTTATTAGGCACCATATATGGTCATATAAATGGACATTGAGGTCACATATATAAGTGGACACTGAGGCTTAAAAGCAATCTTCATGTTCTGAAACAAAATGTTGCTACTTGGTGTTGACCTTAGTGTCTACTTTTATATTTACACATACCCTATCTCTGATATTATCCATAAATATAACATATCCTAACACTGTTTTTATCACATATGGTATGACCCATATCATATATGGTATGAGGGTTCAACAACATATTCTACCCTCAGTACCCTACTTGTGTTTTTGCCTTCAATGATTTAAGGCAGCTGTTGTATGGATTTCAATCCATACAATCCATTCCATATCTAAAACAAAGAGCAGCACCCCTTGTGAAAGTTGCAGGAATGTTAGTCAGGGTTTAGTGTTTTATATATTTCCTATTATTCCAAATATTATCTTGTGGATACCTATGTTTGAGTAGATGCTATATTTTTTAAAGTGTGAATTATATCTGTTAGCCGCCTGTACATTCAAGAGACTTAGTAAAGAAAATGTGTTCTCCAGCATGATTTGAAACTATGTCCCTTTTTTTGGAAGAAAGTATGGTCTACTTTAGACTGCTTGGTTACAAAGAACATCATGGCCCAGCAAGATTCAATTGCTCTTTTGATGAATGCACATCCTCTTTTTCAGATCTTCTCAAAAACCTATATCTGCTCATTTTTCTTTTAGTATCCAGAACAAAAAAAAATCATTTTTAAAGAAAATCAATGGATTTTTTTATCCAACGTTATACAACTCCACAAAATAACATTTGGAGTAGTAGGAAATAATGCTAGATAAAAAAATTCATTGATTTCTTTTTATATATGTCACCTGAAGAAGTTCAGAGTGTACAACAGCTGAAATGTTGTGAATTAGTGAATATGACAACAGTCCAAACAACGTAAGTAGTGTAATTAATATATGCAAATTAATAAATATACATATGAGGAGATAGTATATAGTGGGTATCTCTTCTCTTATTTCATTTGTAGTGAGGGGTAGTAAGATTCTGTAGCATGTTAACGGAATTTGGCCTTGTGGAAAGATAGCCCACTATAATTCATAAATGATTATAAATTCAAGAAAGGCAATTTTGAGTGTAAAATAACATTTATACATATATACATTTCAATTAATGTTTTACAATTAAAACAATACTTGGAATAAAGGTCCAACGAACTTAGAGAGAGTTCATGGCAGATACTAATGAAATGAAGGAGATAAAAGAATGTTCATTGACGATATAATGCTGAAAGGTAAAAAGCTGGGTAGTATGATTAATGTTCATTATCAAGTTGCCGTTTCTAAGGTCAGTAGGTCAGCAAGTTGGTTTGTGGAATGTCTTAGAAAAGGTCAGTTAGTACTTTGAGAACAGGGCAGGAAGAAGGAGACGAACATAGTAGCCGCTCGACATATATCAAGGAAGAAACTAATTACACTTTTCTCCTCTGTCTGTGCCTGTCTGATGAAGCGTCTATGTCTTCGCTTTTTATATCGGCATTTTGGATCAAAACAGCTAGTTTCAAATTTTATCCTTGTTATTTCGTTTTGGCTTTTCATTGGCTGGTAAATAAAAATGGTAATTTGATATGTGATTAATTTTTATTTTTCAACTGCGCGGATCCACTTGCATGGAAATGATTTTTATTCATTCGCTTTCAGGTTGGCATAGAGCCAACATCCGGTTTGCTAGCTTTTGCTCGGTCGGTGGTATGACCACAAGTATTATTATTCAGGTGTTAATAAAACAATGCTCAATGGATGAACAAAGCTGTATTATATAATTATATATATTCTATGTCTATGGCACGACTTGGAGTTTCATGCGTTATGCAATCATCAAGTGCATCAAACTGACAGTTCAAGATTTGAATTTAAGTTCACTAGAGATGTTCTTCTTCTTCTTCTTCTTCTTCTATGTGCCCTGTCCCTTCAGGAAGTAGGCAATCATGGCTCTTGCACTTTCCATCTTCTGTTAGAACACTTCCTAGGTACTTAAATTCTTGTACTTGTTTGATTCTGTTATCCCCCACCTGTATTTGGCATTTTGGGTTGTATCTTTTGCTGATGACCATGTACTCAGTTTTCTTAAAGTTTATTTGTAGTCCCTTCTTGTCACTCTCCACTGCTACTTTCTGTATGAGGTCTTGTAGTTTCCTTTCCGTGTCCGCAATCAGCACTGTATCGTCCGCATACCTTATGTTATTCAGGTTGTGGCCTCCAATAACAAATCCTGGTATGTCATCTAGGGTCCTCAAAATATTCTTGCTGTATACGTTGAACAAATCCAGTGAAAAGACACATCCTTGTCTTATGCCTTTTTCTATCTTTGTGTATCTACTGAGGTCGTTACCTGTCTGTATGCATGCCATTTGCTGCCAGTAGAGATTCTTGATTATTCTTATGTCTTTCCCAAAAATGTCGAGGCTGCCTAGCATCTCCATCAATTCTTTGTGTCATATTTTGTCGAATGCTTTCACATAGTCAATGAAGCATAGGTACAAGTCTTTCTTCATTTGTAATGCCCTTTCAGAGAGCATCCTAATCATGAATATGGCGTTCCTTGTTCCAGTGTCTTTGACGAACACGCACTGTTCCTTCCCTGTCTCTGGCCTGATACTGCTTTTCACTCTATTCATCAGGATTCTGATAATCAGTTTTGTAATGTGACTCATTAAGCTGATAGTTCTGTGTAGTTCGCACTCGTTTGCACCAGGTTTCTTCAACAGCGCTATAAATATCGACTTGCATAGGTCATCTGGTATTATTCTGCTGCTATAAATTTTGTTTATTATGTCGGTAATCTTTTCTATGCCATATTCTTCTAAGGCTGTCAGCAGCTCTATCACTATGCCATCTGGACCAGGTGCTTTGTTTCTGTTCATTTTGGCCATTGCAGCTTCCACTTTGGATTTTAGTATTTCCGGTCCATCCATCTCCTTGTGTATTCTCGGTTGTTCTCTCTTGTCGCAAAAGAGATCCTTTATATATTCTTCCCATCGCTGGAGTATTTCCTCTTTCTCTAATACGATTGTTCCTTCCTTGGATTTTATGCATCCTGTTGAGGAGCAGGTTTTTTGTCCTGTCAGTTCTCTTATCTCTTTATACATCTCTGCTTTGTTGTTCCTGCTCAGTCTCTCTACTTCTGCGCATTTGTTATTGAGCCATTCCTCTTTGGCTTGTCTGCATTTGTTCCTTATCTCCCTGTGAAGTTTTTTGTACTCTGCTCCATGTCTTGGCGTTATTTTTTGTCTCCTTTGCATCATGTGGAGGATCTCTTCGGTCATCCACTCGTTTTTTTCTTCTGCGTCTGATTTCCTTTGGGGCTATGTTGTTCGCTGAGGTCACCATCGCTTCCTTTAGTGAATCCCATTTTGAGTATCCTTTTCCAATTTGTTCTTCATATTTCTTTCTCACGCTGTTATTGTATTCTTTCTGCAGGGTGAGATCGTTCTCTAGCGTGTCATATTGCAGCCTTGGTGATATGCTGGGCTTCTTCAGTCTTCGGAGTATGGGAACTAAATTTAAGTTCACTAGAGATGTTCATGGGAACTAAATCTTATAAAGTTATTTATGTTACTGCTTTTTTAAAAACAAGAGTAAAAATTTAAATATTCTACAGTTACATGTGGAGAAAAATTTAAATTTAAAATATGAAATTAAAATAAAAAGAAAATGCAGGGAGAAATAAATATTATAAATAATACTTTAGAAAAAAAGTAAACTCAACTCTAGTTTAGAATAATCTGTAAAAAACAAGAGGCAGAAATAACATAAAAACGTAACATTATTTATTTGGTTTAACCAACCCTTCAGTTGTAATGTCCAAACTAACTTGATAAACTCTTCCTTAACTTAATTCATAAACATTTATTGTTCATCCACACTAAATAAAATTTTCAACAAAAACAATGTCAAAGTTAGTTATAGTTGTGTTGACAAAGACATAAATACATTTCACAACATAATGCGATGATATCAATCAAATAAATATTTGGCCCACATAAACAACACCCGTCACCCAACTAATAGCAAAAATGACCCTTCTAAAAATAATTGCAACTGCCGAAAAAATAAAACCTGTCCATTGAATGGCCAGACTAAGATACAGCAGTACTCTTTTGTGTTTACTGTGAGTGTTAGTGTTGTTTAAAGACAACATGTGATCGTTAAATGATCTTATCTTCCTCCTGTTAGAAATACTTCCAAAGTAAAATTTATCATCATTATTATCCGAATGAATTCAAGCTCTAATAAACAATAATACTTTCGGACATACACTGGGATTTGAAATTTAAAAAAAGCAATAATAAAACCCATTTATTACCTGGAATGAATATCGTAGCTAAATCCAAACATAGAGTGGAAAAGGAAATAAAAGTAATATGCTTTTTAGAAAAACTTGTCATCTTAAACCATATCAAGAATACAAATTTGCTTAATGAAAGAAGTGATTTAATGACCACATAGAAAAAAAAAATACTTACTTAGGGGTGATAATTTTTTGGTACGCCGGTACGCCAAATTTCAGTCCGCCATTTTCGTACGCCAAATTTCAGTCCGCCATTTTCGTACGCCAAAATTTGTTAGGTAACATGTGACGTATTCAATTTTTTTTTTCTACAGGAAAAAAATGAATAAAACTTATTTTTACAAGTATGTTTGAACAATATCCATTCATCTAGCGAATAGACATGAAATTAAATACAAAAACTACTATAATTATTTTTAAATTCCTTCTTAATAGGTCCATATTCCAGTATAATAAAAATGAAATCTCGTTCTGGCGTACCGAAAAAATATTTTTTCTAAAGAATAAAAACGAATAAAAATTATTTTTATGAGAATCTTTATTCATTTATCTAGCGGGTGATACTTTTTGGTACGACGATACGCCAAATTTCAGTCCGCCATTTTGGTACGCCAAAATTTGTTAGGTATCATGTGATGTATCCAATTTTTTTTTTTCTACAGGAAAAAAATAAATAAAATTTACTTTTACAAGTATGTTTGTACAATATACATTTGTGGGGTTTGATACATTCACACACCCCCACACACACACACATGGTCATTCAGTGTTCACGTGACAACCTTAGTTTCCCGCGTAAACAAATGCCAATAAAAGCGGGGAATGTCACGTGGTACGCTAGTTAGGATTTTGTCCCGGACAAGAGCAGACATGTTTCTCTAACTCACACAAACACACGCGCACTAATTGCGGGTAGCAATTAGGGGCGCAATTTTTTATTTCTCACCAGGGAAAGAACTTCTCTTTCCTTAATTTTAGGCATGCTGTCAACCCTATATAACCTTTGTTAATATATTGTTTTTCTCGTTACTTTCACCTTTTCATCTTTCTTATTGCCTGTTTTATTTCATGACCCCATGTTACGTCGAGTCGACTCGTTAAACATAAATTAGTAATGGACGCTTCGTCCTCTACACATTCATCTAGCGAATAGACATGAAATTAGATACAAAAACTACTATAATTATTTTTAAATTCCTTCTTAATATGTCTATATTCCAGTATAATAAAAATGAAATCTCGTTCTGGCGTACCGAAAAAATATTTTTTCTAAAGAATAAAAATGAATAAAAATTATTTTTATGAGAATCTTTATTCATTTATCTAGCGAATAAACATGAAATTACAATATGAAAAACTACTTTAATTATTTTTAAATTCCATTTTAATATGTACATATTCCAGTAATAAAAATGAAGAAATGTTTGTGTTGTGTCGTTTTTTTTTATTTTGGCGTACCGAAAAAATATTTTTTCTAAAGAATAATAATGAATAAAAATTATTTTTACGAGAATCTTTATACATTTATCTAGCGAATAAACATAAAATTACATATGAAAAACTACTTTAATTATTTTTAAATTCTATCTTAATATGTCCATATTCCAGTAATAAAAATTAAAAATGTTTATTCGCTAGATAAATGAATAAAGATTCTCAGAAAAATAATTTTTCTTCGTTTTTATTCTTTAGAAAAAATATTTTTTCGGTACGCCAGAACGACACAACACATAAACAAACATTTTTTATTACTGGAATATGAACATATTATTAAGATTGAATTTTAAAATAATTAAAGTAGTTTTTCATATGTAATTTCATGTTTATTCACTAGGTAAATGAATAAAGATTCTCATAAAAATAATTTTTATTCGTTTTTATTCTTTAAAAAAAATATTTTTTCGGTACGCCAGAACGAGATTTCATTTTTATTATACTGGAATATGGAGATATTAAGAAGGAATTTAAAAATAATCATAGTAGTTTTTGTATTTAATTTCATGTCTATTCGCTAGATGAATTGATATTGTACAAACATACTTGTAAAAATAAATTTTATTTATTTTTTTCCTGTAGAAAAAAAAATTTAGATACATCACATGATACCTAACAAATTTTGGCGTACCAAAATGCCGGACTAAAATTTGGCGTACCGGCATACCAAAAGAGTATTACCACTTACTTAGAGGCAGATTGACATCATAAATCCCTCCTTTCTTTCTTTCTTTCTGTTTCTATTTCAGTTTTTCTTTTAACAATTATGAATTAAATCCTTTTTATTTTTGCTCCTTACATTTTCAATTCTTTATTCTAAATTTTATCTCTTAATTTTTCTTTTCATTTTTCTTTCATTTCATTTTATTTTATTTTAATTTTTATTTAAAATTATAAAATTTTAATTTTCCCTACATTTTTATGTACATGTAATATTTAATTTGAATATTTAAATTTTTAAGACTCATGGTTTACGTCCCTTTGATTTCTTCTCCCTGAATTTTATTATTTTTTATTGTTATCTTAATTTTAATTTTATTTTAATTTCAAATTTTAAATTTTTATCCACATGTAACTGTAGAATATTTAAATTTTTAATCTTGTTATTAAAAAAAGCAGTAACATAACTTTATAAGATTTAACTGAATTCCCATAAACATCGAGTGAACTTAAATTTAAATCTATTAAACCTTCAGTTTAAAACATGCACCTGATGATTACATAATGCATGAAACTCCGAACCATGCTATAGATGTAGAATAATATATATATATATATATATATATATATATATATATATATATATTTTAATATATGAATGCATGTTTCATTAGACAAGTTTTGTCTATTTATTTTATGGAATTTTTTTCCATATTCTCTGGTAAGCTTAATAGCATTATCATTAAATGAAGAAAGAAAATTACAATATTGATACATAAATTTTTTAATAATCCAATCTAAGCTTTCAGCTTACATGAGCCATTTTCAAAGATGTCAAATTACATTATGTATTATAAACACAGACAAAAACTGTTTTTGTTTACATGGAAGATTTCCAAGCAAAAACAAACTCATGCATTTAAGACACTGGAAGCAAATGTTGCATCACAGCTTGTGATGTTAAAAGCGAGAGTGAAAACAAGAAATATTAAGTATGGGAAGACATTGGAATAAACCAATGGCTTCTGTTATTAATTATAGGCATTTAAGGACATTTGTAAAGATTTCATAGTTTATCTTGTTCAGATTAGGTTTCAACAGTTTTATATATTTAGCTTCAAGAATCTTTAGTTTTTGTTTATTGTTTTCATGTTTAACTATAGTTGTGTTTTCACCTTGGGTTTTCCAGAATTGTGTATGTGGCCAGGCATGTTGTTTTAAATCCAAAAAAAATGTTAGAATTATCATTCAAGTGTAGTGTAAAGTGTTGTGAAAGTAAGTTTGTGGTGTAACCAACATAGATAATCTGTTGGAGATACAATCTCCCAAAGGGCACTTGAATTTGTGAATAATTGAGTCAGATATACTAGATTATAAGTAGTATATGATTAACTTAATTTTTTTGCAAGGATCTGTTGTAGATATATTAGTATTTACTAATTTTTTTAGTATATTTTTGTCTTGTTTATAATTTGCATGCATTTGATTACAATATAGGAGATTAATATGTTTGTGATTAGTTGAAGCAGTATTACATTCTATTTGCTTAGTATTGAGACTTCTAAGAAAGCATTGTATTTGTTCATCAACTATATAGTTTGGAAAGCTATTATTAATAAGTGTTTGTTTTATATTCTTTAGTTTGCTGTAAAAAATATGTTTTGTGAAGGAATTAGTTTTTGCATGATGTATTAAATTTTTTATAATTGCTATTATGTAGTAATATGGATATTCGTTCTTGTAGTTAAGTGTACATGAATTTATGCTGGTAGTTTTTTTTAGGCCAAACAAAGATAGAAAGGGGTATAAGACAGGGATGTGTATTTTCACCAGATCTATTTAACTTGTACAGTGAGAATATTTTGAGGACCCTAGATATTATGTCAGGATTTTTCATCAAAGGCCACAATTTGAATAACATAAGATATGCAGACAACACAGTGTTGATTGCAGACATGGAAAGGAAACTGCAGGATCTCCTGCAGAAGATAGCTGAAGAGAGTGATAAGAAGAGACTACAAATAAACTGCAAAAAAAAACAAACAAATACATGGTCATCAGCAAAAAGAGCAGACAAAGTTCTAAATACAGGTGGGGGATGTTAAAATCTAGTAGGTACGAAAATTTAAATATCTGGGAAGTGTTCTAACTGAAGACGGAAAGTGTGATGCAGAGATCCAAAAGCGAGTTGGCATGGTGAAGGATGCATTCCAGAAGTTGGTTAAAGTATTAAGACACAAGAAACTTTCACTAGAAACAAAGAAGAGAGTATTGGTTTGCTATGTGATGTCAGTTCTTCAATATGGCAGTGAATGTTGGACAATGTTAACAAAGATGAAGAGAAAACTTGAAGCAGCTGAAATGTGGTTCTACAGATGGATGCTGCGGATATCATGGATCAAGCATGTGAACAATGACGAGGTGTTGGAAAGAATGGAAATGAAAAGGAAATTAATATTGAGCATCAGGAAGAGACAACTGAAGTTCCTGGGACATGCAATGAAGAAGGAGGGCTTGGAGAATCTGATGCTAACAGGCCAGATAGAGGGCAAAAGAGACAGAGGAAAGCAGCAGATAACATATTTGAAGAGCCTGATCAGATGGATGTCAGAACGGGGGCTGCGAGACGTTACAAAAGAAAGTGTGCTAAGAGCCACCAGAGATAGGGAGATGTGGAAGGCCATGATCGCCTACGTCCTGAAAGGACAAGGCACATAGAAGAAGAAGAAGTAAATTTGTTATTGTTTGTGTTTATCAATATGTCAAGGAAGGGAATTTTGTTATTAGTATTGAGTTCATACGTGAATTTAAGGACAGAATTATTTTGGAAATGTTTTTGAAGTTGAAGTATTTCATCTGTATTTTTAACTAACATAAGAATATCATCAACATATCTTAGGTAGACACACACAATATGTATTTATAATAAGTTTTGTTAAATTCAAGAAACAAATTATGTCTACTATATTTTTAATTAATCTTTTTCTGAAATAGGTATTCTAAATTTAAATTACGTTCTCAGAATCTACAGAATTTAAAATTTCAAAAAGATAACATTGCACTCAAATAATAGCATAAACATTAAAAACTCAAAATCATTCCAAAGATAAATGCTATCACATTGATTTAATTTCTTTTATAGGATACAAATTCTATATCATCCAACAATTTACTGAAACACAAAAAGTAAAATTAGCACACTCACAAAAATGGATCAGAACAACTGAAAACATTTTGGAAAAACACAGACCAAGGCAAATTTCACAAGTCGGTGTGAAAATTAAGATTCGGATTCTGATTGGATAGGAAATAGCAAATTGATCTATGTCCCCAGTCAATTTTCCTTAACACCTAAAAAATGGGTATGCTGTTTTGATTCAGTCACATGACTAGATTTCACTATTTAATCATGTCCTCTGACTGGCAAAAGTCAGTCAAATGGGAGCAGCATAAAGACGACACACTAAAATGTAACAAAAAAAAATTTCAAGATTCCGACCCTATCATGCCTAGTCGACATACATTCATTCTTCTTCCTTTCAATGTTTCTTTCTTCGTCTTCACTCATATGCCATCAAAAAAAAACAAAAAACAACAACAAGATCCTTCAGCTGACTCCTAAAAACTAAAGTACAATAAAGAAAAGGAACACAGACTTTATTAGTAATCTTTTTGCATACACACATTCTGTCATCTACTATTATTTCTCTGGAACATTTAACTACGTATATTTTTCTCTTTGAACATTTTCTTCTTACAAATAAAGGAAAATTGTACTTATCGGACTTTAGTTTTTAGGAGTCATTTGAAGTATCGTGTTGTTGTTGTTGTTGTTCCTTTGATGGCATCTGAGTGAAGATGAAGAATGAAAAATTGGAAGGAGGAAGAATGAATGTATGTCGATGAGGCATGATAGGGTCAGTGTCTTGAAATTTCTTTTTGTTACATTTTAGCCTGTTGTCTCTATGCTGCTCCTATTTGACTGACTTTTGTCAGTCAGGAGACGTGGTTAAATAGTGAAATCTAGTCATGCGTGACTGGATCAAAACAGCATATCCACTTTTTTTATTGATCGGGGTCCTAAATCAATTTGCTATTTCCTATCCAATCATTATCCATTATCTCTCTTAAACCTAACTCAAGTTTTTGTACACCTATGATGTAGCTAGATATTGACTCTTTGTGTCAAGTCACTGGATTCAACCAATCAGTATATAAATTTTTGAGACTTATGAACCTAATGTCTCAGTAACTATCTTTATTACCAGAGCTCATATTACAATTGTGTTGTTGTTATTGTCTTTCTCTAGCACTCCATATTACTGGTTCCCATATGGTATTAATTCCTATGCTTGGCTGACTTAGGAGATTTTTGTGGCTTGACATATATGCCTGTTCCTTAAGTTTTCATATTTTCCAGTAATGTTCTCTGTCTATTATTTTTACCTCATCTCACAGGGGACAGTTATCTCCCTTTTCCCTCTATATGTGATCAGGTATTCCTGATTTTTCTATTTTCCGTCATGATACAGTTTTACTGCAGTTTTATCATAAGGAGGCAATCTGTTTTTCTTCTATATTTCTTACTACAGCTTCATGGAATGGCATATACACAGTTCTTAATCATGTTCTTCTTATGGGATGTTTTACTTAGAAGATATGTTTGCAAAGTGTTAAACCACTTTTAAAGGCTATCCTGATGATATGATGTTTGTATTTTTTCTGATAATCTCCTCACATAGGCTAGATAGACCAAGGTTGTTTTTTGAATGTTGTTATCCACTTGCACTCTTCTTTACCAGTTTGTTGGAGCTGTTATCATTTAGTCAGGTTAGTTGTTACATTGTAGGGTACTGCTTATAGTGACCATTTCTTGCTCATACATCTCTGAGTTGTTACTTATGACTTTTGCTTGATGTAAACAGTGAATAATCTCATTCTTAAGACTTCACAGGTGGTAGGAGTTGAAGTTGAGGTATTGTCCAGTGAATGTTGGATTCTGGTATACAGAGCTCTTGAACCCATACACTGTTTGATATGTTAGCACATCCAGGAATGCTAATTTCTTGTTCTTTTCTTTCTGCATTGTGAACTATATTGATGTTCTTATTGACTCCACATGGTCCACTAGTAGCTGAACCTTTTTCTGGCACAGCCAGAGTATGAAGGTGTCATCTTCATATCTCAGTCATAGAGTTCGCTTTAGTGATGTAGATTCTAATGCCGTCTCTTCAAAGTATTCTGTGTATATGTTAGCCATTGCTAGTGATAATGGTGAGCCCATTGCTAAGCTATATCTTGCTGATATATGTCTGATCCTATTCTGAAGTGTGTTATTTGTGTACAGAAAGTCAGCATCTCTATCAGATTATCTATAGGCATATTGGCATATTTTCCTAAGGATAGGTCTGAGGCAATAGTACCTCCTCTGAGGATGCCTTGGTGAACAAACACACCATGTCCAGGTTCACCATCAGGTTGGATTGAAGCATCTTTAATTATTTTCTATCAAGTGAGAAGAGCTTCAGATGTATGATGGTGAATTTTCTATTGATAGGTCAATTATATCCACAAGGAAGCAACTCAGAGTGTGGCAATTCAGTGTGTGGCAGCTAGAAATTAGCCTGAGTGAAATACAGTCTTTTGGGAATTTTGGGAAGACTGTATATGTGCAGTAGCCTGCTATAACATTGTGATAACTGCCTGTATGTCTGAGGTGGGAAGTGATCCTTGTTCTTGATTAGGATCTAAAACAATTTTCTTTTTGTTTTCATTGTTAGGTCTTTCTTTATTTTATTACAGCTACCATTTTTTCAGTTTTCCAGTATATTTTGTTATGTCTATCACTACAGTTGCATTGTCTTTGTCAGCTGGCAGCATGATGATGTTGTCATTCCTCTGTAGGGTTTTGATTGCCAGTCTCTCCAGTTTTGTGAGGTTTCATTTGGGTGGCTTGGCTTTCTTCAGTATCTGTTTCATTTTCCATCTTTGCCAATCTGCCTGAGCTTGAGGAAGGTTCAAGACTATTTCCTTGATTTGGGCAATGATGTCCAAGTATGGTATCCACCTGGTGGTTGTTGTGAAGGTGAGACCCTTGTTCACTAGTCTCCTCTGAGGCAAACAGCTGATGTTGACTGGTGTTGATTACTGCCTTTGCAGTGGATAAGAAATTAAGAATTAAAATCAACCTTTTTCTTCACTTTTATAAAAATTCACAATGACATGTGAAATACTGGTTTTTCCCAAGTAGAAAAAGGATTGACTATGTGCTTAAAGAAAAAGTTAAAACCGGATTTCGCAAGTAGATGTTAAACTGGTTTTCTGACCAATGGGAGCAATTGTAAGACTAAAAAGAATTTTGCTATCCAGTGCAAAAATCTAGATTACAATAAAAGGACTTTGATCAGCGTCAGTCAGTCAGATGAGAGCAGTGAGACAACAAGCTAAAATGTAATGGGAGAAACTTCAACCATGTAGCACATCATCCTCCTTCTTTCTTGTGTGCTGATTCCTTTGACTTCTTCTTCACCCAAAGGCATTCCTATGAAACAAATGCTCATATATACATATGTATGTATGCATATACTCTTTCAATAAATTACTACTATGAACACTTTCTACAAATCTTTATAACTTTAACTCAACTTTCTCATTGAACATTAATTTTTACGAATTCTTATTATTCATTTCTTTTAATAAATTTCTATTTTAACATGAAAAATGTACATTTTACTCTTACACTATTCCACACCATTCCACACAATTCCCCACATTCCAACCTGCTGACAACCAACCTTCTGATGATGATAACGAAAATAGCCTTCTCATAATTCTGATGATAATTCTGGATAAAACTTGTAAGCTGTAGGGAGTTCGGTTAAGTATAACACAAGGCTGAATTAATAAATGTTAAGCATCTCCCTATGGCTTCACCTTCACTGGGAGGTGATAGGCCTTGTGTGTCACCTTTTGATCTTTCAATCTGTTCAATTTCTGTAATTCATGGGCCTTGACTGCATCAAATTCATGTCTGAAGGATTTATGCAAATCTTTTGGAAATTTTATTTTCTGAAAGAAAATAAAACTTGCTACAATAGCATTTCTGCTACTACTTGAAGTAAAAAACAAAAGTAAAAAAATGCAAATGTGATTTAAGTTATATACAAAGAAAACATACTTTATTACATAACAACTAAAAACTAAATAAGGGTTCTTGCAAAAAATTTGTCCTTTTTTTGCTGAGAATAGGATGACTAATTTTCTCTAATTAACAAATATGAAAAAAGAATAGCAAAAACAATGCAATTTCAAAAACTACAGTGCACCAAGAAATTAATAAAACTACTCCTACCTGCTGTTTATATGTTACAAAAAGAGTCTTAGCATACAGTCCTTCAAAAAAGTTCTTAAGTTCTTGATTTTTTTTATTGTGTTTTTCTTTTTTTTTCTTTGGAGATAAAGTTTTGTTTCTTTAGAAGACTTCCTTTCCAGATCTTTTTCTTGCCTTCCTTCGGTGTGATTAAAACTTTTTTTTCAATTTGCCGCTCGGCTGATGCATGGAAAAAAACTTCTTTTGAACAGTTATTATAACTCCTGTTGAGTACTTAGTGAATTCTTTTTACAAGAAACTGTTAACTTCCAGTTGTACTTACTGGGATTTCTTTTGGAGGGCTTGTTCTTAACTTTCACTGAAGACATGAAGGGAGAATTCTCTTCAGCTCTTCTGTTGCCATTCAGACTTTACTCTGAGAAACCAACTTTTCTCTGCTTCAGCCTGTTATCACTGCAGGGACCAAGAAACAACCTCGTCTCCTCTGATGTGCTGCTTCTCTAACCTCCTCTCTTTACAAGGACTAGCTGCCAACTGCTGACTGTTCCTCTGGTAGTCACCCCCCCTTCCAAGTGGATAGCTGATGTTTAAACACACCAATAACAGGCCATGAAAAAGTTATCAGCAGGTTCTTAAAAATAGTTATCAGCAGGTTCCTAAAAAAAAGTCACCAGCAGGAGCAGTAACACAGTGAGAGTCTTTCTCTTTTACCTAAAAATTTTCCAATAATCATGCTGGATCCTCTTTAGCTCTTCTTTATCAGTAATTGTCGAAGAAAGCCTTGAGTCTCTGGGAGATATTGGATTGCAGCTTTTGTTTTATTCAACAGTTGTACTGGATTCTTTCTTGGACAAAGGCATGTCCTGCTTTTTCTGTGATCAGACAGGTTTGTAGCGGGATCGACAGAGCAGGTGCCGTTAACCCCGCAAGGGGTTAAAGTAATACGATCAGATCAAAGACAATGATAACGAGGATTTATAAATTCAAGCCAAATTTTATTTACAAAATCTGGCAAATGTATGTACAGAATGGTTAAGTCGGGCAGTGTCAATTGAAAGGATCGCCTGGTTTCAGGGCAATAGACCCGCAGCTGGCAGGGCAGTGCAGAGGTGATGCTGGTTGCTAGATGTCCTGCTTCATAGTTCCAGGAAGGACTGTTGCTGGTGGCTGCTGCTCTTGCTGGTGTTGGCAAACTAGGCTGAGAGTGGCTGGTTTCCCTGCTGCTGGCTGCTGCTGGCTGCTGCTGGCTGCTGTTGGCTGCTGGTGGCAGCTGCTGCTGGTGGCCAGGTGCAGGTAGTAGAGGGAGCACGTTGCTCAACCCAGGAGCTCCGTTGATTTGGTGAAAAAATCGGTCATGTTTCTGTTAGCCGCGGTAGCAACGTTGCCCAGTTAATGATGTTTTTTGTTTGTCTATTAAAATTCTCCTTCCACTGTTGAATGTACACATAGGTTTTATTTGTACACTATGTGTACATAGATTAGTTTCAGGTCATTGTTTTTAGGTACGAGTGCTTGTGTGTGTTTATATCTTGTTTTGTTGTTGTTTTTCGTTTTGTTGTTGTTTTTTAAGGATACTAGAGCCCAATAATACTAAGTCCCAGGTGACATTCTCTCTGCTTACAGAGAGCAGGTCCCCAAGATCTTACGTATATGGACTCTAGCACCTTTAGATGGAAAATGGAGTGTGACTTGGCAAGGATTGGAAAATTGTCAGCACTGAAATTACTGACACAATTCCTGCTATTAATAGTGTGTTCACTTATTGAGGACCCGGATGTATTCACCAAGTGGTTTGTATTGGCAGAAGAGTTCAAAATTTTCCGAGGTAGGTGCTGCTTGATTCTTTGATCTAAATGCTTTGATGTTCTGCATATGTAATCACATCTGCAACTACACTGGAAGTTGTAAACAGCTGAATTAACATGCTGAAGAGGCAAAACATCCTTACGCATAGAAGAGAAAACTACGAGCAGAGAGGATGTCTCCTGGGACTTAGTATTATTGGGCCCTAGTATCAATAAAATTTTTTTATTTTTTTCTCTCTCATATCACTATTCCATTTCACCCTTTTAGCTATTTATTAAAAAATCCCAGTGTCTAGGCTTGAGGAGTGCTGGGCGAAACCAGTTGTCTTATTTTTATATGATGTCATTAAAATTTTCTATTTTCTTAGCTATCATTAAGTTTTGTCTGGTCAAAAAGTTATTTGAATATTTCAAAAAGAGATATAAACCAGAATTTATTGGTAGTTTGGATAAACTACTAAAATTAAAGGCATGTATATGTAGATTGAAATTTAACATGGAGTTATGTACATGTTAAAATCAATAGATAGATATGAACAGTTTGAAATTGATAGATAGATAGATAGATAGATATGAACAGTTCAAAATTGATATAAACAGTTCAAAATTGATATATATAAATAGTTGAAAATGATGTAAATGAACAGATTGAAACTGATAGATATGACGATATTGAAATTGATGGATATGAACAGCTTGAAATTGATGGATATGAACAGGTTGGAATCAATAGATAGATAAGAACAGATTGGAATTGATAGATATGGACATGTTGAAACTGATACATACATATAAACAGTTTACAATTGATAGATATGGACAAATATAAATTGATGGATATGGACATGTTGAAAATGGTAGATACATATGAACAGTTTGACATTTTTAAATATGAACAGGTTGAAATTGATAGATAACAAATCACTCAATGAATCCCAAGCCTAACTAATAAAACAACAACTTTTGGAAAAAAAATCAACTTTATTAATCAAAATAGTTTTCTTCTAGGGTAATACACATATTCCAACACTTCTCTAACAATTCAATGACTTTTTTGTAGAATTATTTGTCTTTGGCCTCAAAATACACCTCAGTTTCCAATATCACTTCTTCAATGGAGTCAAATCTGTTTTCTTTGAGCATTCTTTTGAGGTCCACACATAGCCAGTAGTTGCTTGGGGCCAAATCTGAAGAATAGGGTGGATACAGAAGCAATTTGAAATGCAATTCATGTAGTTTTGCCATCAATTAGATTGACTTGTGACATGGTGCATTGTCTTGGTGAAAGATCACTTTCTTCTTTATTTGTAGCCATTTTTTGATGATTTTTTCCTTCAAATGCATCAATAATGCTATATAATATTTGCTATTGATGGTTCTCAAGGTAATTGATGAACAAAGTACTTTGTGCATCTCAAAATACAGAGACCAAATTCTTGTTTGCTGATGTCTGCATTTGTGGTCACTTTGGACGGCTTTCACCTGCTGCTGTCCACTTAGCTGACTGCTGTTTGACTCCAGAGTAAAGTGGTGGATCCATGTTTCATCCATTGTCACATATTTATGTAAAAACTCCTTGTTGCATTGAAACAGTTGCAAACAGTGCTCTGATTCGTCTACACATTGTTGTTTTTGATTGACTGTGAGCAAATGCGGCACCCACTTTGAACACAGATTTCTCATTGACAAATGTTCATGCAAAATGGTGAATACACTGCTTTCTGATATGTTCATATGTTTATATGGGTGACCTGAGTGTTCAGCATCATTTGGGTCTGTTCAACCAGGTTTAAAACCTGCATACCACCTCTTAATGATTGTTTCTAACAGAGCAGAGTCCAAATAACACTTATCAAGCCATTGCTTTGCTTGAACAGTATTTTTTCCCATCAGAAAGCAATGCTTTATCAACACACAAAATTCAGATTTTACCATTGTTTTGAAAATTTGCAACCATATTTTTATTTAACTGTAATTTGTAAACTAATGATCTGATTGAGCCCAAATTTTGTCAAGTACCATTTGAAGTTTAGTACTTCATAAAAATCATATGGATTTTTTACTAGTAGTGCCATCTATATGTCAGGCCCAGGACTTATTGAGTTATATATTATAAATGAACAGGTTGTAATTGATATAGAGTTATGAACTGGTTGAAATTGATAGATATGAACATATTGAAATTCATAGATATACACAGGTTGAAATTGATAGATATGAATATGTTGGAATCAATAGATACATATGAACAGGTTCAAATTGATATATATGAACAGGTTGAAGTAGATAGATATGAACAGGTTGAAATTGATATATATGAACATGTTGAAATTAATAGATATGAACATATTGAAATTGATAGATACGAACATGTTAAAAATGATAAACATAAACGGGGGGGGGGGATTGATAAATAGATATGAACATGTTGAAATAGACAGCTATGAAAAGGTTGAAATTGTTGAACAGGTTGAAATTGATAGATATGATCATGTCTAAATTGATAGATATCAATACATTAACATTTATACATATGAACAGTCTGAAATTGAAAGATATGAGCATGTTGCAATTGATAGATATTGACAATGTGAAATTCATAGATAGATATGAACAGGGATGTAATTGATAGATATGATCATATTAAAATTGATAAATATGAACAGGTTAAAATTGATAGATATGAACATACTGAATTTGATAGATATGAACAGGTTGATAATGATAGATACATATGAGGAGTTTGAAGTCAGTAGATATGAAGAGTTTGAAATCAATAGATAGATATGAACAGATTGAAATTGATAGATATGAACATGTTGAAACTGATAGAGAATTATGAACAGATTGAAATTGATTGATATGAACAGGTTGAAACTGATAGATACATATGAATAGTCCAAAATTGATAGATATGTACATGTTGAAATTGATAGATAGATATGATCAGGTTGAAATTGATAGATATTCAAGTGTAATTCTTTAATTAGACTCACACAAAATGTATTGATGCATAATTAATGTGTTTGCATATTAATTTTTTTCCAACTCTTAATGTAGTTGACTTTCTATAGAATTGCTTACCAAGAGTGTGAAGATGTTCTGTATTATCTGCTTACTGTTATAGATTAAATTAATTTTAAAACACAAATCTCAAATATCAGCTGGTTCCTTTAAAATGTAAATGCCAGCCACATTTATCCTGAGCCATTAATTTATAATCACTAAGAACTTTGATACATCTTTATTAAAAAAAACAAAAGAGATTTTAATTAACTGTCATACAAGTGGACAGAAATTCAACCTGCCAGTCTATAGAATCAATTAGCAAAACACCTGCACACTGATAAGACAAAAAGCTGTATGAATAATTGTCTATCAACAAACTTAATGAATAATAAAACTAAAAAAAAAATAGATGCTATATATTTAGATATTCATGCTTTTCAAATGATTATTCTTGAGTTAAAGAGAAAATAAGATGGTCTCAGAAAGCAGAAATAGAATGAATGATGAGAAAAAACAATTTCATAATGTCTCTACACTTGAGACATCTAGTAGCCACTGAGACTAAATCATTGACTAATAAAATCTGAACAATTCAACAGTCTAGGTATATGAACTAGATTGGGTTCCTATATAAAAGCTTAACTTGATTATTACATGATATACAAAGTTCCACTACATTACTATTATGTTGTCCCTTCAGAATAAAAAAGTTATGGTTCTCCACAACATCCAGTAATGTTTGTCTCATTATTACTCTGTTCCTTTTCTACTATCCATTTACACAAACTTGTTAAGTAGTTTTGCTACTGTTTCCCTCTGACCTTTTCCTTTCAATATGCCCTTTGACTATCAAATTCTCCAAACATTTTTCCTCATTATGCATCACAGAAATTTCAAGTGTCACTTCTTGATCTTAAGCACAAGGGATCTTTTTGTTTCTAATAAAACTTCCTCGTTGCTCACATGTTCAGTTCATAGTATTCTCAGTATCTTTCTGTAGAACCACATTTCTGTTGCTTCTAGTCTCCTTGTTATCTGTGATGAAATTGTTTAGCATTCACTGCTATATAGGAGGATTGATATTACATAGTAGTCCAGTATTTTATTTGTTTTCAATGAATTTTTTCTGTTTCTTAATACTTTGTTTAGCTTTTGGAAGGCATTTTTTTTTTTACTATTCCAGTCTCTCTTTAGATTTTGTTGTCACAATTTCTGCTATCTGTTAAAGTCCTTCCCAGATATTTAAATTTCTGTAATTGCTTGATTTTGATGTCTCCAGTTCATGGCTTGCATCTCAGACTCTAAAAACTTTTAAAATGATAGTTATTTATAACCAAACTTACTGTGTTGTTTTTGATACTCACAAACTACAGTAACTTATCAGGATGTTTGTTTGTTTGTTTCGAGGTTTAATGACCTATCAATCCTTATGGGATCATTTAAGGTCATAACCAATGATTTTGGGTAAGGTTATTTTACAACATTTTTTCTTTTCGAGTATCAAGATTCATTGGGATTTGTTTTTAAGAGCAGGGTCCCCAAGTCCTACCCTTGTTATTAAACCCATAACTGGAGGGAAGGGACAGATTAATACCTTTCCCAATGGTACCAGTGCTTAAGTGAATGCAGGGTATTCAACTGGAATTTGAACTCGGCTCACCGATTTCTCCTTCTGAGCCGATATCCACTGCACCACAATGCACATCCGTCACTAAACGCTTACAGCACCTGGTATTCCCAAGCGGTCACCCATCTAAGTACTGATCAGGCTCAACGTTGCTTAACTTCAGTGATCAAGCGAGAACTGGTGTATTCAACGTGATAAGGCCGTAAGCCTTATCAGGATGTAAATGATGTTAAACAACATCATTGGTGGTATGAAGTTATTTTATAAATCTAAAACAGATACAGTTTTACAAGCAAATGAGAGTACTAATGAAATACTATAATGAAGTGATATAAAAACATTTATGCCTGCTATAAAAGTGTAATACAAAAACAAGCAATCATCTATCTTTAAATACTTAAAAAACAGTCACAAAAAACTTCTTAACAAGTTGATTTGATTTGATTTGTCTGTTTAATGACATATCAACTTCTTATGCATTGTTTAATGTCAAAATTCAATTTTCATGTGAGCTTTGATGTAATAAAAATATGATATATGTTATTCTGCTTTCACAGCTGAATACATGGTAGATGATAGTCAGCTTTTCTACACATACATGTTTGTGTGGACATAATTACTGGAGGCAATGATATGCATGTTCTAAGTTGTTAAAATTATATTTTGGAATGCAGTTTGATTTCTTTAAGAAATTGTCGGATGTTATATGGATTAATATCATGAAAGATAATTTTCATGTTGGCTTTTGTTAGTATTTTAAATGAATTTGAGTGAAGTCGCTACAGTTTGTTAGTATGTGTGTATTGTTGGTAATTTTTTATATAAAATATGTTGCTGATATTTTTACTATAAAAATGTATTTTTATATTTTCATAGTGTTTTGTTTTTGCTTGTGGGGGAGTTATTATTTGCCCATAGCTGGAACCCTAACAGGCGTTACCAACCTGGGTCAGGGTAGACCTGGGAATAACATCAATTGTGCAGTGGTTTCATGATCCACAAAACCCCAATCTCTTGATCAGAGGCCTTGTTGCCAGATGTAATTTATCATCATACCCAGGACTTATTAACAAGTACAAAACGCAATATGTGATGTAACACAAGTGATATTCTTCATATAATGTGTAGTTTGTTCTAATGAGCTTTGACAAAACAACACAAGAGCACTGTAAGTATTAAATGTACAGAAGTAGAGAATACAAAAACAAAAATAGTTTTTTGGCAATCCTATTGCATATTTATATCCAGATATAATAGATGCTGATATTTTATTCAGATTTGATAATTAAAGAAGATACTCATTGATAATGATTCAATTTGCTATAGTAAATACAGTAAAGTAAAATGGTCTGGCATCAAACAGCATCATACTAAAGTAAATATTTTGAAATGGCAGTTCACAAACCATTCTTGATTGTCCCCAACTCAAGAAAGTCTACTCTAAATTGCTAGTTTCAGTCCCAGATATTATTCAAATAATAATGTATATTTAATCCTTATTGTAATTTTTAATAATAAAATTATTAAAGATAATAATGTGGTCTTCCAAAACATCTACATACTTCAGTTATTGTTAGTGACTTTTAATGTCTCTGGGCTTTACTCAGTCACATTTCTAGTATGATTTCAGTACAAATTTGATTATTCAAACACATCTCTGTTATTTTTGTCCATTTTATGAATTTATTTTACTCTTGATAAAAGAAAAGATATGGTAAGTATACTCTAGAATATATTACTTGTAGAGAGAAAATAAATAATACAGTAATACTTTTAAGAAGTTGATGAAATAGACAGTTATGTTAGTGAATATAATGAAGTACTTTAATCAAATCTTCCATGATTGTCTGACAGGTGAAGGCACTGAATATATATAATATATAAATATTGCAGTCATCATAAACAAAACAATATAATTGAAAGAAAAATGTGAAAATAAAATGAAAAATTTATAAAATAAAATTTATAAAATGAAATTTATAAAATGAAAATTTTAATATAGTTATTATGAAAATGGCTATAGCAATTGAGTAAACCAGCATAATTAATTATTTGAGGTGTGTACAACTGCTTCTCGACCGATGGCCAACTATGCAATTTTTATTCATAATTGTTTTACTGTAAATTATTTTGTATGCATCAGTAACAAAAGGCAAAAGACAGAACCAAGAGACCTTTTCTCTAACCTCTAAGCACCAAGAAAGATGTTAAACATATGTCTTACCATAAGTAAGGAAATAGTTGCCAGAAGCCTAATTATCTTTGATTACAATCAATTCTCTCTTTTGGCAATCTATTTGAACAAGGTAAAGCTTGGCCAAAGTTACAGAGTTAGATACCAAGAGTTGAAGATTACATAGATATGTTTAAACTGCAATTAGTTTTTTTTTGGCACTGTTCATAGGATTTTTATGCTAAGTTTTCAGCAAAAGTTTATCATTTAAGACAGTTTTTTGTTTGGCTGAATCATCTCTATCAATATTTAATTGTAGTAGGCATATTGCTTAAGTGTACACAGAAACATAACTGTAAAACTTACTGAACTTGATTATGGCAACTACAAAAATTGTTCAGTACCACTTAATAGATACCAGAAATAAAGTTCAGTGCCAATTCATTTTATATTTAATATAACTTGTGTAGTATTGTTAAAAAATTATGGGATTATTTTTTATGCATGAATCTGTAACTCTGGCTGTGAACAGGTTTATTATGTACAAAAAAATATATATGTATACACATTGCATTTTATATATGGGGATTATTTGCAAAAATGAGTAAAAATAATGGAAACTAGTCTATCCACTAAAATGCAATGGGTTCCTTAATGAAAGAACCAGAAAAGGATAATAAAAGAATAGGTTCAAGAAGACAGAAGATGATTGACATTGCATTTAAATTTTTGAAGACTGTTGTTGATAGAAAAGCAAGAAGCTGGAAAAGAGTTTCATGTTTGACAAGAAACTGTTAACATAGAACTTATGGTTACACTTAGGAATTTCAACTGTGAAATTATGAAAAACAGCTGCAAATTTAGTTCTGTGCTTAAATTCTTAAAATCAAGGTACAAAAACAAAAAGTTCATCATGAAAATATTTATAGAAAAAGCGTAGGAAAGCTATGTTAAGGTGATAGGACCAATAACATTACAGATTCTTTAGAATTTTCAAGAATCACTTACTCTCTCTCTCCATATATATATATATATATATATATATATATATAACCTGTCTTTGCTCCTATCTTCATCATTGATCTTCCTAATATAATCAGGTTTTAAGTAAGCATCTATTACACCAACATTTGCTTCTGTCCCAATAAGAAATTTGTCAAGGCTGACAAAGTTAACGTTGCTGCTGTTCTTGAAAAAAGACTTCCAATCTGTGATAGAATGTGGTAGGAAATGGCTTGCAAATTTTAATGCTTCCAAAACAAAGAAGCTCTCCTTTAACCACCATAAAGAAATTTTCTTACCTTCCATCAGTATAGATGATACTAGTCTTCTAGAAAGCAACACACAGCGCCTACTTGGCCTCACTCTCTCAACCAATCTCAAGTGTAAAGATTACATCGAATCTATAACTACATCTGCTAAAAAGGTTGGATCACTCTCATGAGCCAGAATGTTTTTCTTGTCAGAATTCATTTTGCACATTTATAAATCTACCATTCGTTCATGCACTGAATACTGCTGCCATATCTGATTGGGTGCTCCTGTTATTCATCCCAAGGTTTTTTGACAAAATCCAAAGAAGGATCTGCAATGTAATCAGTTCATATTAGCTGGCCTTTAGTTACTTTTCCACCTAGTGATGTAGATTTCCTCTATCTTTACTACAAATATTTTCACAACTTCTTTCATAATGAGCTTCTTTCCTTGGTGACCTGACAACACGATTTTACACATGGTACTGAATTGGCATCAATGTCCAACACTTTTACTGTCAAAATAGTCAAATGTAACCACCACTTTTACTCTAATAGTTTCTTTTCTTGCACTTTCCTTCTGTGGAACTCCCCCACTCTGTATACTTGCTTCCCTGGTAGCTACAATCTTTGAAAGTTTAAATGCAATGTCAATTACCCTCTTTTACCTCCCTAAATCCCATCTGTCTCTTATACTTTCTTCAGCATCGCCTGTACCCTGTTTTTCTCTTGGCGTAACCTTCTCTGCTTCAGTGGCAATCTTGCCTTGCCTGCAGTGAAATGGTTATAAAAAATATTAAAAAATATAGCAGAAACATTCAACCAAGAGAAATGGTAGACTTATAATGATGCAAGATAGATTCTGGTAAGAAAAATTGTTTACCACAATACTGAACTTTCCTAGCAGCAGACCTTGTAATTAATTCAATATATAAAGATTTTGCTTTCTGTACAAAATCTGATGATGCCATAGAAAGTGGAGAAATATGAAGTTAAAAAGTAGAATCTGACATTTAAAAGTGGAAAAAATTGGAAGTTAACTGGTTTTGCTCCTAACTTATCAAAACTCAATCAAGGATAATAAAATAAAAGTATATAATGACTAAAGGAAAACACCAATGTACTGCATTAGTAATATACTAACACTGAAAATTTATGCAAAGATCACATTGTCCAAGCAGCCATTCTTTCTGATTTTACAAGGAAGGCTGCTTAGACTTAATAAAAATTGTCACAAGTCCTTAGAGATGAAATTCCAAGAGTAATCTGATAATGTTTTTTATCAGCTGCTTTGCAATAACATAGCTGGATACAATAGACTTATGCAAATTATCACTTAATTAACCTCTCTTGATAAATGCCAGAATATACTAAGAAGTTCTTCTCAAAAATTGAGTCTTCTTGCTTATATAGTCAGCACCATACTGACATTTTTTTTTTAATCGTTTCATCCCGAGCAAGGCATTCCACTGCCACTATTGCGCAGGGGGTTACATAGGGTCGGGGAAGTGATGAGAAAAGGATGGTTAGATATAGAAAATGTCAGAAGGAGGGTGGTAGACGGGTAAGGATACCGAGAATGAGGGTTGGTTGGATGGTGAGAGCGTCTGAGAGAATAGATGCATGTTAGTGTGTTAGGAGGTGTCTATTGACCTTACATTTAAACTCCTGGAGATTGTAGCTGTCGGGGAAGCAGGCATGTGGAAGGGAATTCCACAGGTGGGAAGCACAAGAAAAGAAGCTGTTGGAGTAGAAATTACGGTTACATCTTATCTGTTTCACTGTAAAAGGGTGGGACCTAGTTGCTAATCTAGTATCTCATGTAAATTCATACCTAGGTGGCACCAATGACCTAAGTTCATTGGAGCAGAAGCCGTGAAAGTACTTATAGAAGAGGCACAGGGAAGCCATGTCACACTGGAGAGAGAGTGGTTGCAGCTGGTCCGCCAAGTCAGGGTCAATCATGTTACAGATTCTCCGTTGTATTTTGTCAAGAAGCCCAAGGAGAGTAGCAGGGGCATCCGACCAGATGTGGCAGCAGTATTCAATACACGGGCAGATGGTAGATTTATATATGTGCAGGATAGATTCAGACGGGAAAAATTCTGGGCCTTGCACAGAGATCTAACCTTCATAGCAGTGGACTTAGCAATGGATTCAATATAGTCATTCCATTTGAGGTCCGCCAAGAGTGTAAGGCCAAGGAGGCATAGTGTTTTACTCTCAGGGAGGCAAGCCTGTTCCATGTTAATGAGAGGTAGGTGCGATTGTCTATGATGGTTAATTGATAGTAGCTTCGTTTTGGAAGCATTGGAATTCACGAGCCATTTCCTACCCCAGTCCACTACAGATTGGAGGTCCTTTTCAAGCTTGGCAGCGAGGTTCGCTTTGTCACCCACACCGGGTTTTTGATCGAGGCGAGAGTAAATTGTGATGTCATCAGTGTACATGCCTACTTGGGATATAATGGCATCTGGGAGATCATTATTGTAGATCAGAAAGAGCATGGGACCTAGGATAGAGCCTTGAGGGATGCTAGCATTCGTATGGTAGTTTTGGGAGGCATGTTTGTTTAATACCACCTTCAATGTGCGGTTAGAGAGGAATGACTGGATTAGATCAAACAAATGTCCAGTTATACCATAGCGCCGCAGTTTGCATAAAAGGCCAGCCAGCCAGCCAGACTCTGTTGAACGCTTTGGAGATATCCAAGGCAACATTTCATGCTTCACCATTCTTGTCGAGAGCCTGGTATATTTACTCGGTAATAGTCGTTAGCATATCAGCAGTAGACCTGGTGAAGCAAAAACCGTACTGTTTGTCCGGGAGAAGCCTGTGGGCCATGAGATGCTGAGTCACCTCGGTGTTGATAATGGCTTCGAAAACTTTGCTAAAGATCGGAAGGAGGCTGATAGGGCGGTAATTAGCAGGATCCGAGTGTTCGCCAGTATTCTTAAATATAGGAACTACAGAGGAGGACTTCCAACAGGCAGGAAAGCAGGAAGCAGATAGGCAGAAGTTATAGAGAGGACAGAGAAGAGTTCTGGGGCACATTTCTTCAGGACTATGATTGGGATTCCATCACCACCGTTCACTTTGTGAAGGTCGAGTTTTGAGATTATCTTAGAGACCAGCAAGGATGTAATGTGGACGTTATTCAGTTGAGCCTTCGTTCTAGGTGGGAAGTTGGGAGTAGGTACTCCTGACAAATCCAGTGTTGAATTGATGGAGAATCTATGAGCAAAGCATTCAGCCTTGTCCACTGATTAGTGGGGGTATTGAAGTATTACTCTTGTTGAGCACGTTTTTGCAGAGTTGCCAGTAATCTTTGGTGCTGAACGTAGAGGATGCTATGCGATTGGGATTCCGTCACCACCGCTCACTTTGTGAGGGTCAAGTTTTGAGATTATCTTAGAGACTAGCGAGGATGTAATGTGGATGTTATTCAGTTGAGCCTTAGTTCTAGGTGGGAAGTTGGGAGTAGGTACTCCTGACTAATCCAGTGTTGAATTAGTGGAGAATCTATGAGCAAAGCATTCAGCCTTGTCCACTGATTAGTGGGGTATTGAAGTCTTACTCTTGTTGAGCACGTTTTTGCAGAGTTGCCAGTAATCTTTGGCGCCGAACTTAGAGGATGCTATGCGTTGATTCATTCTGGCTGCAAACATCAGCTTAGCTTCGTTTAGTATTTTTTCTCACTTATTACGAGCTGAGGTGAAAAGGCGCCTGTTTTGGTTCGATGAGTGGCTTTGATAGAGCTGGAAGAAATGGTTCTGGTGGGTAATGGTGGCTGAGCAAGCGGGTGAGAACCAGGGAGACGAATTTGATTTAAGCTGGAATTTCCTGGCAGAGATGAAAGCATCAATGCCAGCCTTAACCCAAGAGGAGACATCAGACACACAGTCTTTGATGGGAAGACCAAAGACGTTGTTCCAGGGGACCTCACAGATGAAGTCTCGGAATGAATCCCAGTCTGCTCTCTGGTAGCAGTAGGATATTCTGCTGGTCTGGGTTTCTTGGGTAGAGTAAGAGTGGATTGAGATGTTGACAGAAACTACAGCATGGTCAGAGTTTCTGAGAGGGCAGAGCTGCCTGGTGGTGCAAGAGTCTGGGATGGAAGTGAAGCAGAGGTCTAGTAAAGAGTCCCTTCCATTAGGGTTATTAGAGAAATGAGTGGGGAAGTCCACCACTTGCGTAAGAGCTTGGGTTATTGAAAAATTCATGGTGCGGATCCCAGCAAGGTTGGTGACAGAGTTTTCCAGCCACTTGGTGTGGTGGGTGTTAAAGTCACCAAACACAAATATATGGGCAGATGGATGAGAAGAAATGGCCTTGTAAATATTAGTAGAGATGCTATCAAGTACCGAACAGTCAGAGAAGGAGGGGGAGTGGTAGAGGAAGAAGAGATAGCTAACTGAGCTTAGAAGTGAGAGACTGAAGCACATGAAAGAATGATCCAGGGATTCGAGAGATATTACCCTGGCTAGAGGGAGGTGTTCGCTGACATAAACACCAAGCCCATGCATATGGACATTGGTGTCCTTCCTGAAGAGGGGAAGAAAAGTATAAATAAAAGAACTTCTTTTGAAGATAAGCAGGCTCTCCTTGCAAACAGATTTCAACATTGGCCAAGATGAGAATATTATTTGTAGAATAGCAGAATAACATTGTGAAGTACTGACCAAGATTCACTTAGTAAGAATCATGCAAGTCTCACTAATCCAGAGCAGTCTTCAAAAGATAGGACATTTTTTCAAAACAGGTCTACAAAATTGTGAAATCTTTGCAATTATGCTTGACTGCACAATATCCAATAGATAGCCAAGATCACAAAGTTTCACTCTAATAAATTTTAGTTGAACTCATTAATTTGGGCCTGATGAACAAGTGTTTTGGCCAAAAGGATCTTACATCTTTGGATCCAAAGGAGTCCAATTTAGTATTTAAGCCTGAAAACATTGGCTTATGGTACACCAATATAATAAAATTAGCCCTAACTAATAAAACAACTTTGAGGAAAAATTTAACTTTATTCATCAATATAGTCTCCTTCTCAGGTGCCATATAGATTCCAACTCTTCTTTAACAATTCAATGCTTTTTTGTAGAACGATTTGTTTTTGGCCTCAAAATATGCCTGCTGATGTTTGCATCTTTGGTTATTTTAAACAACTTTCACCTGCTGCTGTCCACTCAGGTGACAGCTGATTTGACTTAAGTGCTAGATCTATGTTTCAGATATTTATGTAAAAACTCCTTCTTGTTGCATTGAAACAGTTGCAAACAATGCTCTGAATCATTAATGCGTTGTTTTTGATCAATTGTGAGCAAATGAGGCACCCACTTTGAACACAGCTTTCTCATTGACAAATGTTCATGCAAAATGTGAATATGCTACCTTCTGATATTTCCAATTCCTCTGCTATCTCATGCAACTTCAATTAACGATTGGCCAAAATGAGTTTGTTGATTTTCTTTGGTGTTTTCCAGGACAACTGTTGATTTTGGGCAACTCAGGCATTCAGCATCATTTGGGTTTGTACAACTGTGTTTAAAGCCAGCATACCACTTCTTAACCATTGTTTTTGATAAAGCAGAATTTCAATAAAACTTACCAAGCCTTTGCTTTGCTTGAACAGTATTTTTCTATCAGAAAGCAATGTTTTATAAATGTGAAAAATTCAGATTTTACTATTGCTTTGAAAATTTGCAAAAGTAGCTTCACTTAAATAACTGTAATTTGTAAACTAATAATCTGATTGAGCCCAAATTTTGTCACATGCCATTTGAAGGTTAGTACTTTATAAAAAATATATGAATTTTTTAATAGTGACACCATCTATATGTCAGGCTCAGGTCATATTGAGTGATGTGTTATATGGCTGAAACTAAACTCCACAGACATGGTAGCAAATTTAATTTGCTCAATGAAAACAGTTCTTAAATAGAAGAGGAAGATAACTCTAATACAAGACAATAGCACACATGTCTATAGTTTCCTGAGGAGGAACAAAAGTAAATAAATTGTTAATGTTAAACTTATCTTGAACATATCTTGGAAAGAAAAAAGAAAATTTTGAGTGTAATTTAAAAAGTAAGGGAGTCCTTAATGCAATATTTTGAATATATGCCTCGGACCAGTTGTAACAACCATTGACAGATCCAATCATTGACCAGTTGGTTCAAATCTGAATAATCTCTTTTATGAATTTTAAGTCATCCAAAATACTAGGATCACAATGAACCCAGCAGCCTAACAACTTCATAAATATCTGCCTGAAGCAATGTATCTTTCAGTATCTTAAAGAGACATTTCTGAAAAGTTAATTCAATAGTTTTGGTTTTAGCTACACTAGCTCCAATCTATTAGTTTTTTTTCCTTATCATCCAAAATAGAAATTTTGTTAACGATTGGCCATCTAGATTTAACATTATCACTAGAGACTCTTTATCAGGATTAATAATTACAATAGATTTATTGTAATGCAAAACATTTAGCACATAAAACTGTTCACACTACTATGAAAAATTCATATCAGCAATAGAACCAGCAAAGGCATGAGTGAGATCAATTAATCTTGCTTTAAGTGCACTGTTATCTCTGTGCATCAGACAAAATGGGTGCCAACCTTATGAATTGAACAAAAAACCTCAAACTCTAGATATATGACCCCCTGTTTAACCAAAGCTGTTGGAACAGAAAAATTAAACCTACATGATATGACATACAATTCACCAGTTGTCAATTGATAATTTAAGAAATTAAGATTTCACCACCAAAATTTTTTTATGGATTAGGAAGCATAATCTCCTCTGATGAATATTATTAGTGGACATGTCCAACTAGGTTAGATGATTCACAAAATTAATATTGTCAAGAATGAACAAAAATCTTTTCACAACACTAAAACGATGATAACATATGTTTAAGATTGAAGATGGTGTTGGTCAACTTTAATATTTCATCATTTGCAAAAGCATGCCTATTGGAAGGATAACAATTCAATTTAGCTCTGGTGATTCAGACAGTGATGTATGGTGTATTTTCCAAACAGAGATTTATAAAAGCTTTGAATGTGCAGTACATATTTTCCCTCTTAAGCTACAAATGTCTTTATACATGTACCATGTCCAAAATACTTAATTTTATTTGCTGTACAAAATGTAATGATGGTGTAGAAAAATGGTTTTGTTTAAAATATGAGTTTGTTACTATTTTGTAGCACCTGAAAACAATCAGTGTGCTGCTGTGTACAAGGAGAATGTGTTCTCTGCTTTGTGCAGATTGCACTTGAAATTTCATCTCAAAGTACTTGAGACACTTTTCATTAAGTCTAGGCAGACTTCCTCGTGTAAACAGAAGGAATGTCTGCAAGAATTAATGTGATGTGTATATAAATATTAAGTATATACTGTCATCCACATTATAAAGAAGCACAAGTGAAAAGTTCTTTCTATGAATCGTACCAACACCATCTCTTTCTATAATTGCAGGATTGTTTTTCATTGGCTGGAATGTGCTTGGTACCTAATATGATTTGCCAAGCAACAGTAAACAGTAAATGTGTTGTGGACATGCCTTATGTTGAAATGACTGAAGAATTAGAGAAGTATAGGCGCAATCATATGAGATTATTTAAGTAAAACTTACCTATCAGTATATTTATGAATGATGAAATGTCGGTAGGAATGACCCAGTGATCAGGTGAAGCATAATAAAAAGCTCACATACTTGTGATGCAGGGTTTGGAAAATTTATGTTGTGCCTACAGAAATTATGTATACTGAAATTTGAATGAATGAGTAGTAATGTTTTCTTTTTTGTTGTGGAAGGATCAGGATTAATATTGCACAAAGGTAGGTCTTGTCTGACAGAGAAATCTCTTAGTAATGACTTGAGGGAAGGTTTTACAAGGCTGGATATTCTTCCTGACACCCAACTCGGACACTCATTCAATGGAATATCCATACAACATTAATTTATTTCTAGAACATTAAACATCTGTTAAATGACTTGTGTAACTTGCTAGTAACTAGAAAATGCCTCTCAACAAACTCCGATTTTTTTCTATTTTGATCTTCATCATCCTATTGAAGACAGGAGTTGAACCAAATGATATCGCTTCTGTTTTCTTCATCTACCTATAATAAAATATATTCTGGTGTGTGTGTGTGTGTGTGTGTGTGTGTGTGTGAAAAAAGAGAGAGAAAGATTGCAAAAGAAATATTATGTTCAGCCTTTTGGTTGGATTTTGGGAAGCAGGAAATATAGACATAACATAAGTACTTGTGCAGGAATTTGTATTAGAAATTAAGATTATTTTAAATAAAATAAAAATATAAATGTCTCTTATTTTAAAATAAAAATATAATGGTTTTTTATTCTTGTTTTGTGAACTATCTTACCTAGTTGAAAATGTCTAGGTTATTAAATAAATATATTAATACTTTTATTATAATCTGTTGTTACATACTACTTTTACATCTGTTTAATTTTCCTTGCCTACACATTTTTTGTATATATTAATTATTCCTTCAACTAATTATTTCCTTAGAAAAATAATCCATGGATATATCTGAATTTTTAAGAGGAAATTTGTTTAGAAAGAAACTAAATAACATATTTATATGTTTTAATGCTAAACAACACTTACTTGCCTCAAACTGTGATGAGCATACCACAACAATAAAAGTTTAGAATTTCATAATTTTCTTATAAGTCTTTAATTTTATATTTCATTTGTACAATTTTATAACTTTCATTTAAATATTTTAAAATATGCTAATTCTTGCTTGCTTTGACTGGAAAACCTTTTATTACAAAGTCAAGAGTTATTTTACTATGCAGTCATAAGTTGCTATAACCTGATGTGTGACTTTATTATGGACAGAGAAACAAAGTAACAAAGAATTCTTAATACATTATACTTCTTTTACTTCTGACATAAATGCTATTTTTTATATTATTAGGTATTGCTTATCTCTAAACAACTTTTAAACTAAATGCTATTTTGTATATATCCATAATTATTGCATTTAGCTAATAATGACAATGAACTATGTATGTAAGAAAGTATGTATGTTAAAATATGCTTTGAGAGGCAGAAAAATAAATTATTCAGAAGAGAAAATTGAAGGAGTAATACAAAATCATGAAAACAATAATAAAATGATAAAATCAAGTGAGTCATTGTGAAATAATACAAGAAATATAATGAAAACAAAATTGTTAAAAGTTCAAATACAGGAATAAATTCAAAAATGTTTTTAAGAATTGCAAAGAAAGTTTTTACAAAATGTTTAGAAGTTTAACTTTTATGTTATACCTTTCTTTATATCTGTTATTTCTAAACAAATCAAGAAATCAAGCAAGGTGATGCAATACTGTCAGGGGAAAACAAGACAAAAAGCAAGTGAAAAAAATGAAAACAGTAACTTAGAATCAGTAAAAAAGATATATGAACGAAACGAAAATGGTTTCTCCTAATTGTACGATGTAATGAAGTGCAATTATTTTGCTATAATCTAATCATGTCACATAATCATGTTACATACTATAATTATTTGGAAACAAAAATAAGCAAGTAATTATTCTTGTTCTTTGTTGTTTTATCATTAAAACAAATGAGTATCAAATAAAATACAGTAGCAATCTCTGTGGTAATGAACAATGTTACATTCTTAAAGGTGGGGAGGGAATTTATTGGGGTATCAAAAATCTGGAAGTGCAAAGGAGTTTTATCACAGTTTTCAGATTGTTGTTTCATTGATCATTTGTTATTGATATGGATCAGAATTCACTGGAGACACTGGAGAAAATTATGCAAAAAAAAAACCAACATTTTTTTGCTGCTAACCATTACTTATATCAGTGATTTTCAACTAATGTACACTAGTGTACCGTGAGGAGATTGTAAGTGTGTTTCAAAGATTTTTAATGGTTGTTAAACTATTTTCCAAAGAGTCAAACGCATAGTAAGTGTACATATCAAAATTAAAACCCCTTTAGATTGATTATACAAGGATATCATTTTTATAATAAATGAATGCATATATAAAGTGGGTGGAGTGTATGAAATGAGATGGCGCCATTTTGACAAGGACTTGTTGATGAACATGGATATATGTCAAAATTATTCAAAGTTGATTTCAGGAATGACTTGGCAATCCCTCACTGCACATATTGAATTGTGTCCAAATTAGTGAGGATGTGTAAATTGAACTGAACATATTTTTTTATTACATAGCATTCTCTTAAAATGCACAAGTTTTTAACTAAGAAACAAAAATTAGAAGACGATGCTAGTGCATCAATTATTGCTTCTTCCAAGACACCAGCAACAAAATTAAAATTGTGTAGTTAAAAATTAAATCAATTTAAGTATGGTGCAAAAGTTTAACTCTCCATTAGTATGCTGAAAGATAAATGAAGTTGAAAAACATTGATCTAGAGTGAAGACATTTCTTGCCAATGAGGTGTGCGGATGAGACTTTTTTTATAAGTCTTGTTTCTGATTCTAATTATGGTGACATTGTGTCTCGTTCAAAGTAATAAAAAAAAAGGAATGTTCTTGGAAGAAAGAAAAAAGAAAAAAAGGATAGAGAACAGAACTAATCAGGATTATTTTCACCCAGTCAGAAGAACAGAATTTGAAAACTCACTTGCTGCAAGTGAGTTTTTCATTATTGCATTCAAATTCTAAAAGGCAAGTTTTCAAATAACTTTTCATCAGTATATTCTTTATATTGGTTTGTTGAAAGCCTTGAATTCTCATAATAAATCCATTTTTACTTGCTAGGGACTATCTTTTCTGAAAATGGCTTTCTATATCAAACAAAATGAGAAAAACTAGCATTAAATATCTTAATACTAGTGTTTTAACTTGAGACATAAAAATATATTATGTAACTACAATCAACAAGTAAGAAAAGAATAAAAGAATAAAGGGATCAGACTTAGCTGGAGTCTTTTAGTCTGCACCCACACGTTGATGGCAGATCTGTGATGGTTGTATCTATCATGACCTGTAATGACACAAGAATGCAGCAGCTAGACTCACAACTGAGATGGCCTATTCAGGATTCTTTCAGTCCACCCCAAGTGGGGAAGCCCCTAGAAAAGGTGGGGTAATCATTGGTCATTGTGAATACCTCTGGCTTACCACAGTCAGATGACTTCTTCTTGTGGATAAAACTTATGATCTCATACTAACAAAACCTTTCACTTTCAATCCCTTGAATATAAGAGCATAGAATATATGTATCTTGATAGGAATCAAGGACATGAAATGCCGAGAGAGAAGAACAGCATTTGTGTATCATGAGATGGCCCTTTTCAACATTGATATGGTTGCTTTGAGTGAAACCAAACTTGCCGAAGAAGGAAACATCAAAAAAATCAGATCAAACTATAAAATCTTTTGGAAAAGGGAAGAAGGCAAGTGAGCAAAACTTTCATGGAGTTGGTTTTGCCATGAAGACCAAGCTCATGAATCAGCACAGTTTCATCTGCATTGCCATTAACAAAGTCTTGATAACCCTTCTGATCCCACTCAAGCATAGTACTTTCTTGACTTACCTCCATTTATACATTTACTCTTATCTCTGATGATGCCATCAAAGAGTCCTTCTACTATCTTTTAGATAATAATCAGAACCACCCTAGTATCAGATAAACTCATGGATTTTGGCGACTTCAACACCAGTATTGGCTGTGATTGCCATACATGGAAGGTCATCATGGTATTAGCAACTGTAATGCAGACAGACATCTACTTCTCAGTCTCTGTGCTAAACATAACCTGACTGTGACCAATGCTTTATTCTGTCTTCTGAGTCAGCACAAAACAATATAGCACCACCAAAGATCCAAGCACTGGCACATCTTGGACTATTTTTTTCATTCAACCCTGGACAAAAGGGATGTACACATCATCCATTCCATGCCTGGAGTAGATGATCACTAAATGAACCACCATCTTCTGTTGTGGAATTTTTAGATATCTGTTCACTGACCACCTAGGCATTCTCCCACACACAGGCCTCACCAATGCACTGACTGTGTGAAGCTCCAGGACCTCCAAACATTGTTCTTTTAACTATTCGTTGATGACTTATTAGTGAAAAATAGACAACCCTGCGTAAAATAGTGAAAAATAGACAACCCTGCGTAAGGCAATGACATTAGCCACTGAAGAAATGCTTGGGTATCAGAAATTTAAAAATCAGGACTGATTCGATGAGCATCAGAAAGAAAATGACCAATAGATTAATAAAAAATGAGAAGAGTGCCTGGCTTTCAAGAACCCCCTTCAGTTAAAATGGAAAAGATCTTTGAGAAGGCAATAAAAAACTGCCAAAAATGACTGCACAAAATTTAGAATATTTGGTGGCAGAAAAAGGCAGAAAAAATTCAAAAATATACTGATTAAAGAGATATGCATCACTTCTAGGTATGCAAATAGAAAACCTTTAGCCCACCAAATCAATGATGGCAGGCCTTAAGAACTTAGACAGTGGTATCATCCTTACTGATTCTGAGTCCATCCTAGACTTACTGGAAAAACCACTTCCAGAGCCTTTTTAATGAATAGGCCATCTTACTGGAAGACAAAATACTCTTCTCCACTCTCTGCTTGGTAGTAAATATCACTCCTCCCAATTGTTTGCAAATTGAAAGAAGCACTCTGTTTCATGAAATCCAGAAAAGCTGCCAGATCTGACAGAGCACCTCTGGAATTGTTCTCCTGTAGTGGCCTCAAATTGAAGATTTGACTAATGGTCTCAGTAGAGAACATCTGGAATGATAAAACAGCCCCTGAGGACTTAAAAAATGCCAACATTGTGATGATCTTCAAAAAAAGAAGATTCCTCACTTAGCAGAAACTATTGTGGCATCTCCCTCCTAAGCATCACTGGCAAAATCTTTGCATGAATACTACTGAATTGAGTCCTTCTCATGGCAGAATAGATTCTTCTAAAATCTCAGTGTGAGTTTTGGCCTTTGAGAGGTACTGTCAAAATGATGTTTTGTGCTTGACAGCTCTAGAAGAAGAGTTGTGAGCAGCAAAAACAACTGATGTTCAACTTCTGGAATTTCTAGAAGGCTTCCGACAAAGTCCCAAAACCAGTAATATAGGCCGCTCCAGATTGCTTTGTGTTGCTGATCTGTATACTTCACAATAGAATAGAGGGCTGGATGAACCATTGGGTGTCTTCACAGAACCATTTTCAATCACTAGTGTCCTTAAACAGGACTGTGTGTTAGTTCTGATACTCTTCTCTTTGAACCTCACTACTATGATCAACAAGATCTACCTAGTAGTACTGACATTGACATCTGATACAGACTTGACGAGGGACTCTTCAACCTCACCTGGCTTCATTCTCACTTAAAGAGTACCATCACCGGTGTGTGAGAATTTCAATATGCTGACAACAATGCAATTGGACAAAACTTCCAATAACCAGATTAGCAAATCTATATAACAAGGCCTATGGATACTTCAGGATGCAGATCAATGTCAAAAAGATGAAGATCTTCATCCAGCCAGCCCCCAGACAAGCAACATTGGACATCAGCATCAAAAAGCTGGTAGAAGTTGTCAAAGAATTTTCCTTTTTTTGCAACATCATCTGAGATAATGACTCCTCTGAAAGAGATTTTGACAACAGAATCAATGCAGCTCATATCATGTACGGAATGTGCTCACACTGAATTTTCAGCAATTATGGCCTCACCATATGAACAAAAATCATGGTCTTCCGGGCTATGGTCCTCTCCAACATTCTGTATATTTGTGAGACATGGACCTTGTATTGCTGGGACATCAAATTCTAGAGTTGTTCCAGCAAATGAATCTCCAAAGAATCCATTGCTGAGCAAACCACATCACCACAAATGAGATACTTTCTTTGACATTTCTCCCTAGAATCATGGCTACCATCCTTCAACATTTCCTCCACTAGGAAGGTCACATGTCCAGAATGCATTCCACTCAGTTCCTATGTATCATCTTGTTTCCAGAGCTTTTCAAAGACCCAAAACAACATTTTAAGGATCAGTTGAAGACTGGAAAACCATTGTTGCAAATTGGCCTTCCTGACATAGGACCAGTGTGTATTTTAGGGGGTGGCCAAGACTTTCAAATTTAATCAAGCATTGTTCACCACAAAAAATCCTCTGTGATTCCTGCTCAAGACTCTTAAGAAGTAGTCTTCATCCATCGCTTTTTATATACATCTTCATCAGAGGTTGGGGAGTAAAGGAATAGGTAGAGTGAATGATGATCCTGATATGAGCAGTGCTGAAAAATTTAAAACACTGATTGATGTTCATTTCTGTGTAAATTCAGGCAGAAAACATTCTCCTATGTTCAAGACTTGTTGTAAATGATGCATGACAATGAATTTGCTCTGAGATAATAACTATTAGTGGAACTTTCATGACATTCTATGTTCATTATGACTTAACTGCATATCAACACATAGATGTGCACTTGATTTATGAAAATTATTTTATTGCATATTAATCTTCCTAAAACTAGATCTGATTCATGTTAGATAAATTTCCACCACTGGCTGGATGTGAACACTCTGAAATGTAAGACTTAACTAAAAACTTCATCAACGGTGCATTGACTTTGCACATACATAGCTTCCTTTTTACTTACACACTCAAGGAAAAATGCCACCCAGAATTTCCCCCAAATAACACCTACTCTCACCTAAAGAAACAAAATAAAAATTGAAGGTTATCTGAGCCTAAAAAAAGGACATAAAATCCTATCAAAGGGACTTCTTTGGCAGTCAGTCAGCACATCAGCTTTGATTCACAACATTCATCATGATGCAACCTCCGTTCTCCAAAAGACACCCACTAAGGCCATCATTGCAGCAAGCCACAACTCACCCTCCTTCTTCTATCATATGCCTCTGTAAATGACATTTTATGATTCTACTTATCTCTTTCTCTCAATGAGAGACTTTTACATTTTCACCAATTTACCATTTGTTGTACTTTTACATTAATACAATTGTTTATTTCTTACCTCTGTTGTTTCTTCTTTGTTCTGTCACCATACATTTCATATAACATCCTCATGCTAAACAATTTTTTCAGACTATCATATTTTCCTGTATTGAGAATGCTCCAAACTCAAGGATGCAATTTGACTTGTAAAATTATGAAAAAAATAAATTTAAAAATTTCAGATTTTCATCTACCTTACAAAGATATTCCATTGGTTAATCTTTATTTCTTTTTTCTCTTACATTACAATATGGAGACATAGTTGTACAATGTACATCCAAAATGGTAGCAGTGTTCTCCTTTCGAGTTGAAAGCCAAAAATTGCATTTTTGTTTTACGATCTTATTATAATATTCCATTATCAAGTTCTATGTTTAAAACTGGAAAGTAATTGCCATTGTTGCCTGATTTTGTTGACTGACTTTTCATTACAGACCGATTGAACACAACTAAAACAGATGATGCATTAGTAATTACAAGTTTTGTCAAACAATGTACAACAACTTATCCATTCGTATATCAGTTGTTTTTTTTACTTGTTTTGTTACTTCATGTCCTCTTAAATGTCAAGTTGCAATTCAGTTAAGCTAAAAAACTGTATAATTTCCCAAGAAAATCTACTTTTCCAATGTACTGATCTGATCTTTGAAAATTCTTTCTATTTCTTCAGGAAATTTTTCATTTTGAAGAAAATTTAAATAAAAAATAGAATCAAGGAAAGTCATTCTAAGTGCATCTATGATTTAAAAAATACCAAACCCTGACGTTTTTTAATTGGAAGAATATTTATAGCGGGTTATCCATTCTTTTCCAGTTTATAGTTTTAGTGAAGGGTAGTTGTGTATTGTTGCAGATTAACGGAATTTGGCCTTGCTGTAGATAGCCCACTATAAGTCATAAAATGATTATAAATCAAGATAAGCAAATTGAGTTGAAAATAACATTTTATATATACACATATCAATTAAGGTTTTTACAATTAAAGTAATATTTGGAGTATAGGTCCAACGGACGTTAAAATGTTCATGGCAATAAAATGCTGAAAAGAGAATTAATGCTTAGGAATGTGGGAGTGTTGTAAGTAAGGAATGTCTTTGACGTATTTGCTCCTTAAGTCAGTAAGTAGTTTTGAGACAGTGAAAGATAAGAGGAGAGGGAAGGGGGGGCTAGGATAGTAAGCCGCTTGACTTAGGTCAAGGGGATACTGATTACACTCCTCTCTCGAGTCAGTCTGTGTGTGTCGGCCTGTGTCGGTCTGTCTGGTGATGCCTTCTGTATCGGCTTCTTATTTCGACTTTTTGGATCGCAGGTGATCATTTGGGAATTCATATCCGTATTTGATTCTGGGCTTCCCATTGGCCGATAAATAAAATTTGTGTAGGCTCGCGAACTGGAAATTTAATATTTAATTAATTTTTATTTTTCAACCAGAACATCTGCATGAGGCCAGCTGTGCACCATCGAGTTTTGGTCATTTGCTTTTTAGTTGTGAGGGTGCAAACATCCAGTGCCTTGCTTTTGCTCGGTCGGTATCACCACATATTTACTCAGCTCTCCTACTAAAGCGAATTGTGACACAATGTCAGATTTTAGAGTGGGGAACCTGAGCACAGACACTCAGGCCACTGGTAAAAGATTACCCAGCCCCCGCTGATGTGATAACTGGATACAAGGCTTGTCTTAGCATGTTAAGACTGGTCTCAGCATATCTAAGCTCGTCTTATTTTGATTTCATACCACTACCTCAAAAGTCCTTTTTAACTGGGACTATGTATAAAGAGGTCCTTATTACAAAACTGCAAAAACCTTTTTTGTGGGAGAAGAATATTAACTTCAATTGTAATGTGTCAAGCAGCAGCCAATTGGTTCACAAGTTGATGCTATTCAATCCTGAAAATCTTGAAAAGAAATTGATCAATATTTATGGATTGAAATAGAGAAATGACTGAAGTTGATTATTAAATCATGAAAATGTAACACGTATAGTGACAGAACAAAGAAGAAATGATGGAAGTTTAGGAAATAAATGACTGTATTAACAAAAAAATACAAGTAAATCAGAGTAAATGTCTCTTTTTGAAAGAAAGAGATAAGTAGAGTCATAAAAGTCATCCATAGAAGCGTATGGTAGGAGAGGAAATGTGCATTGTGACTAACTTTGGTGACGGTCCTTGGCAGATCTCATTTGAAGATGGAAGGTCATGTCTTGACAAGCACTGTGAATCATGTCTAGTGTGCCGATCAACTTTGATGGGTTTTTATATCCTTTTCTTAGGATCAGGTTGGCTTCAATTTTTATTTGGATTTGGTGTTGTGAAGATGATATGCTGCTGGATTTACTGAGGTGATGGCATTTGTGAATATTCTGGACCAGGGACCTCACATCACATCTGGTCCTGACCGAAATTTCATTTCATGAAGTTGGTTTGTATCTTCAGGTTGTTCTGTGGGTGTTGTAGGTTTATTTGCATATATTTGCATATATGGTCACAATGTGTGCTTGAGCATGAGGTGAGTAGAAGTAAGGGCAATTTTGACCCTTGAAACATGTGAGGCTCCTTATGTAGTTTCTGCAGACAAATAGTTGACTCTGTTAATGCAGATATTTGTGGGTGTGCATTTCAGAATTCGTTTTGGGATTATGTCATTGTGCCCTATTTTCATAGAGGTGTTCTTGCAATGCATTGGGTGATTTAACTGTTGGTGTATCTATTCACTTAGCTGCTTCAGATCAGCAAGATCTTGTTGAACACCTTGATTTGTTTGTGTATGTGGTCACTGTTTCTGTATGTACATTACATCAATGAGAGAAAAAACAGTATTAGTTCTTTTCAGAATTGCTATTGTCCATTTGAAACTTTGCTTTTATATGAACTGCTGCTTCTCTGAATGTATGCCTTATTTAAATCAGTTATGAAACAATTGACATCTTTATCTTGTTGAAAATGTTTTACATTGCACATAGTTTCACGTAAGGATTGTAATTGTATGAGCAGTTCAGAGTCTGTTGAGGTCTAAGACATGTGTGCTATTTTGACAGAGTAGTTAGCATTTCCAGATGTTGTGCTTGAAGTTCAATGATTCTGGCTTGTTGTTCACTAGTGGATTTTGGGTCTGTTTTCAGTTTGAGAATGGTTGCTCATTGCTGTTTGATTAATTCTAGCATTTCATGGTGAGTAAATATGGTGTAATCCATCTTCTTCTTCTGGTTGCAAGCTTCTGATACCAGTTGTTATATTAAGCGTATGGTGGCAGAACAAAGAAGAAATAACAAAGGTTTAGGAAATAAATAATTGTAATAATGCAAAAAAGTGGCAAATCAGTGTAAATGTCTCTTTTTGAAAGAAAGAGGTAAGTAGAGTCATAAATGTTGTTCGTGAAGGCATACAGTAAGAGAAGAAGGGTGAGTTGTAACTTCCTTTGGTGATAGTCCTTGGCGGGTATCATTTGAAGATGGGAAGTCGCATCTCAATAGTCGTTGTGAATTGTGATTAGTATACTGATCAACTGCCAAAGATGTTCCTGAGATGGATTTTTATATCCTTTTCTTAGGCTCAGGATGGCTTTAATTTTTATTTTGTTTCTTTAGGCAGAAGTGTGTGCTATTGGTGAAAATTTTGGATTGTATTTTTCTTTGAGTGTATAAGTGAAACAGAAGCTATGTGTGGAGCCTATAAGTAGTTGACAAAGTTTTTAGTTCAGTCTTTGGTTTTGGAGTGTTCACATCCGATCATTAGTGGAAATTTGTGTAACATGAATCAGAAGACGATCTGGTTTTTGGAAGATTGTAACAGCAGCTGTTATATTTTTTTGGTTTTATTATTATTTTGGGAGAAGTTTATGTACAGAACTAAAAAAATCCCCCCCATTTTGATTTGTGCTTTTTCTTGCTACTATGCATGAAAATTTTTTTCATCAATCTTCTGCATATCAAAAATGATTATTTTTTACACAATATGGGAAGACCAAAATTTTTCTATCATTATCCACCATGATACAATGAATGAGTGAATATTCTCAATCCTAAGTAATTAAGAGAGTTAGCAGGAGGTCTATATGTAACTATGGTTTTTTTATGAGATTATTTCTTGGCAAAAAGATTTTTAAAAAATGTTTGCTAGGAATTAACCGAATTTTGACTGCAAACTACTTGATTTTATTTAGTTACAATCATAGATTTTAAAATATTAATGTGAAGATTGATATCTTAACATTGTTGATACTATCAAACTAAACTTCTGCAGAAAAGCTAAAAGGTTTTATTGCTTTTAAACAAGAGTCAATGCTTCGTGATATTGTGTACTCTGTTCCCACTGTGAGGTGTATTGTTCCTTTTCTGTATCAACTAATATTTTCTCATCTTAGCAAAAGACTCCCTAAGAGCCACCAGTGATAGTGAGACATTATGATTGCCTACATGATAGTATGCTAAAACTACAGGCTTTAATAATTCCGATTTATTTTCCTAAAATGAGTTACTGAAGTATATAAATTTGTGAATAAATTCCTTATCTTGCTTTTGCTAAAATTACTCATTTTTCCTTGTCATTATCATCCTTGTTTCTCTTGTTACCCCACCCAAACCCTGCTCTGTCATCTACTTGCTCAAGCATGTCAAATATGTTACCCACTGCTTCCCTCGTCTCACTTTCCCTCTATCTGACCCATGAGTATCAAATTCTCCAAGTCTTATTTCCTCATTACATGTCCCAGGAACTTTGGCTGTTTTTTCTTGATGCTCCGTATTAATTTTGATCTGGCGAATAATAATATTAAAAATGCTTAAGACAATAGTAAGAGAGTTTGTTACTCATAAAAGTACATGAAAAGAGATAGTTTGAAATACAAAGCTTTCTTGAATTGTTGAGAGAAAATTCTTTGGAGTGCCATGTGCTAGTTAAATGTTACTAATATAATTACCAAGTAATTTTACACAGGTAAGAACTTCAACGTTGGTTGCGAGGAACTGAAACAAAACTTTTCACATGACTTCAGAGACTCTTCTCTTATTAATTAAATTTTTCTTCTCTTTTTATATAAAAAGGAATTTTGCATAGGCTCACAAATTTATTTCCTTTTTGGCTAACCACCTAATTTCTGTCAAGGCAAGGTTTTCATTGGTTCAAAAAAAATTTCACATCATCTCATGAATTCCTTTCTTCTTCCTCAGTCCTTTGAATTTGAAGGGAGTGGGTGAAGGAAGTTATTATTTTTCACTTTACAGTGCTTGCTTTCTATTTATTTTATTTACTAACCATAATTTATACATTTCATTCAGAGTTCATATACAAGAATTTGGATTAACTAATGTATGACTTAACATAAAGTAGGCCGATGGAAAAAGTAAGAACACAGAGTAAAATTTTGGCAAATACCATTAAATAGTTTTTATTTCATTTAGTTTAAATGTCCTTGTCTAGGTTATTCACAACTGAAAAGTTACAATAACAAAAAAAAGATGAATACATTAGTCTGAATGTAAATTTCTCATCCCATAAATTCAAAGAGAAACCATTAATCTTTTAGTTTCATGCAAAAAAACAAAACCCCAAAAAAAACAACAAAAAAAAATGTATAAAGCTTAGCTTCTTAGACAACACTCTTTCCTTATTTAATTTAAAAGAGTGGGGAGGGTCAATCTTTGATGACTGAGGCATTCAAATAGGGAAGCGCTGAGTCAGATCAAGAATTATTTGTTATTAATCTTGTGTTCCATATTCTTTTGGTGTTGGTTTGTTGGTATCCTTTTTCATTAGAGTCAATGCAACAAATAAAAATATTGTCATATAAAAAGGAAATAAAATTATTTTATTATAGATAAATAAATTTATTGTGTGAAAAATATAGATAGCATTACAATCTCAAATTTTTTACAGAAGAAAAAAGTAAGAAGGTAAACTAAGGGAGGTAAAAATGAATACATATAAAAGTCTCATTTAATTTCATTTAATGATTTAATGAAAACCATAGATCAGATGTCAAATAAATTATCCAAAGGTTAGATTTAATTTTGCTTTCCTTTTGCAGCCTGTGCTACTAAAAAACAATAAGTTGGGTTATTGTGCTGATGTGCACCATTTCATCTCGGTTGACTCATGAATTGAATAATGTTTTACATAAAGATATTAACTATTCATGTCATTAATTTAATTCCTCCAAATCATAAAAAAGTTGTTTGTCTCTGTCTCTCTTACACAGAGAAAATATGAGGAAAATAGAATAACTTGGTGCATTAACTATGTCATTTTCTTGCATTAGAATGTTAGATTTTAAAATATTCAAAAAGTGTACATAGCTTTAGAAATCTGTTAGTTTTTGTTAAAAATCTTACACTTGTCCTCCTATAGTAAAGAAAGCAGGCATTAATTTTTACTGACATAAAATAGAAAATAACTAAGAGATTATTAAAGAAATAAAGCAATTACTTTTTTAAAAGTGTGACAATGTCAAATATAGCTTCACTTATATAATGCTCCAAGATAATTTGACACTTTGTACCAGACAGATCATAGACTAAAAACAAGATTGGATAAAAGTAACATTAAAAATACTTGTGCGTAATTTGATTAACAATAAGATCTATAAATTCGAAGAATTGCTCAAATTATTGATCTCATTCTTTTCATTACTTTTGTTGTTAGCATGATATTTTCATTATTGGGTGTGTGCTTTGCTTGGGAATAAGGAGTGTATCTTTTTCTCTCTTTTAAGGTAATGTCCACTAATGCTTTAAAAAACGAAATATAGTAGCCAAAGTACACTGATCAGGTCAATCTCTAATATCAAATATAAAAGCAAGGCAGGTCCTGGATATGAAGGTAAACTGCATCTGGCAGAAGGTCTCTGATTAGGAGGTTTTGAGGAGCAATTGAGGAGTAATTGCTGTTGTTTCCAGGTTCACCCTGTCTCAGGGTGGTAGCACCTGTTAGGGTCCCAGCTATGGTCAAATAGTTACCACCCAAACTTATAGTAAAAATTCCAGCAATACATTTTAATCACTGCTAAAAGTGTTCAAGTTTTAATCGTTTCCCAGAAATTTTGAGAAGTAGTTGCCATCATCACAATCATAGTGAAGGCCACCAAATTTATGCATTTTAAGATTCATCATCATTCGCTAGCATCTCTGACATCATTTTAGCAACATTTGTCTATTTATCGTTTTAACAGCATCACTGATTCAGCACCATGGATCCAGAATTGAAACCTTGTATTTTCCAGCATTGTGTTTCAGAAGAATTATTTCAATTGTTGTAGAAGGACTATATAACACCATTAAGATGGGTGTAAATAGTTGTTATTGGTATAAATATAAGATTGAGAACACATAACATTTGGAAAGTTGTTAATGAAAATTAATAATAATGTAGGTTCAAGGATATAGCCCTGGAGGACTACTGCATTAATATAAAAATATCTAAAGTAGTAGCTATTCAAGAAAATTTTATTAACCAAAATTGCTCATTATCGAAAGTGAATTTTGTGAGTGTAGTGTAGTCAAACTTTTCTCATAGGTAGATTATAAGATTATTGAGAAAATGAGTAGAAAGATGAATAACATGGCAGGCTTAATTGCACATTACATATCTGTATATTACTGTAAATAAATCTGCCAACCTGATGTTGTTCATCACTGCTGGTGACGATGAGGATGCAATAAGGTTTTTAGACAAAGTTTGGGAAAATTCAATTTTTCCGAGCTACAAACTTAAAAAGAAATAAAAAACACATACCAAAACCCCACCAATTGCATGCATGTGGTGGACATTGATAATAAAAATTTAAACTGCCAGTCAAATGACTGTTACATTTCTATAATTTTCAAAAGTTTAATATAAAAAAATTAATAGCTACACCATGGAAATAAAATAAGTAGCAGTCCCAAGTTTGGAAATATAGTGTCACACAAATATTGGTCTTGTTTCATTGGTTTTCAATATATTACTTCTTAAAAAAAACTGTCCAGAGCCATTGCACTTGGTTGTTTGTTCTACTCCAAACATTAGATACAATTGGCAAAGTGGAATCTCTGCAGCAGAGGTGGGAAAACTAGAAAGTAGTTTTCGAGATTTATATTACAGCTTCAGGTGTTTCAAACACGTAATAAAACAGGACTGTACTATTAACCGAAGAAGATCTAAGTGAAATCTAGAAAAAATTCACAGAACAGCAGAAAGCTGAGCAAAAGACAAGTCCTGGAGGAGGTAGAAGAGATGTGATAGTGATTTAGCCCTTTGACAGGTATTTTGCTCTCAAGGAAAACATACCCCAAATTCACACAAACTTTTTGAAAGTATGCCAAACTCTGGAGAGATGGTGAACAATTTTATAACTCACCTCAAGGAACTAGTGAAGCCGTGCAATTTTGAAAGTGATTCAAACAACTTGGTCAGAGATAAAGTGCTGATCTAAAAGCAAAATTATACTGGGAAGAAAATAATTTGATGCTAGGAAACCTCAATGAAGCAATCAGCTCAGATCAATATAAAAAAAAGCTCTTATTTTGTAACCTAGATCAAACACAAACCAAGTGAGCGGTCTTCTTTATGACTCATGTTCACTCAGGACAAAGACAGTTATGGCTTTCCACAACTTCTTATTCATTGTGGCTGTTAATAAATTTTGTCTTTCTGTTATTTCTCCTAAACCCTGTTTTGCCATTCATTTGCTCAAGCTCACTAAGTATGTTATGCATTGTTTTCCTGTCTTTCTTGCCTTCAATCTGTCCAGTGAGTAACAAAATGTCTAAGCCATCTTTCCTTATTATGTGCCCTAGAAACCTCAACTGTCTCTTACTAATATTTTTTGTTTCCACTTTCTCTAAAATGTTATGGTTTCTCACATATTTGGTTCATAGTCATCCTTCTGTAGAACCACATTTCTGTTACTTTGAGTCTCTTCTTCATCTTTAAGGAGATTGTCCGGCAATCACTGCCATATGGCAAATATTGTCATAGTTTTCTACACTTTTCCCTATTTTAGCAAAGTTTTTTTTATTTCTTTGTACCCTGATTGGCTTTTGGAATGCAACTTTGATCTATTCCAATACATACACTTTCAAATTTCAGTCTCACACTTTATGTCCTCTGTTAAAACACTTTGCAGATATTTAAATTTCTTAAAATAATCCTGAAAAAGTCCTGGATTTTTTTTACACTGTTCTGTGAGGACTCTGTGTTCCAATAAGCATTTGAATTTTGGTGTTGCTCTTCTGTTAAAACCCTTTCCAAATGTTTAAATTTCTTAACATAGTCCTAGAAAAGTGCTGGAATTTTTTTACACCAATCTGTGGGAACTGTGTCCTGATGAGCATGCAGATTGTAGTGTTGCTCTTGCCAGATCTTTGTTGCCATTTGTCCACTGTTTTAGCTGTTGTACTCTCTGGCCTTCTTCAAGTGCTTGGAATTTTGAAGGCCGGAGTGTACAATGGCCGAAACATCATACAAATGGCAACAAAGATGAGGACAATAGTCTGGATAAAGTAAATACTGTAAATACTACCTCATCTCAGAAATATAGACAAATACTTTCCAGATATATAAATTTTTGCACTTTTTGTGAGTCTGGTCTCTCTAATTTGAAATTTCACTTTGAGTACATCCTTGTGTTAACAACAACACATTCTGTCTTCTTGCAGTTGATGTTAAATCCTTTCTTCTCACTTTTCTTCAATATTTTCTGTAGGAATTTTGTTGTTTTCTATGTCTGCTGTCAACACTGCCATCTGTTGTTAAAATTGTGGTTGCCAATAATGAATCCTGGTAGGATTTCTAATTCTCTCAGAATCACCTCATTGTATAAGTTGAATTAGAGATTGTTTTTTTTTTTGAGGGGATTTGCTTTGTGAGTCGGATGTTATACTTGGGGCCCATTTTACTTTTACTTTTTATTTCTCAGTGTTCACATCTGGCTGACATGTAGAGTGAACAAAAAAAGAAATCTAATTTGAAGCATGTTTCTAATGCTTCTAGCACTATTCTGACATCATATTTCTATCATATAAATTCATATTTTTATCATTATTCAGATAGGAAATTATTTCCTATGATTTTTTGTAAACTTACCCTTACAATTCCAAATATGACACAGCCTGGTAAATGGTAATTGAACTGAGATAGAAAGCTCTACATGCAGCATATTCTCCAAGATTATCACTTTCAGGTTATCACTTTTTTTTGCTCTCTGCTATACTCTGCTATTTTGAAACCACTGATTAGATAAAATCAGTGGTTCCAAAATTTCAAACTATCACAAAAATTCCTCAATGAATCACCAAATCAAAACTAGAATTGTTCTTTTATGATTGAATATCCAGATGAGTTGAAAGTCATAATACAGTTGAGTTGAAAGTCATACAAATCTAGAGAAAAGTTTAAACAACTGAACAATGATTCTATGAATTTAAATAAAATATTTTCTCAAAATACTGGAAATTTTTTCATCATCATTTATTTTATATTTTTTCTAATAAACTACACTATTTATATACTTCAAAATATTAACAAATTTAACAATATTTTCTTGTTTGTTAATCTAATGACAATGTAAACTGAAATTTTCAAAATTAATTTCATCCTTTATGTAAAATCTACAAGTTTTTTCTTATTTACAAAAAAAAAAAAAAGAAGCAGAAGAAATATTTTATCCTTATTCTAAATGAAATGAAATTTTTTTATTTTTTTTATTTATTAAATCTTTGGATGTTTTACTAAAATCTTTACCTTCTTTTATATACCATATCCCATGTTTTCTTCTGTTTCTCTTTCCCTCTATCTGCCCCGTGAGTATCAGATTCTCCAAACCCTCCTTCTTCGTCACATGTCTCAGAAACTTCAACTGTCTCTTCCTGATGTTAAGTATAAGTTTTCTTTTTGCTTCCATTCTCTCCAAAATCTCATTTTTGCTCACATATTTGGTCCATGGTACCCTTAGCATCCTTTTGTAGAACCGCATTCACTGAAAGAGAACAGATATCATGTAATAGTTCAGTACTTTTTTTTTGTTTGTTGCCAATGAAAATTTCCTGTCTCTTAATACTCTGCTTAGCTTTTGGAATGCATCTTTCGTCATCCCAATATTCCTGCAGATCTCAGTGTCACACTTTCCGTCCTCTGTTAGAACACTTCCCAGGTATTCAAATTTTCATACCTGCTTGATTTTAGTATCCCCAATCTGTAATTTAATTTCAGGCTCCTCTTTTTGCTGATGACCATGCATTCAGTTGTCTTGTGGTTTATATTTAGTCCTTTCTTCTCACTTTCCTTTGCTACATTTTGTAGGAGGTTTTGTTATTTCCTTTCCATGTCTGCTATCAGCATAGTGTTATCTGCATATCTTATACTGTTAGGATTGTGGCTGCCAATGATGAATCCTGTCAGAATTTTCAGTTCTCTCAGAATTGCCTCACTATAGGTTGAATAAATTTTAATGTATTAAATAATTGTAACAAAAAGCTTCTGATCTCAATTAATTAGCTCTTTGCAGAAATGTTATTGAACTCCAGACTCATTGTTTAAACATGTAAAAGTCATTATTTTTTATCAGTTTTAATTAATTTACTTTGTTTTGCTTCTTGGCAATAATTCACTTTATAAAGCTTAATGATGAAACACAATATTTCAAGAAGAAGAAACCAACTTAAAATACAACTTTGTCAGCTTATAATAATAAAGTTATTGACATTTTCATACCTTTCAACTAACAAATTTAAAAATTAAAATCATTTTCTTTAAAAATAATTATGTACCAAGTCATGTTTAAAACTACATCTCCATGAAAGATATATAAGAAATATACGTATTAAGAAGATAAGAAAAAAAAATTCTATTTTTTAAGATGTCCACTAACATGTATTTATGCCAATCAACTTGTTGGATTTTTAGCTATTCACCAAAAACATAAATAACTTTTACTTCCTGTTAGTGAAATTTTATTCTTTTCCTTTCACAAAAATTTCTTTCCCTTTTTTTGAAAGGAAATTGCATGCACACACACACACACACACACACACACACATGGATGAAACTTTGTCATAAAACTTTCTGCAGAAAAATTTGATATGATTAAACCTTCTTTTGTTTATTTTCCATTTGTCTCTTTTTGTTCATTTTTTATTTTTTCCCTTTTGAATATATTTGGAAATTTAAATAAGGTCACATAAAAATTAAAACCACCACAACTTAAAAGATGTAAGTTTTAAAGTTACATCTCTAAAGTTGGTGATCTATTATGTTTTAACCAGTTAACATTTTTAAATCTTGTGAAAAATACAACCAGAAATTTTCAACATTTTTTTCTTAGTTTTCAAAAGAAGATTTAGTTAATGTGCAAGAAACTTCTGTGTAGTGGAAACAATGGAAAGTGTTTTGAATTTTCAGTAGTCATCACCAACAGGCTTTGCACTGTATGTATATCCAATTTAATAATTGCTTAGGGCAACAAAACCATAGGCTCTTTCATTTCTGTGAACTTACTCAATGTCCATTAAAGAATTAGCCTAAAGGAAAAAGTGTTTCTGCTGGCCATTAGTACTGGTAGATTTTAGAGTAACCTACCTTCAAAGTCACATCTTTATTCTCTTAAATGAATACAAGTAATATTCATGAGAGAAAGAGAGAGGTTAAAATGTTTTATTTGAAATTTTGCAACATTGTTTCAAGAACAATTTAATACATTGGTATTCATTTTATTTTAATGTATTTAACTTTAATGTACACATATCTTTTTGTCACATACACACCCAATGATGCATATATATATATATATATATAATAAAACCTTTTACTCTTTTGTCTTTCTACTGTACAAGTTGTTCATCAAATAGAATCATGTGCTGAGTTATCTATATACAATAATACTTGTTCTGGAAATTTTATTTTTATGAAAATGGATGATTAAAATTAATGGATGTATTCTATCAATCATACCATTATCCATAGCTATACAAAGAGATAGTAGTGGGTGGGTGTATATTTATATTGAGCAATTGAAATTTAGATATTTTTATATTAATATTTTTCAATGGAACAAACTTAAAACTTACATACAATGTTTTACATTATTGACTACTTTTATTTAATATTTTACAACTTTTAGAAAACTTATAAGTAAATTCATTGTAATTGTTGTGCAAAGAGTCTGAGTTAAAGTGATAGAAGGCTGAGTCAGTATAACTTGAGTGGAGCTTTATTTTATTAAAATCTACTAAGTTAGTAAACTGTTCAAGAAAATGGCTGTCTATATCCTGGAGAGAGAAAGACAAAAACAAAGGCGAATTATTCAGTCTCGGAAAGTCAGAAAGATTAGAGAGTTCTTTTATTTTTTTCATCACAGTAATATTTGCATTATTAATGTTCAGGATATTTCCCATAACCCTGTGCCACTTTTAGGATATGGCAACAGCTTTAAGAGTTTTGCATTATTAGATAGGTTACTGATAGGTTCACTCTATGAAGCAGTTTGCTTTGAAAATTATTTTATTCAGTTATTTATTATTATTCTTTGACAACCATGATAGACCATAGTAAATTATCTCTTTGAAAAGTATTGACTTCTTAAAACATGACTCCATGTGTGCCTTCAAAAGAATGTATGTCTGAGCTGGCATCTTAACATCATGTAGAACTCACCATGAGCCCAACACTTTATTGCCTATAATCCTATCCAAAAATATCAGGCTATCTCTACCTTGCTGTGGGGGTAGTGTTCACTTGTAGCCACCCAACTGTTGATTTATTTTTGGGCAAACATGGACAAACATAGACAAACATGCCTGCAATAAGATATAGTGTCAAAAGGAATGTTTTTCTTGTTACACTGCTTTCTTTTTTTTAACTACCTCCACTTTTCAGCAATGTTTATTGCTTTAAAAAGTAATAATTAGAATTGGGATAAATTTTAATCATATGATGAAAGTGAATTTTTACATTTTTTTTGTTTGTTGACAATTTACAACAAAAATATTAAATGAAATTTGTGAATGAAATAAAGGGTTCAGTTTGAAATTCCAATCACCAGAAGAAGGTTGGTGCATACAATGGCTGAAATGTCATAAATATGGCAACAAATATGAGGGCAACAGTCCAAACTATGTAATTAATTACTATACCTCATCTCAGAAATATAAACAGAAATATTAAATACTATTTATTTGATAGTTTGTTTACAGGAATGATTTTATATATATATATACAACATTCTAAAAACTAATACAATTAGAACAAATGCAATGCAATATTTATCATTTGTAAAGAAATAAATGTGAAATTTTTTATTCATAAATTTATAACCAATTATAAAGAAATCCTTAATTACCATTTTATAAAGTTAGAATCAAGTGGTAATTAGACAATTTCAATATATAATCAACAGTGGAAATAAACAATCTAATAAATAGTGTTTATTATTTTTATTGTAAATTATCAAGAAAAAAAATGTATAAATTCACTTTCATATGTTTAAGTTTCATTAAAATGAAATGCTCATAGTTGCTGGTTAGTAAGACTTTAAGGAAAAAACTGGGAGTGAAAAGTTGAGTGAAGAAGCATTTAATCACTTGAGAGCATTGATTGAGAATACAGTAATTCAGAATAGGAAGTTTTTTAATTCAGTTTTTTTAATAATCATTTCATCCAAAAAAAAAGTAGAAACACCACTGGTGCATGGATTATTACAGTGAGAGAAAAACAAGGTACAGGGGATGTCAAAGAAAGAATAAGAGAAGGATGATAATCAGGGAGCTAGAAGATGGCAATTGATGTTGCATTTAAACTTTTGGAAATTGTAGCTATCAGGGAAGCAAACAAACAGAAGTGAGTTCTACAAATGGGAAATGTGAAAAAAGAAACTGTTAAAGAAGGGGGCAGTTACATTTAACTATTTCAATGCTAAAAGGGTGAGACCTTAATTCCAATCTAGTAGTATGCATAGATACATGTGGTCAGGGAACCAGGGAAAAAAGCTCATCAGACCAGTTGCAGAAAAGACAGAGGGAAGCCACATCATATCGGTGAGAAAGTGACTGAAGGTGGGCTCCCAAGTCAGGATATATTGCAGATCCTCCTTTAGATTTTCCTGGCCCAACACAGTGACCTAACCTTCCTAGATGAAGTTATAGATTCGATGTAGTCATTCCTTTTGAAGTCATTTGGAAGAGGAGGTGCATTGTGTTGCTCTCTACAAGATTAGCATCATCCATTCTGATGATAGGTAAGAAAGTTTCTCTATGGTAGTTAAAGGAGAGCTACTTCATTTTGAAGACATTCAAATTTACGAGCCCTTTTTCTATCCCATTCAATCACAGTTTGGAGGTTCTTTCGAAGAGCAGCAGCCAGGTTTACTTTCTCAGCTTTGATATATTTCCTATTGAGATGGGAGTGAATGGTGGTGCTGTCAGCACAGATACCTACTTAGGAACATCAGGAAGATTATTGATGGTCAGAAAAAGCATAGAACTTAGGATAGTGCTTTGAGAGACACCTACATTTGTATAAAAGAATCTGGAAGCTTGCCCATTCAAAACAACCATCATTTCATGATTTGATAGGAACGATTGGATTAAATCAATCATTTAGAAATCCCGTAGCTCTAGAGCCAGTATGCCAAACCCTGTTAAATGCTTTCAAGATATCAAGAGCTACAGCTCAAGCTTTGCCGTCTTTATCAAGAGCATGGTATATATATTCAGCGATGGTCATTAGCACATCAGTGATAGACCTGGCAAAGTAGAAGCCATATTGTTTGTCAGGTTGTGAGATGTCAGATGACTGACTATTTTAGCACTGATTTCTCCCATGTATATTTATAGACTTGCACCACAATATGACAAACCCTAACAGTGTGAAGAGAGTTAAGCCTAAGGACACTAACTCTTCACCGAGTAAGAAATGACACGTGCTACAGGTGTCATCAGACTGTCATCCTGTGGCTGTTAGCATTAACAGTGTAAAGGGGACAAATTTTTTCAGAATTTATCCCTCACCCAGAATGGAAGAAACATGAGTGACAGGTGTCAACAGACTGTTATCCTGCAACTGTTTGCAGTAAACAAAAATTAACTCTTAGGATGTGGAATGTCAGAACTATGAACTATGGACAGCTGGAAAACATGAAGCCTTGAATATCTTGCCAAAAAGAGATTAGAGGCTAATGGGGCAATAATTATAAGAGTCAGTGGGCTCTCCAGAGTCCTTAAAAATGGGAAAAACAGAGGAGGACTTCTAACAAGCAGAAAAGCAGGGATGCATTGAGGTAATAATTATAGAGTTTGGAGCCAGCTCAAGGTCACATTTTTTTAGGATGATGACCGGAATGCTATCACCTCTGCTATCACCTCTATAAATATAAGTGCATGATTAGAAAGTACTACGCCTTTGCGATCCACCTTTTGCTCCTATTCCATGTGCAGATATTCTACTGATAGCAGATGGATGATTTTATGTTTCAATAATGAATGTAGAGAAGGTTAATCAGTCTTTCCACACAACAAAAACAATAAACATTGTCAAAGAGTGAAAGTAGTTAAATAAGTGGTGTCATGTAGGAAAAATGTACTCTTCATATTGTCATACTGCAGCATATTTGTCCATGTTTGCCCATTTTTCTGGCCCATTAAGGTAGCACAGAATTCTTTGCTTTTAATATATTTTGTTGCTCATTTCATTCAATTTTCATTTTGGATATGATTCTAGAGACCTCGTGACCAGTCTTATTTGTTGTGCCACTTTAGTCAATATCTTTGTGTTTTTTGTCATTTTCTCACTACCACAATTCCTGAAATTTTTATCACTTGAAAAAGACAGATTTTTTTATAGCTTCTTTATTAATACTAGATATAGATTTGGAAGATGAAGTGCTCAAATTGTCTTTACCAGATTTAGATCAGTCATCTAACAACTTACACAATTTTTTTTGCAGTTTGGTAGTGTCTACTGATTATTTATGGAATTTTTACTATTATTTTAACTTTTTCAATTTCTGAAGTTATAAATATTTCTTTTTAATATTCATCAAATCAGCCTAATGTAATTTTTTATATTAGAAAATATTTTCTTATATGCTATACTAATTTACTCAGGGTGTCAAAATGGTTTCATATTTTAAGTTATCATTAGATTATTTTTTCCCAATTATTTTTGTACTTTGTTCTTCTGTGAAGTTTGTCTTTTCATTGGTTTCATAAAATCCTTCAGTCTATTATTGATATAACAAACCCACTGCTATTTAGTATTGTCAATTCAAAGGATTGTATTAACACCAAAAAGTTACAGATATTGCAGACAAAAAAAATTACTTGGTATAATTAATCTAATTTTTCCCATCCTACTGATAATTTTCCTAAACTTCTGTTATACACACACATATAAATATAAATATATATATATATATATATAGTAAATCAAAGTAATACTTATAAAAATGCTTTATATAAATTATATTCTCAGAATATTAATAAAATCAACAATCTTGATGGAATATTAATTTCTTATAAATTTGTTTGTTTGAAGGTAACATTTTAGAAATTCATCAATTATACATGATGCATTTTTTATCAATAAAGTTGAAAAAAGTTCCTGTCAAAAGTCAGAAATTAATTTTTTTTTTATCTGTTTTGTTTTGTCTCCAGTTAGTTTCTTTAGACTTGGCATTTTGTTAAGATATTCACATTGATTTCTCTTTCTCACTTAAGCTACATTTTAAAGCTTCCATAGTTATTTAATCAATCTTGGTTTTTATTACAAAAGTATTTCAGCTTTAATTTAAAGGCATCTTTCATAATCAAATGAATGTTAGGCCTGTAACACTCAGTACATAACCTAATGATGAAAATGGCATTTATTTTACACAACAAATATTTATTTTCAGCATAATCTTCTTTGTTGACATTGCACTTAATTCATTTGTGAATATTACTCACATACTAAATTAACAAAGAAAGAAACAATAACACATAGAACCAATGTTTAATAGCAAAAGGCTGCAGCAGCCAATGAAGGAAGTCAAACATAATAACATTGGCAGGCAATAAGAACATTAGGTCAAAAGCTGCCAGTTCTAAACTCAGGAATTTCCTAGAAGAGACAGCCTAAACTCTAGGTTGTCATCTCTTTTAGGAAATTCCAAATTTGCAAACCACTACTTTAATCCTCTAGGATAGAATGCTGCCTGACTATATAAGCCCATGTCTGGAATCTCCTATCTTCCAACCAACTGTCACTTGATCCTAAGAGTTTTTATGTATTTTGTTTCCTTTCCTACTTCTGAAAATCAAGTGTTTGTTTGAAACTATGCATGGGTAACATAGAAATGCAGGCTCTCCAATTCTAGATAAAATAATTTATTATCCACTTGACTACTTAGTTGTTGTAATCAATCAAGTGGAGTCAATTGTGTCAAAATGACAAAGATAAGGATATCAGTTTGAATGTAAATAATGTTTTCATTCCAGAAAATCAAGTAGAAATTAATAACATAGATTGAACATTACACTGAAAGATTCAGATCAAAATTTCATTAATGATTACATTTGAGGTACTTAAATTATTTATGTATCTTTGTTCAGTATTTATTTTTTTAAATAAGTAAATAATTGTTGATATACTGATATATTTTGGTGCAATAAATTCAGAGGTATGAAAAATTAATATCTACTTGTAGAACTTAATTTATTCTTCATTACTTAACAAAAAATCAAGAAGAAAGCTCAAATTTTGGAGAATATATGTAAATAAAGATAACTCTTTTTCATTTTTTGATGAATGCTCTCAATGATCTAAAGTGGGTTTAAAAATAAAACAAGATTACTGCTTTGTTGTCATTTTCTTTAAAAAATAGTAATTGAGTTGAAAGCCAATTTAAGATTGAGATTGTCTCAGAGCTCTGTACAATCTGGATGAAAGAAAAATATGAGAGGAAATCTCAAAGTAAAAGAGGAACAAGTGTTTAACAGCTTCTCTATAATTCAATGAGAAAATCAAGGAACTAGTAAATTTAAACATAAATGTTAAGAATATATTGATATAGAGATATGCCATGCATAGGGCTTAATTTAGTAAATAGGAGCATTTTGAGAGAAGTGGGCAAAAGTACTAGTTTGCTAAAACATAGCTCTGCAACAGAGGACATATGCAAAAAGGGATCATTAAGTTTATAGCCTGACATGTGCTGTATTTCCACCATATAAAATGTGACTTCCTGTTATGCTCCAACAGTTAAGTTACCAGTGATTAATAACTGAACACCTCGTGATGAGATATATATGATAATAATTAAATTATGATTACAGATCAAAATGTTTAAATCCAAAAATTTTCCTTTTGACACACTAGTCTTTGATAACCTCATAATGATATAAAAGATTAAATTCTGATTACAAATCAAAATAATGTTCAAACATTAAAGACATTTTTATACTAAGGCTTAAATACCCATTTGACATTCTAGGTCCCTCCTTCAGGACCCCAGAATAATATATTTACATTGTCATATATCATTAAATCACAAATCAAAATAATGTTAAAACATTTTTTATTGTTGTCTAAGTATGGATATTATTTAAATAATATTAGTTTTTCTTAAATATTATTTGCCAAATTATATGGTTATGACAATATTAGCTGTTTCCTTATATGGAAACATTTGGCATTCATTGACCAGTCAGCCTGTTTGTTGCAATTTATAACAACATTTCTTTTAAAACAAATTTTCAGGAAAATAGGTTTCTTAATTTCTTTGTTATCACACTTTCCAGTATTGATGGGGGCATCTTTTTTTAACATTTTGTCTGAATATTTTGTGGAATATCAACATTATAATTGTCATTATTTTCTCTTCAAGTTACACATGCTATTCATTAAAAGGATTTATTTTTTGAGGGGAGTGGAAGAAGAGAGAATGTCACCTCTCTTATCCCAAATATTGAATAAGGCACATACAAAAACAAACAAGACTCAGAACTACAACATAAAGTTTGAAAGAAACAATTGTTTATTACAGAGACATTAAAACAGTAAAATACAAATTTTACAAAAAGGCTTGCATGAAAATTTCTTTTTGTGCATCTTATTAATAAAGGCAAGATAACCAGTTTAAAATATGGAATTATTGACTTATAAAATGGATATACATTATTCAACAAATTTTCAATAATTAAATAAAACCTTGAAAGTACAACACAAATTCATTAAAAAAATGTTAAAAATACAAAAAATTTAACAATTTAAAGTTCTTTAGAGAGGTTACAATACAGTTTTTTTAAATAATCATTTTACCTCAATCAAGGCAAGACTGCCACTAGTGTGCAGAAAGTTACAATGAGAGAAAAGAAAAAAAGGTACAAGGTGTGTTGAAGAAAGGACAAGAGAAAGATAAGTATCAAGGAGACAGAAGATAGCAATTGATGTTGCATTTAACCTTTTGGAGATTGTAGTTATCAGGGAAGCAAGTAAACGGAAGGGAGTTCTACAGATGGGGAATGTGGGAAAAGAAACTTATAGAGAAGAAGTGGTAGTTATATTTGGCTGTTTTAACAGTAAAAGGGTGGGACCTAGAAGCCAATCTAGTAGAACGAGTAAATTCATATGGTTGGAGCACCAAGAGAAGAAGCTTGTCAGAGCAGAAACCATGAAAATATTTGTATAAAAGACAGAGAGAAGCCACATCCCGTTGGTAAAAAGTGATTGATGTCGAGCTACTAAATTGGGATTGATTATGTTGCAGATCATCCTTTAGATTTTGTTTAGAATCTGTCAGTTGAGAGAGTGAGGCCACTTTCTGGGAGACTAGTGTCATCCATATTGATGGAAGCTAGAAATGTTTCTCTGTAGTTGTTAAAGGAGAGCAGCTTTGTTTTGGAAGCATTAAAATTTATGAGTTCCTTTGAAAAAAAGTTAGAAATATACATTCTTTCAAAAATGATGCACTTGAATTGAAAGGTAAAACAAAAGAGTTCACCCGCCTCATTAAGACTTTAACAAATATTTTCTTTTTCCTGAATATAGTTCAATTATTATTATGGTGGTTTATAACATCTTTTTCCCACACTCTATCACTTAATAGAAGACATGACCTTCAGTTGGTTAAGTGCCATAGGTAATGCACACCTGAATGATCATATCTATTTTGTGACATGACTGACTGGGCAGGAGATTTTCCCATAGTAAGTTATCATTACTTTCTGCAGTAGGCTGGTTACCAACCATGGCCATAGAACCCAATCTCTCCTGTTATTTGATTCATAACTAGAGGAAAGAGATGGATTACCTTTTGCATAAGTGAATGCAACAAATTCAACTGGCATTCAAACATTCTGATTTCTCATTCTGAGTTAATATCCACTGCACCACAATGCACATGCTGGACTTAAACATTAACTTAATACACACAAAAATGATGCACTATCAAAATGAAAGAAAAAGAAAACTGAAACTAGAACTTTGATTTGATTTCTGGAAAGAATATGTGATGAAGGAAGAAAAATATATTTAATGAAAGATGTTAAAAAATGTAGTTGTGACTGAGGTAAGATTGCTTTTGCATTGAACAAAACAAATGTCCTTTCTCAGATGGAGAAAAAATTGTTAACACTTGTCTCCAAATATTTACAAGATATGTTGGTGATAAAAAGTTCAAAACGAAAGTCAATGAAATTGCTGTCAAAACAATTAAGATATACAAAAGAACTTTTTTAAGGTATATCCATACAACTGAAAGACCGAGTAATTACTTATACTTACTTTTCTTGGATAAATCAGTTGACATATGTGATAATGGCACAATTAAGCCTTTTTATAAAAGAAATGTATACTGTTTATTGGACTTTAAGCATTTCATCAAAGAACAAGAGGGTGAGACATATTTTACAAAGTAAAATCATATTTTTTTTCATTTTTTTATAAGCGTTTCACTCCGAGCAAGGCATGTCACTGCCACTACTGCGCAGGGGGCTACGTAGAGTGGAGAAAGGATGATTAAATATAGGAAATGTCAGAGGGTGGGTGATAGGCGGGTAAGGATACCGAGAATGAGGGTTGGGTAGATGAGAGTGTTCTGAGAATAATTGGGAGTTAGGGTGATAGGAGGTGTCTATTGACCCTACATTTAAACACCTGGAGATTGTAACTGTCGGGAAAGCAGAGTTGTGGAAGGGAGTTCCACAGGTGGGAAGCGTGAGAAAAGAAGCTGTTGGAGTAGAATTTACGGTTACATCTTATTTGTTCAACTGTAAAAGGGTGGGACCTAGTTGCTAATCTAGTATCTCGTGTAAATTCGTGCTTAGGCGGCACCAGTGATCTAAGCTCATCGGAGCAGTAGCCATGAAAGTACTTGTAGAAGAGGCACAGGGAAGCCACATCACGCCGGTGAGAGAGCGGCTGCAGCCGGTCTGCCAAGTCAGTATCAACCACGTTACAGATCCTCTTTTGTATTTTGTCAAGAAGCCCAAGGAGAGCAGCAGGGGCACCCGACCAGATATGGCAGCAATATTCAATACACGGGCGGATGGTAGATTTATATATGTGCAGAATAGATTCAGGTGGGAAAAACTTCCGGGCCCTGCACAGGGAGCCGACTTTCATAGCAGCAGATTTGGCAATGGATTCGATATAGTCATTCCATTTGAGGTCCGCCGAAAGTGTAAGGCCAAGGAGACGTAGTATTTTACTCTCTGGGAGGCTAGCCTGTCCCATGCTAATGGGAGGTAGATGCGATTGTCTATGGTGGTTAGTTGATAACAGCTTTGTTTTAGAGGCATTGAAATTTACCAGCCATTTCCTACCCCAGGCCACTACGGATTGGAGGTCCCTTTCAAGTACGGCAGCGAGGTTCACTTTGTCGTCCAGACCTGGTTTCTGATCGATGCGAGAGTAGATTGTTGTGTCATCGGCATACATGCCAACTTGGGATCTAATGGTGTCGAGGAGATCATTAATGTACATCAGAAAGAGTGTGGGACCTAGGATAGAACTTTGAGGGATGCCCGCGTTCGTATGGTAGTTTTGGGAGGCATGCCCATTTAATACCACCTTCAATGTGCGGTTAGAGAGGAAAGACTGGATGAGGTCAAACAGATGTCCAGTTATCCCATAGCTCCGCAGTTTGCACAAGAGGCCAGCATGCCAGACCCTGTCGAATGCTTTGGAGATATCCAAGGCAACGGTTCGGGCTTCACCATTCTTGTTGAGTGACTGGTATATATACTCGGTAATGGTCGTTAGCATATCAGCAGTAGACTTGGTGAAGCGAAACCCGTACTGTTTGTCAGAGAGAAGCCCGTTGGCCATGAGATGCTGAATCACCTCAGCGTTGATAATGGCTTCGAAAACTTTGCCAAAGATTGGAAGGAGGCTAATAGGACGGTAATTCGCGGGGTCTGAGGGTTCGCCAGAATTCTTAAATATAGGAACTACGCAGGAGGACTTCCAATAGGCAGATAGGCAGAGGTTATAGAGTTTAGAGAGGACAGAGGAGAGTTCTGGGGCACATTTCTTCAGTACTGTGACTGGGATTCCGTCACCGCCGCTCGCTTTGTGTGGGTCAAGTTGTGCAATTATCTTGGTGACCAGCGAGGGTGTAATGTGGACGTTATTTAGTTGAGCCTTAGTTCTGGGTGGGAAGTCTGGTGTAGGTATTCCTAACGAGTCCAGTGTCAAATTGGGTGAGAATCTACAGGCAAAGCATTCAGCCTTGTTGGCTGGGTAGGTGAGAACTTCAAACTCATTGATTAGTGGGGGTATTGAAGTCTTGTTCCTGCTGAGCACGCTTTTGCAGAGACACCAGTAATCTTTGGAACCAAACTTAGAGGATGCTATGCATTGCCTAATTCTGGTAGCAAACGCCCTCTTGGCTTCGTTCAGTACTTTTTTACACTTGATATCTTGAAAATTTACAACTATCAATATCTATAAAACAATGTTCAATTTTAGAATAAACCTTGTGTGTTCAAATTATTATAATAGTTGCACAAAATTTTATTACTCATTCATTATTTATTAATTTCAGGATTTAGCAAAAACTCTCAGCTTGGACATAATGCTTCTCAAACTATTAATAACACAAAAAAAACATGGGGTAATAGATCTACTTGTGATTGGACAGTATAGCACTAGTTTCTAAACTTTCACCATTGGGCATACAAACCTTGAAGATCAAGGAGGTAGAGGATAATCATCTGTAATTGACAACACCTAAAAACACTAATTGAAAAAACCCACATCAAAGTGTGAGGGAAAGGTATCAGATAATGTGTTTGCTTTTTAATAATATCAGATCATCTCACGAAACTCAATAAATGGGTTCTACATGAACTCGATCAAAGAATACAATGTGTTGAAGTATGTTAGATGCTACATCTGTGAAATTCAAATGAACCATTTCTTTGATTGATAAGAAATGACTTCTTTATGAAAATATGACAATCATAAACAATTGTCTCAGTGGCTTGATCATGAAAAATCCAAACTCTTTCTAAAACCAAAATTGCATCAAAAGAAGATTATATTAATTGTCTACGGCTCTACCATTAGCATTATCCATTACAACTTTCTGGAATCTAACCAGAGCTCCACTGCTGATGTTTACTGTCAGTAAATGGATTGAATGCACATCCAGTTAAGTAACATGTTACCAGCATGGTTTAATGGATGTGGTTCAATTCTTTTTCATGACAATGCTTGGCTGCATGTTACCAGGATGATACAGCAGAAGTTTTCTGGTTTGGGACACAAGACTTTATCACATCCACTATATTCCTCTGATCTCTCATCCACTGGCTACTCCTTTTTGAAGCATCTTGATAATATTTTAAGCCAAAAGATATTCTATTGCAAAGAAGATGCAGAAAATGTAAGATAATATCAGCCTTAGACAAATTCAGGATTGGCAAGATTATAGAAATAATAAACAAAATATATATAACAGTAGTAACAATATGGAAGACCTTAATAATGCCATTTTTGTAGTACTATATAAGAAGACATGTGCAAATGAATGTGAGCTCCATGAGACTATCAGTTTAATGAATCATATAACTAAGCTTATTATCAGGATTTTGATGAATAGAACATATAGCAGAATTAAATTGGACAACGAGAGTGTAGTTTCATTTAAAACATTGCAGCAAGAAATGTAATATTTAAGATCTGAATGAGATCAAAGTGTATAATACAAACACAGAATGATGCATACTTGTGTTTTAGAGACTATACAAAAATCTATTTGGACTACCAGGATAACTTGATTGTTGCAACAAATATTAGAATAATCCAGAATGTTTATTATGTCTTCTCACCAGACTTATTTAGCCTTTACAGCAAGGGAATTAGAAATCCTACCTGGAGTTTATGTTGGTGCACACAAGACATGCAAATGACTTTAAGCTGATAGCAGATATCAAAAGAAAACTGTAGGAACAGTGTAAGAAATAAGGACTAATAATCAGTTGTAAGAAGATATAATTTATAATCATCAGCAGAATGAACAGCCTGAGTTGCGAGCTACAAATTGGAGATATCAAAATTAACCAAGTATAGGAATTTAACTAGTATGGAAATGTTTTAACGGGTGATGGAAAATGTGACACCAAAATTCAAAGACACATCAAATTAGTAAAAGATTTCTTCTAAAAACTAAAGTATTAAGAAACAAAGATGACTGCTTAACTGCTATGCAATATCAATTTTCTTATATGGCAATGAATACTGGACAATTTCCTCACACATGAAAAAGAGACTTGAGAGACTAGGAATATAGTCCTATAGAAGGACACTGAGAATATCATAGACTGAATATCAATAATAAGGAGTTTTAAGGAAAATTGAAATGAAAAGAACAGTCACACTTAAAATCAGAAGGAGATAGTTGGTCATATGAGGACAGATGGCTTCAAGAATTTGAAACTCACAGGATATACTGAAGGTAAACTGGATAAAGAGAAGTGAAGAGTAACCTACCAAACAAATTTGTGTAAGAGGGTGACTAAACAGGCAATGGGAAGTATAGTAAAAAGGCAAACATTGCTAAGAACTACAAAGAATTTGAAGTTGGAGAGAGTCATGATCACCCAAATTCTAAAATGACTTCACACTTAAGAAGAACACTAAAATACCATTTTATTATATACCAAGAGTCATCATGTGGGAAAATTCTATATTTGCAAGTACATTATATATAGAATAAAACCAAAAGGATTAAATAGGCAAGAATTTATAGAATATTGTATATGTTACATATGGGAATTTTGTCCTTTATTGTGAGATGTATTGATTCTCTCAAGAAAAAGATCTGATTTTAGAAACTGAAAAATATTATTTGTCATGGAAAATGGAAAACACAAACCTTTTTTGTGATAACAGCTGGTTATTTGGTTTAAACCTTTTGAGTTTAATCATTTGAAATTGAGAGTTGAAAAAGTGATGCATGAAATATGAAAACTTGGTTACCCCTGGTGCAGTATATATTCATAAAAATGACATCTGTATATATAAGGGTGCATCGGTAAGTTCATAGACTGATCTATTAGCTGAATTTTTATATGAATTTTTTACAGTATAACATCAAATTCATTAAATGCATTAAGATGTTAGAAAATAAAAAATAACAATTGTATAAAATGAAATATTTTCATCATTAGTTTACAGACTTATTCAGTTACTTGTTTCTGTGTGTGTTGTGGGTAAATAAAATATTTTTATAATTTATATAATTGAACAATGCAAGAATGTTTGCAGTGCAATGAAATATTTTTTTTTGTATCTTTAGTCAGAATACTGAAAAAAGAATTTTTTTTTCTGATAAAAAGAATCAATAAATTTGTTAAATGATAAAAAATAACTTGTTTTTGAAATAATCCTATTATTCTGAAAACTTTTCTAATATTAGAAAACTAGTCATATTCTAAAAATATATCTAATGAAGAGGATTTTGTTTTATACTTTTTAATCTGTTTTTAGCACAAGCTTTGTTTTAAGTTTTACAGATAAAAACATTTCTTTCTAATGATTTAACTATAGCCTGTGTCTTTTCAGCTGAAAATGCATTTAAGTTCATCATTATTGTTAACAGACTATTTTTATTTCTTCATTTACAATAAACAGTTAATTGAAAAAAGAAGAAATAACAACCGTAATAAAGAAAAAATAACAAATATCTATTCTGTAATTTTAGCACAAAAACAGTTTCTTTACAATTGCTTAAATTACAAGACAAGTGTTCATTTTTTTTTAATCATTTAAGCAAAAAGGAAGTTGTTTTAATAGCTGTTTCACAGTTCTTTTCATTGTTGTATAAGACACTTTTAAAATAACATCATACTTTCCTCTATGGTACCTAGACTTTATGAATTTAAGTGCAGTATAAAATTGGCAGCAAGGTCTCATCATTTTACAGTTGAAATGGCTAAATGTAACCATATACTAAGAGTTTCTTCTCTTGCACTTCCAACTTGTGGAACTCTTTTATGGCTTCTTGCTTCCCAATCAACTTTGATCTTCAAAAATACAATGTGAATCATTATCTTCTGTCTTCTTTATCCCTGTTCTTTTATTGTTCTCTTTCCATAATAATGTTTTCTTTCTCTTAAATTCTTTCACCCCCGGTAACCTCTTGTATCTTATTGGCCTTATTGCCTTGTTTGGGGTGAAATGATTGAAGAAAATAACCTCCAAATTTCTGACTTAAAATGGAACGCAATCAAATATATGAAAACTTCTACTGAAAAGTTTTATAAAAACAGATTTTTGTAGTTTTATGTTCTTATACTAGCATACAGATTTGAAAACAATATTTGTTAGGGGTTTTAGAATTTCCTTACATATTTAGGTTCCATTTACAGATATTTATTGTTTTCCTTTCTCAATTACAATGTTGCTGTAATAAACCATCACCTTCTAACATCCAGACTAAGATCACTCACTCTCATGCACACATTTGTAACAGTTGTTCTGTATATAAAAGTTCAATCAAAGGATAAAAATATAGCATCCTGTATATTCTATATAATTGTGGAAATTTTCTTATAATTAATTTTATTTTTATTCTTAATATTGTACTGTTTTTTGTTCCATTTTGTTTCTTTTTATCACAATTTTCATGGTTATTTTAATATTTTATACCAGCATAGACTGAAAATAACAAAATAGTCTTAAACAAAATTTGAACTTGTAAAATATATCAGTGGAAGACATACAAGGACAGTACCTTACCAATTTAGCCATAGAAACCAATTAGCAGTGGTCATTCAAATTTAGCCATATAGTTTCTATTAAATCAGATAAAGTAATGTGTAATTATATAACTAAATTTGAATGGCATTTCCTGATTGGCTTTCATGACCTAATTCTAAGTATGAGATGTAAGTTCAAATCTTGTCAGAGGTTATTTCTTTATTTCCATTCCATGTTGCTTATTTAATAGTTGCAAAAAAAAAAAAGGATGTAAATAAAACTAGTAAGAAATGAATAATGACAATGTTTCATCTAAGGAAATTGGGCAACATAATTTTAATAATTGTTTATATTTTATGTATTAACACTTTTTTTTTATTTTGCAAGTGAAGTAAATAAATGTTAGACAGGAAAAACCAGTGAAATTAGATTAAGCTAAATAAAAACCTTTCCTACATGTCACAGAATATAAACATATTTGTTAAATTTCATGAAAATCTGAAGCACTAATTTCAGTTTCCTACCGATCCCTCAAATTATTGCCCTATTAGTCACTTACCTTTTTTTGGTAAGGTATCAATGTGTGTTGTGGCATAGAGGATATCAGCTCAAAACGAGAAATCGGGGTGCTGAGTTTGAATTCTCTGCATTCACTTACTGAATTTGAATTCTCTGCACTTACTTACAAATACCCTTGGGAAAGGTATTAATCCATTTCTTCCATTTAGTTATGGGTTAAATAACAGGACAGATTGGATTCTATAGCCTTGGCTGGCAACCAGTCTGCTGCAAAAAAATACAGGGGCCCGACAATATTTTTTGGACACTTGAGTATTCGACTTTCCGAGTACCATAGAGTGGCAAAATTCCTTCAATAGAATAGCATAAACATATAAAGACAATACCTGTAATAAAAATGGAAGAAAATCGATTAGGTAAGGAAAAATATTTATTTTTCATCATTTTTTACAAAACACATGCGACATTATTTTTCGGACATCGTTGAAAAACTGTTAATAGTCTGTAATATCACCTTTCTTCCCAATAACTTTTATCAATTTCTCTTCATAATGATCAAACATATGCACAATAACATCTCTACATGTTTCTATTAGTTGTTTTTTGGCTTTGGCATCTAGTATCCGTTCCCATAGTTGAGCCTCTTTTGTTATTTCAGGTCCATCATAGACAAGTTGCGCAAGCATTTCCCAAATATTTTCTATTAAATTTAGATCTGGGCTTTTTGCAGGCCATTCCAAAGTAGTCATATTCACTTTAGCCATCCATTCTTTCATGAGTTTTGACACATGGATGCTGCAATTGTCTTGCTGTAGAACGAAATCATTCCCTATCTCTCTTCTTATCCTTGGTAGGTCTTTCTTGTCCAGCAACTGTTTGTAGCTTTTGCTGTTCTGTTGTCCTTTCAACCACTCCAACCATATATTTCCATTAGCAAAGATCATACCCCAAACCATAATTCCTCCTCCTCCCATCTGTCATTTGTTCAGTACAGCAGGCTCACCCCTTCTCGACCAAGTACACCATCCATCGGGCACATCAAACTTGAAATGCTTCTCATCAGTAAATATAACCTTCTTAAAGTCAACATGCTTTGTTAACCACCTTTTAGCACACTCCAGTCTTGCTCCTTTGTATTTCTTTGTTAGCGTAATTTTTTTCTTAGCCTTTGCATACTTTAAACCAATCCTATGCAGCGTTCTTTGTACTGTTCGGACGTTTACATCCAATTCACATTTCTCCTTTACTTTTCTTGCTGTAACTTTTTCTCCAGATGTCAAAAGCCGTGTCACAGTCCTCTTCATTCTCCTTTCAGTTCTCTTGCCAATTGACTTTTTCTGTCCTCTTTTCTTTTTCCGCTCGGAGTTTGTCTTCAGCATGTATTTGACCATTGATTTCGACAGCTTCAAATCCATGGCGATCCTTCTGATGCTGAGGCCATCATCCCGCTTCTTCCGTGCCAAACAAACAACTTCTTTTGAATGGATTTTACCTCATTAAACTTAATTGTTTTGCCAGTAAAATAGAACAGATAATTGATTCTAATGATGACAGCTAAGTGTACAAGCAGAAAATTTGCATACAGCAACATATACGTGAACTTAGCTCTTAATAAAATAGGATTTTTTGTCATGTCCGAAAAATAGTGTCGGTAAAAGTTTTTGCAAAAATGACAAAAAAATAAAATTATCAAAGCCAAACTAAAAAAAAATGATTACACTAGTAGTGGATTTTCACTCCTCAACTACGTACTTACAATCTCAAAAGTTTTTGGCACTAGTAACCACCTTGAAGTACTTTTTTCAAAGTGTCCGAAAAATATTGTCGGGCCCCTGTAATGACAACCTACTGTGGGATAATCTTCTGCCCAATCAGTCATGTCTATTTTGAGACATGATTGTCCAAGTGTGTATCACGTATGGTACTTGACTGACTGACTGACTGATCAATGCTGAAATATTCAGGCATCTCACATCTCACAAACTTCTCTCTGACAAACAATATGGCCTCTGCTTCACCAGGTTTACTGCTCATGTGCTAACGACCCTCACTGAACATATATATCAGGCTCTTGATATGAACAGCAAAGCTTGAGCTGTTGCTAATGATATCTCAAAAGCATTAGACAGGGCTTTGCATGCTGAAACTTCAGAAATAGCGTAATTGATTGTTTGATTTAATCCAATCATTCCAATCAAATCATGAAATGAAGGTTGTTTTGAACACTCAAGCTTCCAGATCTTTCATATGAACACAGGCGTCTCTCAAGGCTCTATCCTAGGTCTTATGCCTTTTCTAATCTTCATCAATGATCTTCCTGATGTAATCAGGTCCCAAGTATATATTTATGCTGATGACACCACCATTTATTCCTGTCTCAAGAGAAAACCTACCAAGGTTGACAAATTAAACCTGGCTTCTGTCTAACAGGACTCTTAATCAGTGAAGCTGCTCTCCTTTAATCACTGCAGAGAAACATTCCTGTGTACCATCAGAATGAATGATGCTAATATCCTAGAGAGCAATGCACTGCACCTCTTTTGCCTCACTCTCTCAAATGAACCTCGAATGGAATGACTACATTCCATCCATAGCTGCATCTATTGCTAGGAAGGTTGGTTCACTATGTCAGGCCAGGAAGAGTTTCTCATCAGAATCCACTTTGCACATTACAAATCTACCATTTATTTGTGCATTGAATACTGTTGTTGTATCTGGTTGAGTGCTCCTGTTATTCATCTCGAGGTTCTCAACAAAATCCATAAAAAGCATCTGCAATGTAGACGATCTTGACTTGGCAGCCCACCTTTGTCAGTTTTTCACCAATGTGATGTGGTTTCCCTCTGTCTTTTCTACAAATATTTTCAAGGCAACTGCTCTAATGAGCTTCTTTTCCTGGTGCCCTTAACAACATGTATTTATGCATGTTACTAGATTTTTATCAAGATCCCACCCTTTTGCTATCAAAATAGTTAAATGTAACCATGTCTTCTACTTAACAGTTTCTTTTCTCACACTTCCCATTAGTGGAACTCACTTATGTTTGCTTGCTTTCATGATAGCTACAATTTCCAAAAGTTTAAATGCAACATCAATTGCCATCTTCTATCTCCTTGATTCCCATCTATCTCTTATCCTTTCTTTGACATCTTTTGTACCTTGTTTTTTCTCTCACTGTTTTTGTACCTTTTTTTTTCTCGCATCAGTGGTGGTCCTGCCTTGCTTGTGGTGGGGGAGGGTGAAATGATTATATAAAAAAAGTATAGAATACTGGTGTTTGGTATTATTTAGATATTTAGTAGCATAGTACTTGGAAAAAATGAGATTATTTACATACAGATCAACACTTGCTTTTGATACCTTAACTCAGATTCTGTGCACTCTGCTTAGTATCATAACAATGCTTTCTCAGCCCTGTTCCTATGATCAAAGTGGCCTTTGGGCTGGAGTGAGAGTGTTCTTGCTTCCTTTTAAAATTATGAGGGGTTTTTAGTCCTGGGGATTCCAACTTTGCAGCCATGTCTCCCTTGTTACACAAAAGAGGTACAGTTGGTGAATACCAATTTCATTGTAGTAGTGGTTATGAGGACGAGGGAGTCAATTTTTGTCCTTGGCCTATATATACATGTATGGACACACCCACATTAAAAATGATCTTGTGTCGCATCCTACTTTCATGGGAAGATCAGCAAATACTGATCAGTGTGCACACTTTCTTCAGGCAGGGATTAGTATGTATTATCAGGTCTTCACTTTTCTCTTATGTTTTTGTCTTCAGACAGTTTATAGAAAAGTCCCGGGGATACTAACCCTGCAGCAGAACCTTCCTCATTGCACTGAAGAGAGAAAATTGGTGGAATATTGATGCCAGCATAATAGTGGTTGTGGGCATTGAGCAATTTTTGTACTTGGTCAATATATTTTTATTATATAATCATTTCACCCCAAACAAGGCAGGACTGCCACTGGTGTACAAGGAGTTACAGGAAGAGAAAAATCAGAGTACAGGGAATGCTGAAGAAAGGATGGAAGGTGGATTGAATTATGAGAAATGGGTGAGATTTAGGGAGGTAGAAGCAATTGATGTTGCATTTAAACTTTTGGAGATTGTAGCTATCAGGGAAGCAAGAATACAGAAGGAAGTTCCACAGATGGAAAATGTAATCTAGAGTAGTAGTGGGAGTTACAGTTGACTATTTTGGTGGTAAAAGGGTGGAACCTTGATGCCAATCTAGTAGCACAAGTAGATTCATGTTAGTTTGAGCAAGAAGAAAGGAAAGAAGGTTGTCAGAGCAGAAGCCATGAAAATATTTATGGAAAAGACAGAGGGAAGCCACATCCCTTCAGTGAGAAAGTGACTGAAGGTGAGCTGCCAAGTTAGGATCAACTACATTGCAGATTCTCCTTTGGATTTTGTTGAAAACCTCAAGATGAATAGCAGGAACATCTGACCACATATGGCAACAATATTCAATACACAGACGAATGGTAGATTTAGGAATATGCAAGATGGATTCTGACAAGAAAAACTTTCTGGGTCAACACAGTGACCCAACCCAAGGTCTCATTATTTTACAGTTGAAATGGCTACAAATGATTTAGTTCTATGCTAACACTTTCTTCTCTGGCACTTCTCACTAGTGGAACTCTCTCTTGGTTTCTTGCTTTTCAGTCACATTTTATCTTCAGAAAATTAAATGCAAATTTCAAATATTATCTTCTTTTTTAATGCATATTCTTTTATTGTCCTCTTTCTTTAATAGTAGCTTTTCTAATATTCTCTAACACTCAGTAACCGCTTGTGTCTTCATGGCTTTATTGCCTTATTGGGATGAAATGATTAAAAAAATGATAAGAGGAAATGTTTTATTGATTTTTATTTTTACTTCACAAAGTTCTAGTAGATATATTTTCTCATGAGATTTATATAGAATAATAAATAGATATATTTTCTCATGAGAATTATATAGAATAATAAATAGATATATTTTCTCATGAGAATTATATAGAATAATAAATAGATATATTTTCTTATGAGAATTATATAGAATAATAAATAGATATATTTTCTTATGAGAATTATATAGAATAGTAAATATATGTTGCATATCTGAGTGATGAAAAACATATTTTTTAATTCTGCCTTATTTTTGTTATCATTACCATTGTACCATCTGGCCTTCTGCCGATCTGGCTAATCTTCTAGGTAATTTGAAATTTCACATTGAGCTTTTTATTTAATTCATTGAAGTAGATTATTCTCATTCTACTGTGCATGTCTAGGGATTTTTTACATATAATAATTTTATGCATCCCCACTACCAAATAAATATAGACTAAGCCTAATCCCCATTTTTGCTAATGCTATTTCACTATTATTGACTTGACTGTAGCATTTTGTCTTTGATCTGTTTTGGTCTTCAGCTTCTGGCCATTGGGTTCTCTGAATCTTTAAATTACAAAGAAAAGAGAATTGAGAACTCAATGATGAAAAGAAGAGTATGCCTTGGGAAACATTACGATGTTATCAAATTAATTTATCAAAGGATCTCATCTTTGATGTCACTCTTAAAAATAGCATCTTCCCTCCAATTAATTTACTCTTAAGAAAATTCTTCACCAGACTGATACATAACTTTGGCAATAGTTTAAATGCTGAATATGCATTATTTTCTGCAAGCTGTTTGCAAAGAATTTCTGAACTTAATCAAATTACTTTTGAATTATCTTTGTACTTTTCAGGTTAAACATTTTCCAGATATTTAGGTTGTTTTTTTTTTGCATATATAGGCAGGGTGAATATAGTAGGTATCCATTAATCTCATCAGATAATAGCTGTACCATGTTTGGTCAAAATTCAGTACTTTGGTGGTGAGACTGGAATGACTTCTCCAAGGTTTGGGTGATTGTATATAGAGGCGACACACTACCTAGACTACATGCCTCTTCTGTCTCATCCATAACGACAAAATCCAAAAGAATACAATATTTGGAGCTGGCTTGGCTCTTCAGGGTTTCATTCCAGGTTTTCTGTTTGGATTTACATCCATAATCTTTTCTATTTTTTAATATGACTGCAAGGCAGTGAAAGTTTAAAATCAGGGTTTTCCTTTCCTTAGATTGACTGCCTTCCCAGGTTAATGAGCTCCATCTGCCTAAAGCAGCTGGTTATGTGGTGCCAGTTGTTTTTCTTTGTTCATTCACTGGCTTGAAGCTGGACTTAGTTGTCAGAGGCTATTTGAGATGCATACTACAGAAGCATTTTATAGACAGTAAAAGATTTGACGATGGAGATAACAGAATGATTAATGGTATACTGAATGGAATCTGTGAAGAGTTTAAACGCTGGCTAAGGTTGTTGAGTTTGTATTTTATTTTGTACTAATGCCCATGGGAAATACATGAATGCTGTTCTCCCTCTAGTTGTGGGTATATAACAGAGCAGCTGAATACTTTTAACTCTGGAAGGCAATTCATCTTGATTGTCAGGTGAGTAACCCAGTCTTATATATTATGGAGACATAGTGGAGAAACGGATAGCGGTTCATATTGAAAAATCAGGGAGCTAAGCTCAAATTCCATTCATTTTTTACATTCACTTACATACAAATAGCATTGAGAAAAGTATGAATCCATCCTTTCTCTCCCCAGGTATGGGCAAATTGTCAAACAGACTAGGTACTATAGCCTTGTGTGGCTACCAGTATAGGAGAAGGACAACTCTGAATTCAAAACTTTAGGATAGTTTTTTAGATCTTGTGGCATATTATTTGGCTTAGTTCTCTGTATTTAACTCTCCCCAAAAGTGTATAATATATATATATATATATATAGTCATCCGCAGACATATCTGTTTCACTGTATCACAGCTCATCAGTACAGCTAAATTAACCGTTATATATATCCGATTGCTTCTAGCTAGGATTGAAACCAAACTGAATTGACATCAGTCGGCAATTTTACCTCTGAGCTATGGGTACTCAGTAGAGAAAGGCAGACTTTAATGTGTTGATAGATAGATAGTAGATGGATAGATAGATAGATAGATATCACTACTCATATGACTTGATCATATATACATATATATATATATATATATATATATATGATCACATATATCATATATATGTCCTATATCAAAAATAATGGAAGAGTCTGGCTTAAAAGTTCTCAGCTTGATTCACTTACCAAAATCTGATTAAATATCCAGATATTTAAAAATTATTTTTAATCTCTTATTGATCCTGACTGAGAACTTTTCACTACTTTTTGTATAGTGAATATTTCAAAATATAATAAATGCATTTACCAAAGTCATATACAGTACAATGTCATATATAGTGCTATTTATTTTATATAAATTCATAAATATATTCTTTGGGTATAATGTGTTCTTTATTTTGTAATTTATAACAAAATGATTTTGGTAAATGCATTTATTATATTTTGAAATATATTTTCACAGATTACATGCAATCTGTGAAAATATCTTCATCATCAGTTTATGTAGTACATCGTCTTATTAAAATGATTTTAGTAGCCAGTGTAATCTTTCAAGTTGGATATCATTGTCGAATTAAGTTAGTGTGGAACATGAGAGTTTCTGCAATGAAAAGTATCCATCAACCATATATCTAGAGTGGCTACTCGTGGGATGTAAATTAACACTGCAGGTCATTTTAGCCAGATAAATGCAATCATCTGTACAGTTGTTTATTAGAGAAGCCATTTTGGAGTGGAGCCACTGAATATAGCAGTTACTTTGATGATAAAAGGAAACAAAATTGCCAAAATATGACTAGTGAATAACATTAACCTCTATTTCAGATTTTGATTCTAATAACAAAATTCTCAGCATGTATATAAATAAATGTGGTAGTTTCATAAGTGATGCCAAGTTAGTACAGCAATATATCTCATCAGTAGCTAACTTATGTGAAAATAGATGATCACTCTTATAGACATATGAAGCTAACTCAGAATAAGAGAAGGTAATCTGAAAAACTAATTCTTTGGTGCCCTTGACTAATATGTATCTGTATACATTTGTGTTATACCTCTTAAAAATATAATACAATAGCTTTATATATTCTTTTCTGAATCTATTATGAAAGAGAATACAGTCAAAAGGAATTAAGAGAAAAGAAAGTATGTAATAATAATTATTTTATGTTCAGGGAAAGTATTGAGATAAATGTTTATTTCTACAAAGCAAAGAAGGATATGCAAGACTATTTTATAAGAATTACAGAAAATGTATCTGCCCAGCTTCCCCTGGTAATGTGAGATCCCATATACACTTGCATGTAGGTAAATTAAAAAATTGCATAGTTCCATGACATATTGCTGAAAATATCATTAATTACCCTCGATATGAGTGCAATAAGAAGGTGCTTCCTGCTAAATGAATCTCCGGGAACCAGACTCATTTTTGTTCTGATCTCAACTTTACTGACAGAGAAAGTATTTCTAGAAACTAGCAAGGTAGGACATAAACAATAAAGAGCAATTTGAATCCAGTAGTAATTTTATTTTATATTATTTTTTATATACTTTGATGAGTTTAAAAAAAAGAGGCAATCCTGCAGTCTCTCTCTCACCAGCGTGACGTGGCTTCCCTGTGTCTCTTCTACTCCCATGGCTTCTGCTTCGATGAACTTAGATCACTGGTGTCCCCTAGGTTTGAATTTGCACGAGATACTAGATTAGCAACTAGATCCCACCCTTTTACAGTGAAACTGATAAAATGCAACCGCAACTTCTACTCCAACAGTTTCTTTTCTTGTACTTCCCGACTGTGGAATTCCCTTCCACATGACTGCTTCCCCGACGGCTACAATCTCCAGGAGTTTAAATGTAAGGTCAATAGACACCTCCTAACACAATAACTTGCTTCCATTCTTTCAAACACTCTTCCCATCCTCTCAACTACCTATCACCCCCTTCTGACATTTCCTATATCTAACCACTCTTTCTATTTACCTTCCCCTATGTAGCCCCAAGCACAATAGTGGCAGTGGAATGCCTTGCTTGGGGTGAAACGATTAAAAAAAAAAAAAAATCTAAAATTTCAAGAAGGATGAATTTATTATCAAATTTCTTGGAATTTTTTAAAACCCATTTACTCATAATATACAAAACTATTATTACAGTAATAGTTTTCATATTTTGAATATAAAAGTAATTAAATTTTATTATTAGGCTAATGTAAAATTTCCCAATTCCTAATTTTTAAGTTTGCTTAGTTCTTTAATGATTTGTCATGTAAGTGATTGTTGAAATGTTAATTCAATCTTAAAGAAAGTGTGCTTCTTTTAAAAAATCCTTGCTGCTAAAGTGAAATACAGTTTTTTTATTTTTATATAAGTTTTTATTAATTTTTCTACATTATATATATATATATTTAAATGAATAAGAAATGAAGAAAGTTATTACATTGTTCAAAACATTAATTTAAAAGTGCTCTATATAAAAATAGAACAATGAATATTTATTATTAATTATAGTTTAGAACATGTACAAACTACAAACTACTACATTTTGTTTTGACATTGAAAGAACAATGTCTCATCAGGTAGTTAATAATGATGGTAACCATCATTATCACTACCTGATGAGACATTGTTCTTTCAATGTTGAACTAAAATGTACATGTTCTGAACTATAATTAATAATAATAATAATAATATATTTATATATATATATATATATATATATATATATCACGATCACTCTCCCCAATAAACTCGATAAATTCATCAACCTTTCCAGCCACAAACTAACTAAATACCAAAAAGAACTACTCAACCTCGGACCTAACTGCCATATATACCGTAAGTACAACCAGGTCACTAAAAAAATTGAAATTGAAACACTCTATCAAAGCATCACTAAACTACAAGATGAAAAACTTATAACAACTAAACCCGAACTAAAAGACCTACTTAAGGCCGAGGCACTCAAGAATTGCCATGATAAAAGCTGAAGCTCCTCAAAAATTCTATCCAAACAACTAAAAAGTGCTGCACAAAAACTACGCAACCACCCCCACATAATTGTAAAAAAAGCCGACAAGGCTAACATTTTTGTCGTACTTAACAAATCAGATTACAACACAACACTCAACCACATACTCCATGACCACACAAAATTTAAAAAACTTAACAAGAACCCGACAAATCAACTAAAATCTAAACTTAATAAACTCATCAGCGCCAACAATGCCAATCAGAACTCCGTAAAACTTCCCAAAATTATCGGCAACTACAAACCTGGCTACATATACGGAACCATAAAAACACACAAACCTAACTATCCTCTCCGTCCTATCATATCCCAAATTCCTACTCCTGTATACCATCTAACTAAATATATTAACCAGCTTATCACACCCTACCTCCCGAGTAAATACAGCATTAAGTCAATTCTAGAGGCAATCCAAATCCTTAAGAGCGAACAACCCAATAATGAAATCATAGCTTCACTTGATGTCAAAAACTATTCACTAGCGTACCCGTTAGCAAAACTATCAACATAATTATAAAGAATATCTACAATAATCCTGCATTACCCCCACTCAAAATTAATCCCAACATCTTAAGAAAAATCCTACTAGCTTGTACTACCGAAGTCCCTTTTGTCGACCCTAACAACACTATATATATATATATATATATATATATATATATATATATACAATGTGACGGCATTTCCATGGGTTCAGTACTCGGTCCGACATTTAGCAATTTCTACATGTTGAACCTCGAGAATACTACCTTTACAAAATTCAAAAAACCATCAATATACCTTAGATACGTTGACGATATCCTACTGTTAATTAAAAATACTGACGAAATCCTACAACTTCAAAAACAGTTTCAGGATAACTCAGTCCTAAAATTCACCTATGAACTCAGCAATGACAACAAAATTCCTTTCCTTGATATACTAATCAACACTAATGGCAATAAGTTCACTATCTCACCATATAAAAAACCCATTAACAAAAATCCCTCCACACTTAATTATATTAGCGAATGCCCCCACTATTACAAATTAGCAATCATAAAAAATCTACTACATCATGCAAAAACCAACTGGTCTACAAAACACATCTTCCACAGTGAACTAAAAAACATAAAACAGACACTCATCAACAATAATTTTCCTAACTACATAGTTGATGAACAAATACGACATTTCCTTACAAACCTGAACACGAAAAAAACAACACATGGTAATAGCCCAACCAACCCCAAACATATCACTCACTTATATCGTAGCCAAATGCACACCAACTACCAACTAGATGAAAATATCCTAAAAAAACTCATAAACACTAATATCTCTCCGACAGACCCCAACAAAAGAATTAAATTTATCATATATTAGGCTAAATCCACAACATCCAACTCAATCGTCCTCAACAACTCCTCCCCCACCGTTAGCAATTTGCAAAAAAACAATGTAGTGTATAAATTCAAATGCCCCTTTCGAGAATGTATCTCTAACAAACTAAATAATACCTACATTGGACATACTACTAACTCACTTTTGCGGAGACTTACATTGCACTTAAATGAAAATTCTAACATATTCCGACATTTAAAACACCACGGCTATCAACACACACTTCTTGAAAATACGCACATACTTAGACAAGAAAATAATAAACGAAAACTTAAAATTTTAGAAGCTATCTACATCAAACAGTTTAAACCTAGCCTAAATAAAATAAATTTTGACACCTCTACTAACATACTTCAATGCCTATAATCAACGGGAGAGGTCATAGTTATTATACTTACCCCCTACACCATAGTAGCAGCAGTTCCCAGACCAATCCCTCATGCCACTATACACTCAATTGACCAAAAACCCACTACCACCATTCCTTCTCGGCCTACAGCCATGTGCGACACAAAAAATGGACCTGTCTAATTTTCTCTGTATAACTCCACTTTGTTAATAATAATTTAAATGTTCTATGTTCACTGAACATTAAATGTTCATCCTTTGATAATGGCTTATGTAAGCCGAAAGCTCAGACCTGATAAAAAAATCAACAATTATTGCGATTTCTTGTCGTCTTTCCATGACAACACTATCAAGCTAATCCGATCATACGAACAGATTTTACACAAAATAAATAGACAGTACTTGTCTATATTATTCAATGAAACCTGTATTTATATATATATATATATATATATATATATATATATATATATAATATTAGCGGTATAAACCGCTGGATCTATATTCCAAAGTTTGATAATTTTTACTTTTTATAAATCACTCAATGCAGATGTAGACCATTTATAGGCATAGTTATTATTAGTGTTATTATAATAACATATGGGAGTGCAATTCAAAAGCTTTCAGGTTTTGGTGCTAGGGCATCATCTTCAGGTAATGAAATATTGTTAAGTTTCAGGGTCAAATTGAACAATATTTCATTCTCATAGCACTAAAACATGAAATCTTTTAAGTTGCAGTCCCATATATTATTATTATAACACTAAATATAAAAATAAATTGAATGTTTTCCGTCTCATGGTTTTTCTTCAGTCAAATGCTCATTTTCACTTAACTGTCCATTCCAGTTGTGAGCTGTGATATTTTTTTCTTTCTTCCCTCTTTTTTAAATCATACCATTTCATTCATGTCTAGTTTGATTTGGTGTTGATTTTATTTTTGTTCAAATTCTTTAAATGTAAGTAATTTTCACGTATTTTTATGTATTTTATTTTATTCATTTATTTTTAAAAATTTAGATCTGCTTTCTTGTCTTTGTTATCAACAATTGTTGTTTTTCTTTTTTTTTTTGAACTTGTAAGAAAATTCTCTTGCATCAGAGGATAAATTCCATTCTTTCTCTCTCTTTCTCTCTCTATATATATCTGCCATTCCCTACTCTAGATGAATGACCCCTACTAGCCAATGTGTTATATATATAGGGTAGTTTATTAATAAATTTAATCACTGCTCAATCAGGGTTTTGCCAAAAAAATGAAACTTTCAATCAAATGCTCATCATTTTCACTTTACTGGCTATTCCAATGTGAGCTGTGATATTTTTTTTCCTTCCCTCATTTTTAAAATCAAACCATTTCATTCATGTCCAGCTTGATTTGGCATTGATTTCATTTTTGCTTAAATTCTTTAAATGTAAGTCATTTTCATGTATTTTATTTTATTTTTTAAATTTATATTTGATTTGTTGACTTTTTTATCCACAGTTGAGCATTTGCTGTCACATAGTTTTTATTCTTTTTTTTTATTTTGTTAGCAAGTTCTTTTGCATTAGGGACTAAATTCTGTTCTTTCTCCCTCCCTCTCTCTCTATATATATATATTTGCCATTCTCTATCCTAGATGAATGACCACCACCAATGTCTTGAGCCAGTGTGTCATATATAGGGTAGTTTTAGTAGTAAATTTAATCACTGCTCGATCTGGTTTTTGCCAAAAAAGCGAAATCTTCTTTGAAATGCTAATTATTTTCACTGTACTGGTCATTCCAGTTGTGAACTGTGATATTTTTTCTTTCTTCTTTCTTTTCTAAAATCCTACCATTTCATTCATGTCTAGTTTAATTTGGTGTTGATTTCATTTTTACTTAAATTCTTTAAATGTAAGTCATTTTCATGCATTTTATTTTTTAAAAATTTAAATCTGCTTTCTTGTCTTTGTTATCAACAGTTGAACATTTGCTGTCACATTTTTTTTTAACTTGTTAGAAAATTCTCTTGCATTAGGGACTAATTTTTGTTCTTTCTTTTATCCTTCTGCAAGTGATCTTCTGACTTAAAACTTAGTAGATTTTTATATTTTATTTTTTTTAAATTGGAGTAGATAGGCTCTACTATCACCCAATTCATACTCTTCCCTCATCTATTGAACAGGAGAAGAGACTCATCCCTTGTTTCCTTTTTAGGAAGGGTTTCCTGGTTTCTTTCCTCTTATCAGGTCTTAATAGTAGTGTTATCGCAAACTTTTTCTAATGTGTGTGGATGGTGGCAATGTCACTTCATTACAAAGATACCAGGTTAGTAGTTCCGTGGTTGCTGCTTCTGATTGGTAATTAGAAGTCCAAACTCTTGCTTAACATTTTGAGAGGCTACTCTGATCAACAGTTGAATAATACTGGGCTTTCTTGTTGTGTCATGTCGCACATGGATGGGTGCTGCACGTATCTCCGGTAGGCAACCCTATGCCACATTTTGCTGCAGTTTGAGAAAGTTTCTTTCTTACACATATTGCATTTGTCAACCAACTGATACTACTACTCTAGGCCTCTCCTTACCAAAAATCTCTAATTATGACATCACACAAAGTAAGAATTAAAACTAAACCAGCTAAACAAAAATCACCTAAACATCTTTTTCTCAAACAACCGTCATATCTGTACCAACTTTTGCAGCATTAAATGCTTCCGCCAAGTAAATTCACCTAACATCTTCGCACTTTGTGAAACTAACCTTAACCCTTCCATTTCTTTGATTTCTATATCCTTGATTACCTTCTCTTCTTTAGAAAGGATTCCAATGTTCATATGCAAGGAATTATATTCATATATTTATGTTTGGTGACTTTAATGTTCACCATGCCAAAAACTGTCACAGATCCTGCTGGTGTCTATACCATGAACTTTTTAATTACTCAATCTCTTACACAAGTGGTGGGTTTTTCTAGACATTTCTCTAGTACCCCTAATGGAACTGACTCACTGCTAGATCTATGTTTCACTTCTATCCCTGACTCTTGTCATGTCATGCAGCTTTTCCCTCTTGGCAACTCTGATCATACTGTGGTTTCCTTGAATATCTCCTTCCATTTCCCCTCTCCACAGGAACCTCTGACTAGCAGAATATTTTACTGCTACCAAAAATCTGACAAGGAGTCATTCTGTGATTTCCTGTGTGACGTCAATGTTTTTAGTCTTCCTTTTGAAGGCATGCATCCGAGGTCTCTTCTTGGGCTAAAGCTGGCATCAAGTCTTTCACTCCAGGAAGTTATGACTTAAACCTCATTCATCCCCCTGCTTCTCCTCTGCTTGCTCAGCCACTATTGCCCACAGGAATCACTTCTTCCAGCTTTCTTGGATCCACACATCTGACCATAAAAAGCACTTTTTTAACTCTGCTTGTAATGAGTGCAAGAGGATCCTAAATGATGCTAAACAGTTGTTTGCTGAAAGAATGAAGCAGTGTATAGCATCCTGCAAGTATGACTCCAAGGACTACTGGCAGCTTTGTAAAAATGTGCTAAACAACTGCAGGTTCTCATTCCCCCTTTTAATCAATAAATTTGAGGTTCTCATATTACCCCCTCACTGGTCTCTAATATAATTTCAAAACTTGACCCCCATAAAGTGAGCAGAGTTGATGGAATTCTAATCATTGTCCTGAAGAAAGGTGCCCCTGAACTCTCCTCTGTCCTCTCCAAACTCTAGAATTACTGCCTATTTGCTTCATGCCTTCCTACTTGCTGAAAGTTCTCCTCTGTAATTCCTGTATTTAAGAACTCTGGAGAACCCACAGACCCTTCTAATTATCACCCTATCAGCCTACTACTGATTTTGGGCAAAGTGTTCAAGGCTATTATCAATGCTGAAGTGGTACAACATCTCACAGCCCATGGCCCATTCTCTGATGAACAGTATGGTTTCTAATTCACCAGGTCTACTACTAATATGCTAATGACCATCACAGAGTATAAATACCAGGCTCTTGATAAGAACAGTGAAGCTAGAGCTGTTGCCTTAGATATCTCCAAAGCATTTGATGGAGTCTGGCATATTTTCCTTCTACACAAGCTACAGGGCTATGTTATAACTGGATGCTTGTTTGATCTAATCAAGTTGTTCCTTTCAAATTCTGTAATGAAAGTCGTATTGAACAGGCATGCTTCCAGATCCTATCATACAAATGCAGGTGCCCCTTGAGGCTCTATTCTAGGACCTATGCCTTTTCTGATCTTCATTAATGATCTCACAAATGTAATCAGATCCCAAGTAGGCATCTATGCTGAAGAAACCACCTCCCACCTCAATAAGAAACCTGCTGAGGCTGACAAAGCAAACTTTGTTGCTGATTTCAAAAAAAAATCTTCAGTCTGTGGTGAACTGGGGTAAGAAATGGCTCGTAAATTTTAATGCTTCCAAAACAAAGCTGCAATTCTTTAACCACCATAGAGAACCGCTCATATCCCTCCATTAGCATGGATCAGGCTAGTCTCCCTGAAAGCAAAACACTGTGCCTTCTCAGCCTAACTCTATCAGCCAATCTCAAATGGAATGACTACATTGAATCCATAGCTAAATCTGCTGCTAGGAAGGTTGGTTCCCTGTGTAGGGCCAGGAAGTTTTTTCTCATCTAAATCCATCATACACATGTATAACTCTACCATCCACCCATGCATTGAATGCTGCAGTCACATCTGATTGGGTTCTCTTACTATTCATATGGACAATCTGCAATGTAATTGATCCCAACCTGGCAGCTCAACTTTAGTTACTTTCTCACTGACATAATGTAGCTTTCTTCTTTCTTGGCTTCTGCTCTGGTGAGCTTATCTCTCTGGTGCCTCCACTGCATGAATTTAGTTTAGTGGCTAGACTAGTGACTAGGTCCCACCTATTTACAGTGAAACTGATCAAATGTAACTGCAACTTCTACTCTATCAGCTTCTTTTCTTGCACTTCTCACCTGTGGAATTCCCTTCCAGATACTTGTTTTCCTGACAGCTACAATCACCAAGAATTTAAATGCAATGTTGATTGTCATCTCTTATTTCTTTGTCTTGCATCCTTTCCCTGACAAGCCTTGTATTGTGTTTTTGTCCCTTTTCACTCTACTTTCATACACTCTCTCTTCATATCAGTGTTCTTATCTTTCTCTTATCCATTCTCTGACAACCCTTATAACTTGTTCCTCTTTCTCATCAATCACCTCTTATGTAACCCCCTGTGCACCAGTGGCAATACTGCCTTGTTTGGGGTAAAATGATTATAAAAAATATATATATTATATCCATATATGAAGCATATCTTGAAAATAGCTGGCTATTTATTTATAAATGAATATGCCCATTGTTATTATATATTATTTATGGGTAGAAAATGTTGCAAAAGCTAATATAGCACTGAAGAATTTGTTACAGATGCAATAGATGCAAATATTAGTTGGGAATGTTTGCCAAACTACATCAAGATAGTATATCCAGTTTTTGAAATATTCAAATTGACTTGATACATTTCAGATAGACCTTATGCTTATGTAAAACAATATACTGTCTATAACATGGAGAAGAGTGATTAAACTATTTGCATGCAGACTGTTGTTATCATCTTCATTTTTTTGACAATGTTTCAGCCTTCATCAAGTGTATGTCAGTCTAAGTAACCTACAGGGAAAATTGAACTGAACTCTTTATTTAATTTACAGGATAGAATGTTTTGTTCCACTGCCCATATCTAGAGATATCTTGTCTAGTTCTTATTTTTTAGATAGCTGGTTATTTATCACACTGTTTCCACTGAGGACATACTGCATGCCCCAAGAACTGAATTCACAATTATTATATCACCAAATTCACGAAAAAAGGGAAAATCACATAGTGAGCTGTGCAGTGAAATGAAAATTGTCTACCCCTACAGATTAAATAAAAGGCACAATGGCTGAGACATTTTGATAACAACAACAAAGATGAGATCAATAGTTCACATGTAAATAATGATAATTCCTCATCCCAGAAATTTAGTCAGAAACTTCAAATTTATTTGTGTTCTTAACATTAACTTATTTTGGCTAATCTATTCTTCAACCTTCATCACTGGTAAAGAAGTTGTTGGAAAGCTCTTCTGTGTATATGTTGAAATCACTTTGGTGTATAGGTGAGTTGTGGTGTAGTGCATATTAACTCAGAACGAGAAATTGGAGAGCCAAGTTCAAATTCCAGTTGAATCTGTTGCACTCACTTGTACACAAATACCCTTAAAAAAGGTATTAATCCATTGCTTCTTCCTCTAGCTATGGGTTAAATAGCTGGATTCTATAGCCTTGGTTGGCAACCAGTCTACCACAAAAAGTAATAGCAACTTGGTAAAGATTTGTAATTTGCTTGAAGCAACTTGCAGCTGGAAAATCTTATGCCCAGTTACTTATGTCTCGAAAGAGACATGATTTCCCAAATGTGTATCACGTATGGAACTTAACTAACTATATAGGTGGTGGTATGATTTGATCTGTGTTTCTAACATTACTGAAATAGACTGATCCATTTGATATTGATAAAAAGGCATTGTTAGTATATTTTCTGAAAAAAAAATTTTCCCTCTTTTCTTATAAATTTTACATCAGATGAAAGCTGAAGAATGGATTTGCCAAGATATGGTAAAATTAAAAGCTTGAAGAAGTTTGTCTGAACAAAGTTTTGAATATATGAGTTAATATTTCTGATCAAACTACTATCACTATATGGGCTTGTGTTCAGAAAAAATGTGGTTATTATTTAATGAATTATTCAAATATTGTTATTTAGATAATTATTTTTTTGACTGATAAGCTCTGAACTTCTTTGGGTGGATGATATTTATAGTAAAAAACTTTACTAAAAAAGTGTATAGCATGATGAAAAAGGCCCCAAAATGTTTGTGATTATTAAGAGGAAAATATTTTTATTACTTTATTAAATGTTTTAATCCTTTCCAGAATATTCAAAATTTTGGTTTTCTTGTCAGTGGGTAGGCCAAAGATTAGTATAGAAAATTGTGTGTCTTTTTTGTCATAAAAACATATTGTTTTGAAAATTCTTTCAAAAATCAAATAATTGTCAGGTTTTAATTATTTTTTAGATATATTTTTTTAGAAAGTCTTGGTAAAAACATTTTTTTTTTATACCTGTTACCCCAACTTATTTAATTTTATGAAATTTCAATTAAAATTTCAGGACCTTACATTTATATTAGTTAAAAGCAAGAGTTATTGGAGAATTTAAATCATTAATTTGTTGTTGTCAAACAAAGACACAATTTATAAAAAATTTGCTCTTAATTGGAAAATAAAAAATGCAATAAAATTATGGAATGATTTAATTAGAAAACTTTTAATTGCTTTGTATTTAAGATAAGTTAAATACATTATTGTCAAAAGCAAATATTTTTTTCATGAATAATGAATCTTTATAAGAATTATTTTCATTATTTTAAATTTTAGTAAGGAAAAAATTTATTAAGTTTTAAATCTTTTAAATTTCTATATTAATTTCAGTGATTTTGATATTATTAAATGAAACTATGAATGATTAAATGAAAACTATACTAATCATAAATAGAAAAGCTTAATACCATTTTTTTTATTAGTGTATAAAGGTGCTTTTTTTATAAATTATGGATGACTATACAAAACATTATCAGAAAATAAAAGAGATGACTATAGTAAATTTAAAGCCAAAATTTCTCAAATTAAATAAAACATTAGATTAAAAAGAATATTTTCATAAATTTTAAAAAATATCTGAGTGCTTAAAAATTAAATAAAATAGCTGCTTATGTTATGATCAATGTTTGTGTTGAACAACATTAGATCTGTTATCATATCAAACATGTCACAACAGCTACTGTTCGGTTTAAAAATGCATTTCTGTAATATTTTAAACTTCAAGTAAATGATTAGTCAGTTAAGTGGCATATATGATACACACTTGGGCAATCATATCTTGAAAGAGACTTGATTGACTGGGCAAAATATTTTTCTGCAATAGATTGTCATGACTCTCTGCAGTAGACTGGTTGCTAATCTGTCCTGCTATTTAACCCATAGCTGGAGGGAGAATAGATGGATTAATAACTTTTCTAGGGGTATTTGTGTGTAAGTGAATGTAAGGAATTCAACTAGAATTTGAACTTGGCTCTTTGATTTCTCATTTTGAACCATCATCTACAATCCACATTGCACACAGTAAATAATATTGGTTTCAAATCAGATTAATTATACTTTAAATCAACTAATATTTATCACATAAGTTTCAGAAAAATATATTTTATTTTTGGAATATTTTTTAATAAAGAGAATTACATTGTGATGAAAGACTAAAAGATGGTGTGACAAGAATTTCTCTTGTACCACGAATAAAATGAAACAATATTTAATAAACGGCATTTAAACTTTGGCAGCATTGAGATTTAAACAAAAATTCAAGTACCTATTAGATAAAACCAGTATTAGGACAAGATTGTGTTTAACGTTCTCCTGAAATTGAACCAAATCTGTATTTATAAAGCTTAGCAGAGTACACCATTTTCTTTTTTTTACCTTGATATTTTACTCTGTTCTAGGCTTATGAGCCACTTGAGATAGAGGGTTACAGAATACAAAGCACATTTTATGGGGATATGTGGGTAAGATAGTTGACCTTAGACAGGTTAAGAATTTATTAATTTGTGAAGCATCCACCTTGAAGTCAGTTCCACAAACCAGTGGTTTATGGCAAAAAGCTGCTTGAGTGGAAATTAAATGTTACTAATGGAATACAAACGAAATGAGGATCATTTGCTACAATGTGCATGTCATGATAGGTCTTAGCAGAGAAGATTAGAACTGGTAGAAGTAATGAACATAGTTCATTTGAACACTTTCCATGGAGGCTTGTAATGTTTCATCTGTGAGAAAGAGATTGTAGCATGAAAAATAATTCTTCACCTAAAATGACAGGGAGGCACTTTTGAACTCTACTGAGACTGGATAATGAAAAACTGAGCAACACCTGCCCAGATATGGCAGCAGTACTTTATTTTCAATCAGATCTGGCTCTTGTAATGGTAGAGGATAACAGAAGGAGTCAGGTACCTACTGAAGTGGTACAGGAAACCAACCATTTTTCAAGTAGCTCTTGCAATGGATTGTATGTACAAGTTTCATTTGAGGTCTGGGTTTAGTTTAATAGGTACTCATGAAGTCTCTCAGAAGAAACAATCATAAGATCAATAAAAGGAGAAATAAGGTGGGGAGGAAGAGAACTCACTATTATTGGCTATAAAATGAATTTGATTGAGTTATCAACAATTGTCTGATCCATATTTTGTGACTTCTTTAGTAATTTAAGGGTTGCCACTAATGTGATTTTGGTTGCATGCTCTTGAAGTTTTTGGTCAAGGTGTTCTCAAACATGCTCTATTAGATTCATGTTGGGACTTTGGGGTTACCCATGGCAGTGACTTGATTCTTTGTGATTTCTTCCAAGTCTTTGCTACTTTGCTTGTATGACATGGTGTTCCCTCTTCTTGAAAAAGTAGACATTCTTGTCAGTCTGATTGGTTTTAAATAGTGGGAGTAGTTCTTCCTCTAATATTTGACAATATTTTGGACTATTTAACTGCTCATCAACAAGAAACAGCTCAGATTTCCCTCTAAACCAGACAGCATCCCATGTCATTACTCCAATCCCTCTATGTTTTATGGTTGCCTGTAGACATTAAGTGTTGCAAGTCTTATTCTGATTTCTCTAAACATAAACCTGTCTCAAATTTGAATATTAGCAGAATTTACTTTTATCTGACCATATTGCAGACTGCCAAAATTCATAATCTTTGTTTTTGAATTCTTTTGCCATGTTCATCCACCTGTTCTTTTTAACCACTGAAATTAAGTGCTTCTTTCTGGGAACTCTTCTTGACAGCCTAGCTCTTTCAGAGTTTTTCTTACAGTATATAGAGACATTTATTTGACACTCTGACAACAATTTCTGATGACTTTCCTCTTCAGCACTCTTTTTGTTAATTCAGACATGGTTGGTCTTCCTGAATGTTCTTCCACACAACAATAGCTTTCTTCATTAAATTTCTTGACAGTATTATTAACCATTTGATGATCAACCTGAAAAACCTAACAATTTTTCTATTTGACTTGCCATACTGATACCATACTATTATTTTACCTCATTGAAATTCACCAGTTTCCTTACTTCTGCAAACTTTCATTGCATAAAATAAGCCAACTATAGTTCATAGATGAGAATAGCTTGATACGAACATGATATTGTCTGAAAAAAAGAAGAGACGTCATTACTCAAGTTAAAATTGCTGTGATCAAGAGTGGCTAAAAACTTATCATAGTCCACTGTATTGTCTATCTCTATATACAGGACTCTTCTGGTGACAAGGAAAAAATTAAATCAAAATTTTGATGCACTCTGTAGATAATTAAGCCTGCTTTAAATATGTATATATTTAGTTTAATTTATAATTGTTTACATTTGTAGCATGGGAACAAGGTAGGGGATTAATTGTTATTTTTACTTAATTTTTCCATACAACCAATATTCAACCCCTGACATTATGATAAAGTAGGCAGCATTATTTTTGGAGTGACACTTGTATAATATTTATCTTTGTAAAAATACCCAATATACTAACATATACCTATTTACAAACATGTATGCTGCACTCAAATACAGGCATTTTTTGACATATAGGAACATACTCATACAGATATACTCAAAATGGAAAACACATTAGTGAAGTTGAAAAGAGTAAACTAAACTGGAAATAGACGCTAATGTTATTCTCTTGTGAATGCCTAAAGAAAACTGTTTACATCTGATATTTCTGTCTTGGTTACAATGGTAGACAAAGTTGAAAAATAACAGCCATGAATAAGGAACCAAAGCTATTGCTCATCATGAAAAATAATGATCACTTGTAAAACACACATCCACACATATGTGGATATTTATTAACAAGATATGCATTTGTGTGAACTGGACATAAGGCTTCTCGACATTAGGAAAGTACTTTTCTTTAATATTATTTTTATCAAAGATTTATGAGAATCAGTAAAATACCTGTTAACATTCAAAATAATGTTATTCTCTCAACCGTCAAAATAACATTTATCATTTTCTAAGAAAGCAGAAAGGTGGAATATTCTGTGAATAAAAAAGAGAGAGCCTTGATAATGTGTTACTTTTCATCGCTGTTTGAGGTTGACATACCTGTTTCTTTCTCTGAAAAACTGTTATACCATTATGCCACTGGGAACAAAATTGATTAACTTCAAAGAAGCAAATCCCTCATCTCATGCAGTTGTGTTGGTGGGGGCGTTCAAAACAAGATGGTAACAGCAGCATCCTGCTGGTTGCAGATGTCAAGTCAATTACCGTTTGATGATGCTGCCATAACTATAGTAGCAGCAAGAAAGAAAATGCCTCACCACCCCTACTATTTGCCATTGTCAACAATCACTTCCTCTCCTAGTCATGATGATGACAGCTATGGCAGGTTCCATCAGAATGAAAACAGATGCTTTCCATTATTTCATGGTGATACTAGTCATGGTTCTTACTTTTTTATTGAACTGGCATGGGATACATACACACGCATATATATATATATATATATATATATATATATATATATATATAACAGGATTGTTATGGTTGGCAGAATATGCCTGACCCTTTTTGTATAGCTTATCACTGACCCATAATGTCACCATCTTCTTTCTTAAAATTCCTGTGTTTATGCCACCGTAAAGAAACAAGAATGTTCTTTTCAGATAATCTATTCATTAATTAGTTAGTTAAGTGTGATCCTCATGAGTATTCTTGAATATGTTATACTCCACTGCAATCAGATCTTCTTATTTGCTCTATATGTTCCAACAATAAAATACAATAGTCAATCAAAAGATGACTCTGGGAACCACAAGATTTGCTTGAAATAAAGTTCTTGTAACTACCAACACACCTGGGGTTTGAAAGGCCACCTGTCAGCATGCAGTAATGTTGTTGCCATTACTGCCATGATTGCTTCTCTGTCACCACCATAATCTTACTCAAGCCTCATTAATCTCACCTGATTCATCACATGTGCAATGTGACTGACATGCCAGCTTTGACACCACCAGGCCCCTGATGACACTGTGATTTCTAACACCTCAATGTTTTCTACTTGGTCAACCTTTACTGTCTATTCTGGGCCTTCCTCATCATCATCACCATGACCCTGTTTCTTTGATACCACAATTAACTAGGATCCAACAAAGACATCTCACTTGATCAACTTTTGCTAAGCACTCCAGACTTCCCATGTCACCACCACCATAACCTTGGCACCCAACCTGCCAATGTGCCAACCCACCTTACCAAGCAGCTTAGCTTCAACATTTCAGTATCACATGACAGCCAATCCACCAAACACTTCACAGATGTTGATTTCAACCATTAAGAAGGGTGTATGTCAAACCCTATCAATAACTAACCTACTCCAGATCTATCCTCTGAACCCCCATTGTGACTTTGGTCAAGAAATCAATCAACTCCTGGCCCTACTTACAACACTCTTACACCTAATCACTTTCCTTTCTCACTGAAGAATTGCACATGAAACTTTGCCAAATTTCAAACAAGTATGTATTATTCCAAATTTTAATGAATAATCACTGCTGAAATTTGAATAATTGGTTGTTCCTTCCCTTTTCAACCAAAATTAGTTATAACATATATAATCAGTAGAATGAACTCATGAATGAACATAAAGAATTAACTCTCATTTTAGACAGTTTCAAAGGTCATCCTGAGAATTTTTTTATTTAATTTTTGTATTTTGTTTTGAGGAATGCCAATTTTAAAAAATGATGAGTTGGTTCAAGATAAGGCATAACCAAACTACCCTTAAATTAATATAGGCAAAACATCTTTCTACTATTTCATAAACTATACACAGAAACAATAATTACTTTTGTTAGTCCTGCATAATGTAACAAATGGTAATTCAGACATTTGTTAAAGATCAAGAGATACAGGATACATACACAGGCTCAAAGTTGAGTAGACACACTTTTATTCTTAGCAAGCAGATTTTTATGCTAAAATCCATCTTAATAGAATTGTCTGAATTTGTTTATTTTTTAACATTGTCACAATAGGCCTGATAATCTATCAGCTAATGTACTTCCTTAGGGAAGCCAATTCTCCTTTGTTTTAAGTAAATATTTAGGAAAGGTTTCTATGACTGTTGCAGGTGGCTAGCAAGGCTTTTGTTCAAAAGACAAGCTTTCCTTCATGATTTGCAGTCTAGGGTCTGGCAGTCAAGAGATGCTCTCTTCTTCTGTAGATTATTTTTGGTTTCCTTGGTAGACCTTGTTTCATTATATTTCCATCACCCACTTATTGACTTTATAGAATATGAGGGTCCTTTTTAAAAAGACCTTGTATCTACAAGGTTAACAATAGCAAAGCCTCAATACCTCCTTTAATCAATGAATTTGAGGTTCTCACGTCATCTGCAGACAAAGCTGAGTGCTTTGCTCACAGATTCTCATCCAATTCCACATTTGACTTATCTGGAGTACCCTCACCCGACTTCCCTATTAGAATTGAGGCTAAACTGTGCGACGTATATATTACCTCGACAGTAGTATCCTGAGTAATTTCAAAATTTGACCCCCATAAGGCGAGCGGTGGTGATGGAATCCCAGTGATAGTCCTTAAGAGGTGTGCTCCTGAACTCTCCCCTGTCCTCTCTAAACTGTATAACTACTGCCTTTCTGCTTCCTGTTTTCCTGCATGCTGGAAGTTCTCTTCAGTCGTTCCTGTATTTAAGAACTGTGGTGAACCCTCAGACCCATCCAACTATCACCCTATCAGTCTTCTACCAATTTTCAGGAAAGTGTTCGAGGCCATAATTAATGCTGAAATAGTTCAACATCTTACTGCCCACAAACTCTACTCTGACAGGCAGTATGGCTTCTGCTTTGTCAGGTCCATGGCCGACATGCTAACAACCGTTATGGAATACATGCTCCAGGCTCTTGATGTTGCTCTGGACATCTCCAAGGCTTTTGACAGGGTTTGGCACTCTGGCCTTCTATGCAAGCTATGGGGTTACAGTATTACTGGATGTTTGCTTGATCTAATCCAATCTTTTTTAAATAACTGCAAAGTGAAGGTCGTCTTGAATGGGCATGCCTCTTCATCCTACAGCACAAATGCTGGTGTCCCACAGGGCTCTATCCTGGGCCCGACGCTCTTCCTTATTTTCATCAATGACCTCCCAGATGAGATCAAGTGCCAAGTAGGTATCTACGCAGATGACACCACAATTTACTTCTGCATCAGTAAGAAACTGGTCGTGGCGGACAAACATAATCTCACTTCTGACCTTGAACGGGATCTACACTCTGTGGTAAATTGGGGCAAGAAGTGGCTTGTCAATTTCAATGCATCTAAGACCAAGCTGTTGTCTGTCAATCATCACGGGCAACCTCTCCTGCCTCCCATAAGCATGGACCAAGCGCTTCTCCCCGAGAGTAATACACTGTGCCTCCTCAGCCTTACCCTCTCTTCTGATCTCAAATGGAACCACTACATCGAGTCCATAGCTAAATCCACTTCTAAGAAGGTTGGATCACTGTGTCGGGCCAGGATGTTTTTTTCCACCTGAATCCATCCTGCATATATACAAATCAACCATTTGTCCGTGCATGGAATACTGCAGTCATATATGGTCAGGCGCCCATGCCATTCATCTCAGTGTTCTTGACAGGCTCCAAAGGAGAATCAGTAATGTGATAAGTACTGACTTGGCAACTCAACTACAGCCACTTCCCCACCAACCTCCTTTTGTCTGTTCTATAAATACTTTCATGGCTTCTGCTCAAACAAACTTAAGTCACTTGTTGGTCTTTTGCTCAACTGTCTCCTACACATAATAATCAAAAGAGTTGTTATCTGTGGAGTTACGTGGCCAGATGTAAGTGGGGATGTGGTTGTATAAATTGACTGAAAGTCATAACTGGGTTCAGTTGTTTGTGAGGTATGGTGCAGAGTCATATTGCCAGGCATTTGGTCTTCCAGCAGCCACCCTCTTGAACCAGGGCAGCACTACCTCATTATGGCCTTTGATGTAAGCCACTGTGTTGAGTCTAAGGCCCCGTGGGAAGATGAATGGAATCCTAACTTAGCCATCACTAGTGTTCACTCCAAATACCCTTGTATTCACCATTAAACTCATTTAACTCTCTCCGAATCCTCTATGCTGTTTATATATTTCCGCCCCAAAACTCTGAAATGCTTGCATTGAAGCTTTCAGTATAAATGCTAAATGGTACAGCATACCATTTCTAAATTTCTGGCAGAGTGAATTGCAACTCAAAAACAAACAATGTCCACGTACAAAATTAAAAATATAAAATTGGGACAATTTGCCTATCGCACACTGCATGTCTGAAAATCCCAAGAAAAACTCATAGGGTCAGTCATAATGATCTCTAGATTTGTTCTATTAGGTTCTTGATTATTTCACTACTACTCACAGCCTCAAATATTAAGTCAGCTTTATCACTTTACAGATCCTCAACTTGGTCAAATAAGTTGGTCTCAGTTAACTGACAACTCCCTGCTTTATCTAATGACTCTCCAAGAATATAAGACACTCTTTCCACACACTACAAAGAACTTTTTTCATACACACATTTTGTTTTTAATTCTATTTTTATCACTAACATGTCATTTAGCTTTCTTCATGTTTAATTTCTAAGAGAAAAAAATTAATTGGTTTAACTAACATCTTAAACATGAGCTAAGTCTCTCTGAGAACTTATTCTTTATTTCTAATCTGCATTGTTTATTAATGACCATAAAATAATGATCTGTGTAATTAAAATGAAAAACTAAAGTTCTGAGGTGGTGAACATGCATTGGTACAGATGCAAAAAAGGCCCTGGATTGCATGTGGATATGCAATCCAGAATATAGTTCCCCTTATTAACAGTGAGACAGCTTGGCATACCTAGATACAGGCCTTTCTTCAACAGGTTAAGATCCAGATTTTTGTAAGATGCCTCAAGCAACAGTAAAACCAGCAGTTGGCAAGACACATTGTCTTCTGAAGTCATTGCTATAGGCATTTTGTTCCTGTGGTTTCTGATTTTTGTTACCTCCAATTTCTTTCACCTCTCTGCCTATTAACTCTGTAACACATCACTCAATAAATCCCAGCCCTATCTAATAAAACAACTTTTAGGCAAAATTAGACTTTATTCATCAACATCACCTTTGTCTAGGTGGACACACTTATTCCAGTTCCACACTTATTCCACACTTTTCTAACAATTCGATGCCTTTTTGTAAAACGATTTGTTTTTGGCCACAAAATACGCTTCAGTTTCCAATGTCACTTCTTCATTAGAGCCAAATCTCTATCCCTGGAGAATTCTTTTGAGACCTGCAAACAGCCAGTAGTTGCTAGGGGCCTGATCTGGAGAATAGAGTGGATGCAGAATCAATTCCAAGTGCAATTCATGTAGTTTTGCCATTGTTGTGATCGACTTGTGACATGGTGCTTTGTCTTAGTAAAAGATCACTTTTTTCTTCATTTGTGGCTGCTTTTTGGCAATTTCTTCCTTTAAATGCACCAATAATGCTATATAATATTTCCCATTGGTGGTTCTTCTTTTCTCAAGGTAATTAATGAACAAAATACCATTGAAATAGTTACAAACAATGCTCTTAATTGTTAACACATTGTTGTTTTTGATTGACTGTGAACAAACATGACACCCACTTTGAACACAGCTTTCTCATTGACAAATGTTAATGCAAAACGGGAAATACATTGCCTTCTGATATGTTCAACTCCTTTGCTACCTTACACAATTTACAATTGGCTAAAACAAGTTTGTAGATTTTTTTGTGTCTTCTGGGACAAATGCCAATTTTGGGTGATCTGAGTGTTCAGCATCATTTGTGTCTGTACAACCGCATTTAATGTCAGAATACCACCTCTTAACAGTTGTTTCTGATGAAGCAGAGTCTGAATATCACTTATCAAGTCATTGCTTTGCTTGAACAGTATTTTTCTCATCAGAAAGCAATGTTTTATCAACTCACGAAATTCAGATTTTTCCATTGTTTTGAAAATTTGCAACAGTAGCTTCACTTAAATAACTGTAATACAATCTGATTGGACCCAAATTTTGTCATGTGCTAATTGAAGGTTCATAAAATCATATTGATTTTTTATGAGTGGCGCCATCTATATGTTAGGCCTGGGACTTATTGAGTTGGTGGGAGAGCAATCAATCAGGTGTTTCCCCCAATCTCCACACACTCTTTGCTTACATTACAACAAGTTCCAATGCAAGAAATACTAGTCAAAAATTAGTCATGGTAGGGGTACTGTTCACTAGGAGCTGCTTGAGCCAATCAAAATTATAAAGTATACTGAAGTGTACTGTTTGCAACTGTAAAGTTTAGTGGATGCAAATGAATGCTGAAAATGCCTACGTTTGTGTAAGATTTCTGTTGAATAACAATGTTAGATAATGCATTACACAGGTAACTAATGAAAAATTGTTCTGTTTACTTTGGAATGTTCTATCAGTTTTATCCTGTTTACCTGTTTTGCTTCCCACTATTATTTCTCTATTCTTTGTTGAACTTTTTCTATGATCAGGGGTTCTGAAATGATGACATTAAAACATTATTGCAAAGCTTCAACACTAGTTCAATCATAAAAGACTGCATTATTTGCCTGCATGTTGACAGAAAGTGATAACTAAAATGATAATTTTGTTGAATATCATTTATTTGCAAAAATAATATAAAATGTTTGTAAACTGTTTTACGAACCCAATAAAAGTTGACAATGTTATAAATATAGAAACATCTTATATAACACGTACACATTCAATCAGATTCTGACTACTAAAGCATACCTCTAAATACTTGTCAAATAGGCACAGTATTATATACTTGATTCAAATTTTTACTTACATACATGTGTGCCTCTACATTTAGTAGTGCACACACACACACACACATATATATATATATATATATATATATATATATATATACTTCTTTGTATCAATTTTTGTTTAAAGAATGAAGAATGAAAAGACGATTTCATTTGTTATTGTTTCCATTGAACACATTCCCACTTAAATCTAAGTGCACACTGCTTTTCTCCATTTAAAAAGAATGAAAACACACAATACACACTTGTTCAGCTTCTTTTCTCACTAAAGAAAACTACAAAGATTTCTTCAACCTTTTTCTCCAAGCCACTCTGGAACCCTCTCAAATTCTATAAATGGGTGCCATCAATAGAAAGAAAACTGTGTATGTGGCAGAGGAAGATATTGCTTTTGGAACAATATTTTCATACTTGCATTTGCAGTAGCTAAAGAATGCCATTCCTTGCAGCAGCAACAATAATAAATTCCCAATTACAAAGGTTTTACAATAGAACACTTGTGATAATACTGTTTAAGCAGTAAAGTTGGAACAGATCACAGAAATATTGAACAAATAGGTATTCTAAACATCTGATGAATAAAAAGAAATGAAGACTAAAAAGCTAGAATGAAAAATAGTTTCTTTTTTTTTAAATGTTTTCAAATACACTGCTGAAAGGAACAAGAAATTTTTAGATTCTTTTGACCAAAACAACATACATGGAATTGAGTATTTATTTTGTCTGTCTGTCTGGCTGTCTCTCTCTCTCTCTTTCTCACACACACACAATAAATATTGATTTCATCTGTTTATAGAAGTAGGAATTTATTGAAGATGATGAAACTGATTCTACTTTAGATTGAAATAAAGTTTTTAAAGTTACTGGCTTGGTTTATTTGTGCAGGTATAACATTATATTCAGAATTAATAAAAAAAAATCACTAAATTCATCCAGCAGTCTTGTCTAAGATAAAGAAATCTCTAAAATATAATCTCTACACTTACTCTTGTGTAGAAAAGGGTAGGCTGAACTCTGTAACTTTGCTAGGTTATCTTCCTAGAGATGGTGTCTTGATAATAACACTGAGTTTCCAGTCGCATAAACTGGCTGGTAATTGCAAGGACATACAGCTGTAAAACTCGCTTTAATATTTAATGATGGTTCAATTATGTATGATAGGTGGACCATGTAAAATATGGGCCCGGCTCATCAAAGACTTTATCAACACTTTTTTCCAGACTCTTTTGTCATTATCTGTTTCTGTAAACATCAATAAACAAATGGCTTATTTCACCAATTCTTATTGACAGAAACTTGTTTATGACCAAGAGTCATATGCTTAAAATGATTTCTAATATGTTTTCAGTATTGCAAAATAAGTTACTTCATTATTTTTTTAAGTTGTTGAATGTTTTGAAAATGTATCCACTTATTATGAAATACCTTAAACACTTAAAGAATCATTAAACATATGTAATATTTGTATATTTAATTATTACAATATTTTCTCTTCATTATAAATATTTTTTACAAAATCAAACTAATCAGCCAGTTATTATTAACTAGAGAGTAGCATTTCATATGACAGTAATTTAATATTGAGAATATATATTTTGCCATTGTTGGTTGCATCAGTTTTTACCCTTTTTAATCACCCCTACTTCAACTGTGAATGGGTGCATGGCCAAATAGAATGTTCACATTCTGATCATGAGGTCTGGGTTTGAATCTCACTATGGTCAATTTGTCACGAAGGTAACTTCTTGATGATGTTGGTCTGGAGGAGATGATTCCAGTGTGTCAGACCTTTGGAAAGTGCCAGAAAACCATACCATCAGTTGACCCAAGCCTTGTAAGTGAAATTTGGCAGACAGAACTCTTTTGGAGTTGTTGATGGTTGTGCTAGCACAAAGTCACAAATCATTGTGACTGAAGATTTGAGTGTCTTGGCCTTGTTCAGGCTGATGTAATAGAGGTAGCCAATGGAAATGCTACAAGGATACATTAAAGCACTATCTGAAACAAGGGGGACATTGACTCCAACTTGCTTGAACCCCATGTTCAGAACTGGTTTACATGGTGATTGGAGAGCCACCAGGCTGCTTAGACCTTTGAAAATAAGCAAACTGAAACTGTGACAACCAAACAAATGAGAAGGAAGATGCAGGAAAATAACCCCACCTGGAATTGCCTCCCTAATACTAATTTTTCACTAGTATTGTTTTCAACTTAATCTTAAAAATAGCATAAAGTTTATTCAAGGAGTTAACTGTAACTAAGAAATATACTTAAACTATGTCAGATTTAATTATGCAAGTAAATGTATTCACAATAATATTGATATGAACTGATCAATATGGATACAATTTTTAGGGTATATTTATTTTCATAGGATGAATACATCATGTATTTTGTAATAGTATCAATCACCTTTCATGACTTGATTCCATATATAATTTTAATATTCCTATGGAAACAGAAAGAGTAACATGTTGCTAAAAAATTGCTTAAAAAAGCTTTTAACCACCTCATGTATGTGATTTCTGGATGAATGCTACTATGGATTTTCTTTTTGCAACAGCACTATAAAAAATCCAACACTACTACTTTCTTTTATTGCCTGAAAGAATGTGGAAATATCTAATTAAACCAAGATGAAACTTTACTGATGGCAAAGATGATGAGCTAATGAACAATTACTAATGAACATGGAATTTCCAGAAGCCACATCTAAGAAATTATGTCAAAGTTTCAAAGAACTAGAAATATTTTATAATCAACAAAGATATGATAACCCTCAAAAGATAACACAGGTCATTATAATAGAATAGCAACACAATGCATCAAAGACCCCTCCCACTCACACCAAGACAAGTGATAAATGACTTGTCTAATCTGATATCAATAGATTTGACTAAACATTTTCTTTAGGAATGTAAACTGGCTTGTATCAATATTAAGTAACCACTATCATCAAAATAAATTTGAAGGCAATTTTTTTTCATTTAAAATATGGAATGCAAAATATTTAATAAAAATGTGTACAGTGATGAAACTAGAATATATCTGCATTTTACTAAATTAAAAATTCTTTGGAGAATAAAATAACTAATGATACAGGGGGAAGGACTCAAAAAATTCGATATTTTAGAAGATACTTAAAGCAGCTTTCTTGAATAGTCAGACATATTCAGTTGTTAAAGAATGATTTGATAGAAAACTTTGAGTGCAGGTAAGATTTTCCAGCATGATGGTAATGGCAAAATTAACAGTTTCATTATAAGGACACATTAGGCGTTCATTGACTATATGTTTAGCATTACTTTTGGTTGAAATTTATAAAAAATTTTCTTTAAAATAGCTTTTTCAGAAATTAGATTTCTCCAGTTCATTAATTCTTCTTGCTCATATTTAAGGTTCATGGAAATTTCTTTATAAACCTTTTGCTTAAGGTTATATAGAAAATCAATATTTTGATTATAACACATCACCCAATAAGTCCCAGGCCTGACATATAGCTGGTGCTAATAATAAAAAAGTAATATAATTTTTTATGAAGTAGTAACTTTCACATGGCACTTAGCAAAATTTAGACCCAATCGCATTATTAGTTTACAAATTACAGTTGTTGAAGTGAAGCTACTCTTACAAATTTTCAAAACAATGAAAATATCTGAACTTCATGTGTTGATAAAGCATTGCTTTCTGGTGGAAAAAATACTGTTCAAGCAAGGCAATGGCTTGATAAGTGTTATTTGAACTCTGCTCTATCAGAAACAATGGTTAAGAGGTGGTATGCTGGCTGTAAATGCAGTCGTACAGGCACAAATGATGCTGAACACTCAGGTCCCCCAAAATCAGCAATTGTCCCGGAAAACACCAAAAAATCCACAAACTCGTTTTGTTCAATTGTAAATTGAAGTTTAGTGAGATAGCAAAAGAGTTGAACATATCAGAAGGCAGTGTATTTTACCATTTTGCATGAACATTTGTCAATGAGAAAGCTGTGTTCAAAGTGAGTGCCGTGTTTGCTCATAGTTGATCAAAAACAACAATGTGTTAACAATTCAGAGCATTGTTTGCAACTGCTTCAATACAACAAGAAGAATCTTTTTGCATAAATATGTGACAATGGATGAAACATGAATCCAGCACTTCATTCTGGAGTCAAATTGGCAGTCAGCTGAGTGAGCAGCAGCAGGTGAAAGCTCACCTGCTGCTGTCCACTCTGCTGACCAAAGATGCAAGCATCAACAGTCAAGGTTTTCACCTCCATATTTTGAGATGTGCAAAGTATTTTGTTCATTGATTACAACAATGGCAAAACTACATGAATTGCACTTCGAATTGCTTTGTTATCCAACCTATTCCACAGATCTGGCCCCAGCAACTACTGGCTGTTTGCAAGCCTCAAAAGAACGCTCCAGGGAAAGAAATTTGGCTCCAATGAAGATGTGATATTAGAAATTAAGGCATATTTTGAGACCAAAGAAAAATCGTTCTACAAAAAAGGCATTGAGTTGTTAGAGAAGAGTTCGAATCAGTGCATCACCCTAGAAGAAGACTATGTTGATGAATGAAGTTGAATTTTGCCTGCAAGTTGTTTTATTAGTTAGGCCTGGGATTTATTGAGTGATGTGTCATTATTATTTTTGCTTGTAGGTACATGTGCTACATATCTTGAAAATATTCAAATGATGTAGTTTTTGTTGTTTGGTAAAGATATTCATTTGTGATTTTGTAGCACCACCATTTAATTTTTTTCCTTAAGTTCTAAAAGATTTATTTGCCTGATGCTATTCTTAACCATTGAGCTCAGAGAAGTGTTGTTTTTGTTTTTTTTGTTTTATTTTGTTTTTTGTTTTTTTGCTAACTGGTCACTCAATACAAGGCCCTAGACTTGTGATTAAAATTGTAGTGATTTGGGAATCATCTTTATGAAAAAGCTATTTAAATGGAAGTACTTTTAAACAGAATACAGAAATAATGAAGATTATTTGTTCTTATGTACATGGCATGACAGTTTTGCGAATGTTAAAACTGTGTTGATGATAGCTTACTAATTTTTACTGAATAAGTTGGATGCCATGCATGACATTCATATGAGAGTCTAGATCTGATGAGGCTATTGAAGAATATGATTTGAGCTTGGGACTTCCCTGCCATACACTGTATACAATGTATCAATCTAGTTGATCTATATATTACTAAGTCAGAAGATTGGTCAGCTTAGAGTCCAAATATGTACATTCTCAAACACTATCTGTCTATATTTATCTTTACTTCTGAGATGAGGTAGTATTTACATTATTATAAACTATTGTCCTCATCTTTATTGCATTGTTTATGATGTTTTGATCATTATACACTCCGGTCTTCTTCAGGTGCTATGAATTTTGAACTAAACACTTTATTTTGATCATTGAGGTATATCATTCTCATTCCATATGGAATGCCACTTCTGGTAGCCATGTAGTTATCTCCCTTTAACTTAACTCTCTAAGTTATTTGTTCACTACTGCTGTAGCCTGGTATTGAACTTACAACTCTTTAGGTCATGTCACTGGAACTAACCAACATCTATATCTACTGGACCATATGTCCTTGAAATAAAGGGTTCAGTTTGAAATTCCTAGCACCTGAAGAAGGCCTGAGCATACAACTGTCAAAACATCATAAGCAAGGCAAAAAAGATGAAGACAATAGCCTGAACAATGTAAATAATGTAACTATCTGTTTATATTTCTGAGATGAGATATTTACATTGTTTAGACTGTTGTCTTCATTTTTATTTTCATATTTACAACATTTCAGTCATTGCACTTTGTCCTTCTTCAGGGTTTGGTTCAAAATTCCAACATATATCACCTGAAGAAGGCAGGAGAATACAATGACCAAAACATTGTAAATATAACAATAAGAATTAGGATAACAGTTCAATCAATAAATAGTTTTATCCTCAAATTCATGTGAATATAATTTTAGAGTAAGCCAGAAGAATCCATACAACTTGAAAAGTTATCAGAACTCAGCTACAAAGAATTGTATTAAAATGGAGAAGAATTTGAATTCACTTCCTCCCAGACACACTATTCAAAATATCTTCAAGACTATAATCTTATCAGCCAGTCAGTTAAGTGCCATACATGATGCAAACTTGGATGATCATGTTTCTTTCCATTCATGACTAGGCAGAAGATTGTCCCACAGTAGGTTTGTCATTTCTTTCAGTGGTAGACAGGTTTCCAATAAAGGGTATAGGACTCAGTTTATCCTGATATTAAACTTATATCTAGAGGGAAAATAGATGGACTCATACATTTCCCAAGGGCATTTGTGTGCAAATAAATGTAAAGAACCCTTCTGGAATTTGAACTCTTTTCTCCAAGTTCTTATTCTGAGCCTATACCCATTACACCACAAAGCATGTTCCTTCAATCTCTTAAGTCTACTAACATATTCTTCTTCAAGATTGTCAGTCATCAATATAGATATGACCCATTTATAATGTGAGTTGGCACCAAAGATCTTTGTCTAAATTTTTACTCAATAGAACATTATTGCAAGTGTTATCTACTACTTGTTAAAGTTCAAAAGAACTTACAATTATAAAAATGAAATATACTGCATCTGACTGAATGGGAATCCAGTTTAATATGTACCTTCTTTTTACTCTTTTCTTTCATTTTTACTGTTAGAGTTTTGTATTTTCTGTTAAAATATAAAATAGATAGTCTTGAAATACTTAGAGAATCAAATCCACATACATTCTTTTTGAGACAAGCATTTTCAACTACTGTCCTGTGAGTAGATAATATAAAAATGTATAAAAAACCCATATCCATACCCATTACCTTCTCAAAAATCACTTGTAATTGTCTTCCCAGGAAATATTTTTTCAATTCTCTGTTTTTTATTTTTCTCTGCTGTAAAATATGGTAGTATGTGATTTTTGTAGGTTTTTAGAAAAATCTAATTTTTTTTAAAAAGAATGATTTTTGTATGTTGAAGTGATAACATTGTTCAGCAGAAGATTTTATGCCCTAAAAAAATGTGTGTTCCCATCAAAGTTATTTTAAGACCAAATTGATGAAATTTATAACTGAAATCAGTTCTGTTTTTATTCTTTAGTTTTATTTTCATCTAAATTTAAAAAACTAAAAGTAACATCTGCATTATTCAGTTTGGTAGCAAAACAAAACAAAAGAATTTTGTCCTTGATTTAAGTTAAAGCAAAACGTCAATCACTTTGGATGCCCAGAACAGTAAAGTATGATATCTCTTTTATAGAAGAAATAATTTTCATTTTAGGGCTTAGTAGTTAATATCAAATACTTTCTATGATAAAATCTAATTATTTTATTTTATGATAGATATTATGACTGGCTTTGAAGCTCTTTCTTCTTTCATTTCATTCAGCAGAAATATATGTGACTAGCAGGATAGCTTGGCGTTGCTCGGGTGTAATAAAAGCTTTAAAACTAATACATGGTCCTGGAGCTCAGACTCAGCCTAAAGAATATTTGTGTGAAGTTTGGTGAGAATCGGATAAAAATTGTGGATTTGTATAAAGGACATACAGATAGATAAACAGACACACACACAAACATCTTGCCTTTTATGTATATATATTATCGATTTTCTGCACTATTGTAAGAACTGCAACCTTGACACTTCTGAATATCATTTTTTATGTCTTTGTCTATGAGTGTATGAAATTTGATTAAAATCGGACCACTCCTTCTATAAGCCGATTTTTTTGATTATCGATTTTCGATATTTATCAGGGGTACCTCGACACAAAACCTAGCTAAGAACACTTGCAGATGCTTATATTACAACTGTGTAAATTTTCAAGAAAATCGGTTCAGCCGTTTTGGAGTCTATAGGTAACAGATACACACAGAGACACACACACACACAAAGTTCCATTTATAAATAAGTTTAGATATTACATATATATCAAATTATGAATATAAAGGAGATGTAATTCTGGCCTGGTAAGAAGAGACATGTGAAGCAAGTGTCACTTGACTGTCATTTAGTAACTGTCTGCAACAAAAATTAAATTACAATCAACAGAAAATGTCAGCACACTGCATCAATTCAGATAGAAAATATAAAGCAGAAAATGGAAAGGCTGACTATTAACATTATAGAAGTATATAAAGCAAATTGAAAAAACAAAATTATATATGCAGGAGGAGAGAGATGTCAAAGAGGAGTCAGATTAATATTGGATTAAGACAATAGGAAGTATATTTTAAGGTACTAGCAAATGTCAGTCCTTGAGGAGAGAAAAATTATTCAATACAGTTATCACATGGTATATAAAACTATAATAAAAAGCACCAAAGAAGAATTATGTAAGTTTTTTATTCCTCTTTTTTTGATGTTTTTGCTCATTAATAATGTTTTTCTTTTTCATATTCTTTCACCATTTGTAACCCCTTTGTATCTTAGGGGCTTTATTGCTTTATTTAGGAAAAAGTAATTAAGCAAAAGCTTAACAAAACACTAGAAAATAGCAAATACCAAAGCCTGTTACAAGAAATCATGTGGGGAGAAACTAAAATACAAAAGTAGGAAATAAACAATATAGTGAAATAGTATAAAAACATGGATGGATTGTGCCTAATGAAAACCAAATAACAAACACCTGCTTTGAAGAATATCTAAGTTGCTTGTGGACATGGAGAAGCTCAGGCACAGGAAACAGTAAGAATCAGATTGTTTACTTATTAACAAGTGATTTAGAACTGAAGCTTTGCACTCTAAAGAGTGTAGGAATGATTATCTTCCTGCTATATGAAAAATAAGCATAAAATTACAGAAATTAAAGAAGCCCAAAGCAATGCCTAAACTTCAATGCAACAAACTCCACATTGATTTCATTTTCAAACAAACCTATGCAGTCACAGTTAAGAACAAACATAAAACATTTGAACAAATCAGAAATTCAAAGTGAAACACCTTAAGGGAAGCACGAGTAACAATAACAAAAGTCGTCATCGCAAAAGAAAAAAAGAAAGACAGGAAAAATTAGAAGCAGATGACATACTTGAGATAATTTAATAAAAGAGAGGCTGCATATATTGCCAAGAGAAAGTTCCGAATATATGAATGCCTCAATGAGAAATGTGCAGAAAGTTGTAACAGAATAAAGGAATAAAAGATGTAGCTGAATAGAAAATGTACTTTGGTGGGATGTATAAATCTAAAAAGTGAACAATCATAATAGATAAGAATTAAGACAATGAATACAATAGAGATCTCTTCTATGACAAGAGAGGAAAGAAAACTACAGTAGTTAAAAAATAAACAATTTTAAAATCAGGTTAGATCAGCACTGGTCAAGATGAAGAAGAACAAAGTTGTTGGATGAGAGAGATAAGGTTGTAATAAAAGTGCTGAGAACTTTAGATTGTTTTAGTATTGATAATGTTATTGAAGCAATAAAGAAATATATGACAACAGTGAAGTAATAGATGTCAGAAAATCAATCTGTCACAAAAACTAAATGCAAATGAATGTGAACACCACAGAACCATCAAAAAAACTAAACATTAGTATGAATAGAGCTTCTAACAGAATTAGACCAGAAATAGAGAAGCAAAAATGTGACATTGTTTAAAACACTTGAACAAGAACTGTGATTTCTATGATCAAAAGGTGATTAGATATCTGTACCTCAATTTTTCTATGATGTTCTTGTATGTTCATTTGTGATGCAGTGGATATCAGCTCAGAACAAAGAAATTAGAGAATCAAGTTCAAATTCCAATTGAATTTGTTGCATTCACTTATGCACAAATACCCTTGGGAAAGGTATTAATCTGTCTCTTCTCTCTCCAGTTATTGGTTAAATAGCAGGACAGATTAGGTTTTATAGCCTTGATTGGCAACCAGTCTACCACTGAAAGTAATGGCAACTTACTGCGGGAAGATGTTCTGCCCAGTCAGTTATGGCTCTTTTGGAGGCATGATTGCACCAAGTGTATATCACATATGGCACTCAGATAACTGACTGATCTCTATTTTTAGATTACAAGCTACTGTCAGAATTATTTGGGCCGAACACATCACTTTTTCATAAAAGATGGAAGTGCCTAAATTTATTCAAAGAAGATCAGCAAAACTATTTAACATTTGCTATCTAGGAATATCAAAAAGTTGAGAGTTGCTCACATAAAAAAATTATGAACAGATCAAAATGCCATTCCCCGGAAAGAGAGAAAAGAAAATATTGGTGAATTTTCTTGTCTTATAATATATAAGACAAGAAAATTCACCAATTTTCTTGTCTTATAATATATAAGACAAGAAAATTCACCACCAGGTCCATGTTACATTTGTGAAAAATTACACTGGATGAAGTTTTGCCCATCCAGAAAGAAAAAAATCTGTCAGAATTGTGGTAAAGCTACCCATATAACATCAAGTTGCTGGTATGCAAAAAAATCTAGAAGAACAAAAAATAAATATAAGGCAGATGCAGTCAAGCGATAAGGTTGATTTTTCGATGGGTTAGAACACCTTGTTAAAAGACCATCATTATCCTCTACCTAGCCCCAAAGAAATATTCAACAAATTAAATGGGGGCAAAATTTTTTCAAAAATCGATTTATCAGACCTACAAATCCAGGTTGATGAAGAATGCTCCAAACTGCTGTGTATAAATACACATAGAGGTCTATATAAATTTAATAGATTGGCTTTAGTGATCAAGATTGCGCCTGCTGTTTTTCAACAGGTCATGGACACCATGCTGGGCAACCTTGATTTCGCAACTGCCTATCTTGACGACATTCTAATTTTGAGTGAATCAGTGAAAGACCATAGAGAGCATATAATAAGTGTATTCAATAAAATCCAGGAATATGGTTTTAAAGTTAAAGAAGCTAAGTGCGAATTTTATTTAACCCAAATAAAATATTTAGGACACATTAATGATAAAGATGATCAATGGCCGGATCCGGTCAGGGCTACGGCAATTAAGGACATGCCGGCCTTGGATAACGTACAAGCAGTGCAAAACTTTTTAGGCCTAGCAAATTTCTATCAAGTATTCTTAAAAAACATGTATAACTTGAGAGCTCCGCTGAATGATCTTTTAAAGAAAAATAAAATCTGGAATTGGACACCAGAATGTCAATCAGCATTCGAGAAAATAAAAGATACACTTACATCAGACCTTTGAGGACCCACTATAACCCAAAATTGGATACTATAGTAGCGAGCGATGCCAGACAGAACGAGAAAACTGATAGTGCATGCTTCCCGATCTTTGCTGCCGGCAGAAAGGCAGTATTCACAGATCGAAAAAGAAGCATTAAGTATAATATTTGCTGAGACCAAATTCTACAGATATCTGCATGGCAGACATTTTACTCTACAAACCAATCACAAGCTACTGATATATGGAAGTAAAAAAGGATTGCCGGTGTACACTGCTAACAGACTCATTTGATGGGGAATAATATTGTTGAAATATAATTTCAAAATTGAGCATTTGTCTTCCAAGAATATTTGCCACGTATTAGAGGATCACTATTATCTCATAGTCATAGACAGCTACACTAAATGGCCGGAAGTCCTCAGATGTAAAAGACCAACCACAGGATGCACGATAGCCTTTCTGCATGAACTGTTTGCACATTTCGGCATTGTGGATTGCGTAGTAACTTATAACGGAACGCAGTTCACATCTTGCGAATTCAAACAAATCAGTGAAATGTTTCTCGTGAACCATAAAGTGAATCATATCACAACTCCACAATATCACCCTAGGTCCAATGAGCATGCGAAACATTTCATTGACACATTGAAATGAGCACTTAAGAAAGCAGAGGGCACACCTACTGAGAAGGTGCTGCAACAGTTTCTGCAGGTGTATAGAATTACTCCAAATCCCAACACACCAGCGAGACTTTCACCGGCAGAAACAATGTTTACAAGAAAAATCAGATCAGTTTCTGACAAGCTTATCCCCAAGCAAGCTAAATTCAAAAAGACAATCACACTTCCCAGAAAACGTTACTCTTGTGGCGAAAAAGTACTTTTCAAAGTATACAAAAATAACATGACATTTTGGGAAGTGGGCACTATAAAACAAAGAGTGGGAGACCTGGTCTACATGATACAAGGTCCCAAGAACATACATAAGTGCCACCAAAATCAAATAAGGAAATGTCGGACAACTGACATAAATGATTCACCACCGTCAAATGAAGAGCCGATAGATATCATTTTCGAGAATTTCAACCTCAAGGCACCCCAAGCTTCACCCGAAAGAAGGCGATCTAGTAGGAAAAGGAATTTCAAGGATCCTTTGATTGTTGACCTTAAAAATAATAAACGGCTTTTCGGGGGGAAAAGTTCTTGGAAGGGGGGTTGTGGGGAGTTACCCACTTAATAATGGACTCTTCTTTACCTATATTAACTGACAGTTAATTACTCTCAAGGACAGAGCTGGGGTGACAGAGACACTGGCTTCCAGTACAACTTCAGTTCAGCTCAGTCTAGTCTGTCTATCTGTCTGTCTGTCTGTCACTTGTAGCCAAGCTATTATTACTCTTTCTCTTTGTATTTGTTTGTATCTCTTGTTGACGTAATATAAGTTCTTGACCTACCACCGTGTTTACTCATTATTTTATGGCCCCATACCAGGTCCATATCAGTTTCGAAACTAATTTATTTAATATGTATAGCAAGACAACTAGAAGACCTACAAGGTTTTTTTTTTTAAAGTAAACTTAGCTAATCCATCCTTGTGATAAAACTTGCATTTCCATTTTTCTCCACTAAACTACAACATATGACTTTTACTGCTAGACCCATATATTGAATTTGTGCACAACATGTTATTAGATGCATTTCACCAATGCATTATCCACTATATGGATAAATTGTTGTCTGCATTATGCAAAAATGAAAATAGCACATCTTATTTTAACAATTATATTTACCAAAATTACACAAAAATATCTAGAAATACTAAAGAGTAAATTTATTCAATAAAATCACCATTGTCTTAAACCACAGCCACCAGACGACTTCTGAATCTCCTGCAACTCTTCTAGAAGGTCTCCTTGTTTAAGTTGGTGAATGCTGTCATAATGTTTACCTTCAGTTCACTTTTGGTATTACAAGAAGCATTGTTGATTTCTTGTTCAACTGCACCTCACAAATAAATTAATCAAGGGGCTTGCTGTCTGGGGAATTAGATGGCCAGATGTAAGGGATGATGTGGTGACAGAAATTGTCTGACAGCTGCCACTGTGTAGCATATTGCAGAATCCTGTTGCTTGACATAGGATCTTCCAGCAGCAATCCTCTTGAACCAGGGCAGCACTGTCTCCTCAAGGCACTTGATGTAGGCCTCCATGTTGAGTCTGAGACCCTGTAGGAAGAATAGAGACATAACGTTGCGATCGCTAGTAATCACTCCCAACATTTTCATAATCACCATTAAACTTATTTAACTCTTTGTGAATTTTCTACACTATTTTTAAATTGAAACCTGAACACTCTGAAATGCTCATAATGAAGCAATACAGAATGCCATTTCCAAATATCTACTGGGGTGAATTGTAGGCACTCCAACTGGCACTAAATTGGTCAAGTTTTGATCCTGGCTGGAAGCAAGTGTATGTCTAGCCACACTGATGAGTTGTGATACAGCAAAACAGGCTTGTATGTGGATGACACACATACACACATATATATATATATATATATATATATATATATATATATATACTAGAGCCTTTCTTTCATAGCATTTAACATGAGTATGTATCTGGATAAAAGTTTAGCATTTGGCAAGTTGTTCATTGATGTTGATTCTGCCAACACTCTTTAGTTTTTGTATATATATAAGGAAAACTCAACACGCCATTTAAATTGGTTATAAATTATAATTCATTTCAATGAGCTTAATTAGCTCATTTCATCAGACCACATAATATTCTTTCCATTTGGTACAAAAGATTTTGCCGGAATAAGCATTTTCTTTAACTGAAGAGAAAGATAAAAAAAAATAAAAATAAAAATAAGAAGGAAAAGAGGAAAAGGAAAAGAGAGCCAGGACTTAGGCATTGGCATCAGATCAGCTGGGGGTATTCAGACCAGTCATGAAGATGTTGACCTCTAAAGAAACTTTTAATTCCATGGATATGTGTGTATGTGTAACCCCATAAATTAATCCACCCATGTACACTACAATATACACCACATATACTTACAAATTTGACTTTGTTTATGCTTAGGGGTTAATTAATCTTGTTTGTAGTTTGTTATCAAAGTTGGGTTTGTGGTCTTTAAAAAGCAAATAAGCATCTTTCAGCCGCATCTACGTTGTATTTTGGATACAGTCTCATTGTCTATCCACTTTATAAGTACTGGTAATTTTTCTTGTGATAAGTTGTTGGTAGTGAGAGGGATTGATTTTATAGATGTTCCTGGACTTATCCACTCTAATCCATTAAGAAATCCCTTCAAAAACAGAACTAGGATTAATATAAAAAAACAAACTTAAAAACATAATAGACCACATACAAAAATCTTCCATTATCAATCTGTGGAAAGATTCTGCAGATACTATTAAATGGTTCAAGGACATCCAAAATAAAGATAAGGCAACTTCATTCAGTTTCTACCCATCCATATAAAAAAAATCTATTGTTAGATAGTTTAAATTTCACAAAGAACTTTGTAGATATTACCGATGAAGAATCTAAAATTATATTAGCATCTAGGACATCTATATTGTACTTGGATAAAGAGCCAATGTGATAATTTTGATGTCCCAATGGGTGCTTTTGATTCTGCCCAAATTGCAGATTTAATAGGAATCTATATTCTAAACACCCTTAGTAGGATAGTGAACTCCAAACAAATAGGTCTATACAGAGATGATGGACTCATCATTATCCCTAACAGTAATGGTTCACTATCATCTCGAGTAGAAAAGAAAGTAATTAGAGCCTTTAAATGGCTCGGATTTAAAATAGAGATTTCCTCTAATTTAAAAATAGTTAACTTCCTAGATATTACCTTAAATTTGGCAAACAACACATTTAAACCATACCAAAAAAATAATGAAACCCCAACCTACATAAACGTCCACTCCAACCTCCCCCAACAAATAATTAAACAAATCTCTACAATCGTAAATACTAAAATTAACAAACTATCATCAAATCTTTAATGAAAATAAGACACATTACAACATCGCTTTTAAAAAAAAGTGGCTTCAAACAGGAATTACATTACTCAGAACCCCCCCAAAAGTACCAGAAGTAAAGAACCCAGAAATACAAAAAGAAGAGTGATATGGTTTACCCCACTTTCTATAAACTATCTAATATTAATATCGGGCAATACTTTCTGAAATTAGTTGATAAGCACTTTAAGTAGAACAACCCACTAAGGAAAATCTGCAATAGAAAGACATTAAAAATTAGTTATTCCTGCACTAGCAATATTAATAGCATTATCAGTACCCCTAATAATAATATACTAAAGAAATTTTATAACAATAAAAAGACAGATAGTACAACCCTCTGTAACTGTAGAGTAAAAAATAAATGCCCAGTTGGAGGCATATGTAAGTCCAAAGAAGTAATATACCAAGCAACCATTTATCCTAGCAAAGACAATAACAGGAAACAAAACATATATAGGAATTTCCGCTAGACCATGGAAACAACACCTATATAATCATACTCAATCATTTTCTAAACCACACCTAAAACATCAAACTACTTACTCTAAACATTTCTGGGAATTAAGACAGACAGAAATCTTTCCCTTCAGATTGAATGGAAGATTATAGGGAAATCTCAAACCCCCAATAGCTTTAGAACCAGATGCAATTTATGCTTAGACGAAAAGATTAGAATTATCAAATTCAGAGAATCTAGCCAATTATTAAATCAGAGAAATGAAATAATTTTCAGATACCGCCATAAAAATAAATTTAAACTGTCTAACACATAAAATCTTAGAATCACCCCGTTCCGACACACTTGCCAGCTCTTTCACATTTGTGTGGATCATTCGTTGGAGGATTTCACGGACCAAAGAAGTGAGGATAAGGACCTACCATACAATGGGTTGACATGTCAATCTAAGTACACAATGACTTTATATTATTGGTGTACAAAGTTTTAAAAGAAATATCCTATCATGAACTATGTAATTGTAAATGAGTTCACTATAATGACTTTGACATAAATATTTCATGTGTGTAAGGGGGCACCTAAGTTTAAGGTGAGATATGTTTCTCATATATATGGGTGCACCTAATTTTGTGCATGCTTCTATAGAATTTTGTGCATGTTTATATATACTATTGTATGTATTATTGTGTGTATAATGGGGCACCTAAGTGTAAGGTGTATTTCATATATAAGAATGGACCTAATTATGTATATGTTTTTCTATCATGTGAGAACACCTGATTATATGTGGGTTATGTTAATCTTGGATGCAGTCAATCGTGCATTCTTGAACTGATTATACCTTCATGTACTGATCATTCTACCCATATGTGTACAGGTTAGTATCAGTAAACCAAATGAGGTATGCCAGTGTATATGGATATATATATGTGCAATGTTTGTTAAGACATATGAAAAGAAAATATACCACCTTGCTTGGAAGTTAAGTGTACACAGGTGTATATTGTCTTTATGCATAGGGGTTTATATAACACTATTTATATGCACGGAAATCCTGTCTTTATGAAATGTATATATGTGAGTATATGAACACAAGACCTGTACGTAGACATGAAAAAGTGTAGGTCGGTAAGTATGTATAAGCATAGACAAAGTCACATTTGTAAGTATAAGTGGGAAATGTACGCATATGTGTATATGGATATAAATTAGTGTACATGGGTGGGTTAATTTATGGGGTTACACATACACACATATCCATGGAATTAAAAGTTTCTTTAGATGTCAACATCTTCATGACTGGTCTGAATACCCCCAGCTGATCTGATGCCAATGCCTAAGTCTTGGCTCTCTTTTCCTTTTCCTCTTTTCCTTCTTCTTATTTTTATTTTTATCTTTCTCTTCGGTGAAAGAAATTGTTTATTCCTGCAAAATTTTTGTACCAAATGGAAGGAATATTTTGTGGTTTGATGAAATGAGCTAATTAAGCTCATTGAAATGAATTATAATTTATAACCAATGTAAATGATATGTTGAGTTTACCTTTATAAATATCATATTGCTTTAGATAACATCCATTGAGCTCTCTATGTAAATATAACAGTTAATATTTTATATTAAGTTAATCTTGTTGGACTATCTTCACCATTTATGGACTGGACATCTATACCTATATATATATATATATATATATATAAATTATTGTAGGCACTAAATTTTGTAATGGCAAGGAACAAAGTCAATTTCCGACTTACAGGCATTTATAGATAATGGTATGACAATAGATGGAATAAAAAACAAGATACACAAAAACAACTGACTGGTTTCAATCCTGTTCTTCAACAGGGTCAACTGGGACTTTTTTTATTCAATTTTTCAAAATTTAAAATATTAAAAGATGAAAATAAATCATGTCAGACTGGGGGAAAAATGGGGAGTGCATGGGCAGGCACTAAATAGTAATAATATGGAGTCCGATAGCACATTCTCTCTGTTTATATAGAGATGGGGTCCTGGTTTTAATATATATCAACTTCAACACCTGTAAATGAAATGTAGAGCGTGAACCAGACAACACAGTGAACTGGTCCATAATGAAGCCATTTATACAATTTCTGCTACTTATCAGGTGTTCAGCAATGGCTGACCTGGAAGTGTTCACAATTGACCTGCTGGAACATCCGTTTTGAGAATTCTTAGTGCTGCATGCTGGTTTATTCTGTAATTTAATCTCTATGACGTCCTTCCTATGTTCTTACCACAACTAGAGATAAATCTATAAATAACAGAAGAAATATGGTGGGGAGGAAGTAAGTCCTTTTTCATAGATGGGAAAATGTGTCTTATTTTTTATTCCATCTATTGTTATTCCATCATCTATATATCATCTTTATCTATCTATCTATCTATCTATCTATATATATATATATATATAGGCACACATTCATTTCAGCTGTTGAAATATCTATAATGTGTCTGTTAAAAGAGAGAAAACATGTGAATAATCAGCAAAAGTAAGACTGAAGAGAAAGAAGGCTGTGATTGAAATAGAATGCAAAGCTATGAAAAGGCAATAAGGAAGTAAACAATAAAAATGAATACAAAAAAATAAAAATTGCCCAATGTCCCAGTTGTCAATTGCTAGTTGAACTCTTCTCTTTTCTGCTACCTTGCCTTATTGTCCTTAACATTTTCATTTTATCATAAATCAATATCAATAAAAGAATATCTCCTAAAGAAACAGCTGCGATTAGGGATTATCATCACTCTCTCATGATTTTGACATCATCATCATCATCATCATTATCATCATTTCCCAGGAAAAATGATACAAGAAACTAAATGGAATGGCTTATATTTACATTTTAATCCCACTGCAAATGACTGACTTGAAACTTTTGACAGCAGTGAAATCTTTCAGGATCGTAAAATATAAATATTAAATGTTATACAAAGAAATTAGTACTGAATTTGTCAATTGCGAATTCAGTCACGAAATGATCTTAGCAGACTGTTTAAAATTTATCTATAACTCTTAGTAAAGGCACTTAATAGTCCAATATTATAAAAAATTAGGGTTCATTTTTTATTTAAATAATATTTATGCTTACTTTTGACATAAAAAATATATCACATTTTTATTAGAAAGTAAAAAAATAAAAGATGCAAGCAATTTATATTGTCTAATAGGCTTCATGCAAATATTGTTTAATAAGCTTCATCTAAATACAGTACAATTCAAAAAATCTATTATGTTTGGTTTTGTTGATCCAAATTATCATGGGCCATAGTTTTCATTATTTTTTCATTTTTAAATGATACTTGCAAAGTAAGATTGGACTGGGAATAAGAGATTTATCTTCTATATTTCACCATTGTAATTAAAGAAGAGGGCCAACATTATCTAATGTTTGCAGTTAATAGTCATTTGCTACTGTCAAGTTTAAAAATGCTCATAGCAAAAATAAATGACATGATGATTCAATATAATTTCTTTTTGTTCTTAAAATTCACACAATAATTTTCAATATCAGTCTCTCTATGGAAGAAGATAACCACAACTACCCAATTTACAAATAGTTAACAAAGCTAAAGTGTTCTTTTAAACTTTTCATATGAACCAAACTTTGTAATAAAAAATATATATTTCTATACAACAGGTATTATTTTTGAGTAATCACAAGTAAAGATTGAATTCAAGAATTGTTGTAGTTCAAATATTTTTACATTTATTCTCTCTCTTATATGTGTGTATGTGTGTGTGTGTGTGTGTGTGATTGGGTAGCAGCTTTTCTTAAAGTATCTTTCATTGAATGTCAACATGTCTAATAATGATATTGGGGTTGTTGCATAACTCAAACCAGCCATAAGAGATTTGCACAAAAACCCCAATATTATTATTAGATGTCCTGACAAAACCAGTAGCTATGTAGTTCTCAACTAACAGGACTATAACTAAAAACTACAATATATCTGAGATAATGCAACAGAATTTACTAGATTAAGAATAAACCTAGAGAAGCATTAAAAAAGCATGTAAATAAACTTATTACAGCAAACAAAGCTGATGTTGATAGCTTAAAAAAAGAAGATAGTTGGTGACTACCAACCAGGATATATATATATATGGTAATGTAAAAAACCATAAACCAGGTTTTTTTCTCCAATCTATCATATTCCAAATAGCTACCCCTGTCTATCAACTATCAAAAACACTTAACTAAATAATTTCTCCATGCACAACAAATAATTACAGCATAGCATCAACCAACAACTTCCTCCCTATCCTGAAAGCAGCAAATCCCATCAGTGATACTATAGCTTTTCTGAACAATGAAAATCTTTTTACCAATGTGCCAGTTGAATCAACATAATTAGTGACTGTGTCTACAAACACCCAACAATATCTCCTTCAAAAATCTGACCAGCTGTACTCTGGAAATTGCTCCTTGCTTGTACCACAAAAACTCTATTTTACAACTCTAATGGCAACACATATATCCAAAAGGAAGATGCTAGTATGAAAAACCCTTTAGGTTTTGCTTTCACTAACTTTTAAATGCCTTATATTGAAAACAAAGTGTTTAAAACCACTCACAAACCAGGAATCTGCACAAGCTATGCTAATGACATTTTAGTTTTGATAAAAATCCTAAAATCAACTTTTGAAAATATCTCAAAGCTAAAATTTACATATGAACTAATGATTCATAACCAAATCCCATTCCTTGACATTGAGATGGAATTACAATCCAATGTATTTACCAATTACTCAGATAGAAAACCCACCAATATGAACTCCTGACATATAGATAGGACATATAGACAGCAAGAGGGACAGAAGAAAGCAGCAAATAACCTACCTAATGGGCCTATATCAATAGTTGTCTGAATTAGCATTAGGAAAGTTAGCAAAAAACAAACTTACTGAGAATTATAAAAGGGATAAAGATGTGGTAAGCCATGATTGCCCACATTCTTCAGGATGTAAGCAATTATCATTCTTTATAAATTCCTATTCTTTAATTGCAATTCCTTCTTGGAAAAGATAGTTGCCTTCTTCATGTTTTAGAATTTAGTTTTCAGTCTTGCCCCCCAAATATATAGAGGACAATCTACTATTAGGGCGTCCCAAAAATTCGTAAACACTTGTGAAATGGATCTATCTGGTCCAACACAGTCGAGACAAGCGATGGATTCAGAAAGGGCAAGAGACACCATTGGTTCCAAAACAAGATTGATTCAGCAAGAAAGTCATGTTGTCCGTTTGGTGGAACTTTGAAGGTATTGTGCATTTTGAGTTGGGTTCCGAATGGTCATGCCATCAGTACGGAACTTTATTGTCAGCAACTTGAACGGGTCTACAAAAAGTTGAAGCAAAAGTACCCAGCTCTGATCAACCGAAAGCGCACTTTGATGCAGCAGGACAATGCCAAGCCACACACCGCCAGGAAGACCAAAGACATGTTTGAAGAGCTGGACGGTGTTGAGGTTCTGCCACATCCAGCCTACAGTCCTGACTGTGCTCCATCAGATTACGGCTTTTTCTGCTCAATGCAACACTTTCTGAAGGGGCGCTGATTTGACTTGTTTGATGAAGTCGAGGAAGCGTGTCAAGAATTCTTGGGTTCGAAGCCGGCTGAATGGTACTTTGACCAGATCCAAAAGCTTGCAGATCGATGACAGAAAGTCTTGGAAAATGATGGTCTTCATTTTGAGCAATAATTTTTATTGTTTTTGCAAGAAAAATTTCAATTTTTTGCAAGTGTTTTCTGGTAAACTTAGATTACTTGGCAAGTAAAATTTCAATTTTTTGCAAATGTTTTTGAACTTTTGGGACAACCTAATATCACAGCTATGAATTAAATAATCCATAAATGGATTCATACCTTTCCCAATGTCATTAGTACAAAAGGAAACACACAGGCTCAGCTGGAATTTGAACTTGGTTCACTGATTACATTTTCTGTGCTGACCATCATTCCACTACATGTATACATCTTAACCTACTTAACTCCACATTAGTTACCTTGAATTTACAAAAATGAATAATCTTCTGCTATGATTACATACCCCAATACAAAAATGCTTATAGCATTACAATTATGTAAAATATTATTGTACTGCTGAAAAAATAATATAACATGCAATCTGCATTACAACAAACATAAAATCAAAAGCTGAACTTAAGATATAATTATGTGTGGAAATGGAAATTATAATAAATTTGTTGCACAAACAAATGTTTTAAATTGTAGTTGAAACGAACCAATGGAACAATGGTGAAAAGTTTTATTTATAAAAGAATGGCCACAATATATTTTTATGAATAGAAAGATATTATATTAGCTAAACTCATAATTACAGGACTGAAAGACACACACACACACACAAACACACATGCAGACACACACACACATATATATATATATATATATATATAATATAAATCCATGAAAACTTCCCTTCATTAATCAGTTGGGGTGACAGGACATTCTAAAGAAAACAAATCACCATTTGCCTTCCATGACAACTGAGCTACAACTGCACCATGCTGCATTCTACACACCCTCACTGAGTCAGGAGATTCATGGGAGAGAGCAAAAGAAACAAGTAGCTATGTAAGAATTATGAGTCCTTGAGGGTTAAGCTTCAATATGAATTAATAGTTATTGCTGTCTGTTAAAATTTAGATAATGGTGAAGTTTGGACTGGTTAAAAAAGCAATTATAAAATTGTTTAAGAAGAATATTTCTGATTATTTTTTATGTAAATGAATCAATTATCAAATAAAAAAACTATGCAGGATAGCAGGAAATAAAATATTTTTTTGAAAACAAATAGGCTAATATTCTAGTGAATCCATTTTGCCTTCAATCCTTTTGAATTTTCCCAGTTCCTTCTAAGCTAAGGCAATCTCTATAAAATGTTGTTTCATTATTGGGATACTCTTTTTACACTATTTACCATGCTCTTTTTTTTTTCAAATGTAACATTTCTGGTTATATCCTAAAAGTTCAAGTTTTGTTTTGTTTGACCAAACAGCTGTATTCTAGCAATTCTTTGACTGATCCCAAAACTTAGTAGTGTATTATGAATGAGCATTTTTATGTCATTTTTTATGTCTTCTTAGTAGCTTGTTTCCTACAACCTATCTTTGTTATTCCATTATTCTTCAAATTATTTAGATATGTATACCTGTTCTGCTGCCCCTCAGATCTTCCTGGACCTAAACTTGATTTTAGATTAATTGAGAATTTCCTTCTGATTTTTGTATTGGAATCCTCATTGGATAAGCTAATATTGTAAGCATTGATATGGCTTCAATCTTTTCTTCATTTCTGAATGATAGATAAGCCAGTAGAAGGCTATAATGAATTTCCAAGTCAGTAAACTGATAGGAAATTCTTTATAGCCTTCCTTTTACTGATAAGCCTCAATCAATTTTCTTTTTTAGGTCTTTAGAGTGCTCTTTGGTTTTTACCATATTAAAAATGAATGAAATTTAATTTCTAAAATAAATTTATACAGGCTTTCTAAAGTGATGTTGAATATTACTAAATATAATGCATCTAGGAATTACTCATTTTAAACTGTTTTTTTAATCTAATTAACTACTAAATTTATTTTTCACTGTGACATTTAATATTTATACAATAGTGAGTATTGATAATTGTGGAAATAAAAAAATAATACTAAGTCTTTTTCATTAAAATTCACATATTAAACTGATTTACTAATGCTAATTCAGTGGATGAATGTTATCAGATCAAATTTAGAATGATTAATCAGAAATTATAGGGAAAATGATTAAGGTATTCAGTACTTTTGTATCCAACTGTAAAAGAACAACTGTAGATAATCAAACAGCTTTTTATTCTTTATTGTGAAAAATGGATTCAAATACAATTTTAGCTGCAATAAAAAGAAAATTCATGGTAGTTTTAGTTTTCCATGACTCATATTAACTTTTAAAAGATATTTTTACAAACCAGAATTGTATCAAATTTTCTGTAAGAATTTGTATAACAAAATCATCACTATTTTTTGCTACAGTAATTCTTCATTCATTTGTATAAAAAATGTTGGAAATGTTGGTGACACAAGGCATTGATCATGAAATTAGTCTTCATTGTTGTAACAGTACAAATATGATGCAGACATACTTCAAGTTACTCTTGAAATTCAACCCAGCCTTGTTAAATGTAGAGATCCAATATTACTTATCATGGAATTGGAACTCATTTTCTACAATTCACCTTCCCATTCTACTAAAAATATTTATGGCAGTATGGTGTAATAGATATTTTTACACAAAATCAGATTTTATTGTGCAAGTCAATGCTTTCAAAATAAAATTAGTTTTAGCCAACTGATGTTGATATAATTTTTAGGATATGATAAATATACCAAGTAAATTTCTAGCTGATAACATCTGTTTTCATTAGAAATATTTACAATAACTTTGGAATGTGATTTTATTGTGTAATTTAAAAGTTATTCATCATACTGATTATAAAATGGTAGATCTATAGTTGTTAATGGTTATTTTTGTATTTTAACTATATGAAGATTGCAATGAGATATAAAAAAGATATAACCTCTAAAGAAAAATAAGATATTATATAATCATTGAGTGATGAGAAGATAATGTTAGAAATTGAAAAAAATGTTGAAGGGAGGTCAGAGAAAAATCAATAAATGAATTGAAAAGAAAAAGAAAAAAAAGATAAAATGAAAAATCAACAAATCAAAACATTGGCTTTAGAAATTATAATTACTATAAATGATACAAAAGGAGATTTAATAGAAATTAAAAATAAGAACAGTGGATTGTTTAACAAGAAAATATTGGAAGATGATGGCATTGTGAATGTAAAAAGAAAAGATGCAGAATAGGAAAACCATTAAGGCATGGAAGGAACCAGGCTATCATCTTTTAACTAAATATCACTATTGTGTATATTTGGCAAAGAAATAAATGAAAAGTGATTTCTCAACAATAAGTTTAATTAGTCCTGATGACTGCTCTAAAGTTTGAATCCTTCATGGAAATAGTCAACTAATACAACTATCAAAGCAGCAAAAGAGAGATAGAATACTGCTTAATGATAGGTAGTAAAACTAAGTTCCATAAAAGCTTATGATATTATTAAGATAAATATAAAGAATTATTGTTGTACAAGACAATTCTTTGAATGGTACATGTTACGGCCATCCAGCATAATGAGTGTATTTAACAGGACTGACAAAAGCCACCCAATATGTATAAAACAACATTTATTTCACATATAAATGTAGTCTTGTGAAAATTGCAACAAATTAAAAACGAACATAAAATAAAATACAAAAACAATACATTTTGAAGATACAAAAAAACATTAAAGAGAAATATAACTTTTAAGGAAGTTTTATACTTAATAAACGACGAATGAGTTTTTATAAATAGGAAAATCAGCAGGAAAGTTTTGGGTTTTAACATTTACAGAAAAGGGTAGAAAATATTCTTAGAAAATAATAGCAAAGCGTTAAAAATACATTTATAAGGTGCTAAAAAATACTTACCTTAAACTCAACTTTAGGGAAAACAAAGAAAACATTTAGCTTAACTAAAGCCAGTGTCTAGTACCAGGGATAAAAACTAGGGTGTGACCATCCTCTTTACTTTCTGGAGCTGAAAAGGTCATTTTAGGCATTTGGCCTGAGAACAATGACTGTGTATTCCTAGGTATAAGGGAGTGGTTAACCATTTATAGCAGTATAGGGCAAGGAAGCTTACTAATTTCTCTGGCAATATTATCCTAAGGGGTGACAAAGCCACTGGTCATGGAATACAGGGCTGAGAAATGAACCTGCTGATTTTGCAAAATGGGATTTGGGAATTTAGGCCTATTTTTGGGGTAACAGTACAGGTGTTTTGAGCAAAAGCGTATATCACAGTACAGGTGTTTTGAGCAAAAAAGTATATCACGTAAGACCTGATATCCATCATATTCTACATAAATGCCTATTGCCAGAAAGGTTTCAAAGACATTATATTAATGGAATGGCTTCTAGCCTCTTTAAATATTAATTTGAAAGAAAGCTTGTGGACTATCATTAAAAAGATGTATATGAGAATGGAAAACAGTATTTAAGCAAAGATTCTCTGGGAAGCAGTAAAAACTGTTGTATGTAATGTTAAAGTTGAAACAATAGAAAAGTTAATAAAATCAATGAATAAAAAACAAAAGCTTGTAAAATGTCAAGGAGCCAATATTAATATGTAAAATAATAAAATAATAATTTACTCATATAAATTTAAGCAATTGTAATTATATATAATTTTATGGTCTAAATCTTGGATTTATTTACAGATAAAAATTTATTTTGGTTTGTTAACATCTACTAGCAAATTATCAACATTATACAGTATACCTTAAATAAATATTATCCTTAATAAATATATGCCAAAATTAAGTTGCATAATAAAATCTGACATTGTATTTGTGAAGAATTTTTTGAAATTTGGTCATTGATTCATGTTGATATCAATATTTATTGGACTGCAACATTTTTTGTAAGTATCACCTTTCTGGCTGACAAAGATATCAAAATAGTATGTATAATATTACCATCGTCAGAAGTAAATACTGTCATCAGTATCAGAATAAATAACATCATTAGTCACCTTTGTCATTGGCTAAAATTGTAATAATTGCTATCAATGTAATCATCATTTTTATAACCATCATAAATATCAATATTAATATTACAATAAGCATCATAAAATTGAAATTATGACTGTCATCAAACATATAAGAAGTCATCATTATGAGACATAACAAGAAAATAATATCATGAATCATCATAAACATGTCATATTTATTTCTGTAATAAAGTTCTCACTCATGTAAAAAATATGATTTTGTTGTTAATAAAATTCTACGTAAAACCATCACTGTTATAAAGCATGTAATTACTTTCCCAATTGCTAGAATATATATATATAAATTTATAAAACAAATTTCTCATGGTATAGATAGATAGATAGATATCTATGCAGTTAAATTGTAATGATGCTTAGTGCCAAAATAGTATTTTTCTTTTAGCAGTTTATTCACACAAAGGCTTTTTAGGTATGCAGGGTTTTTTTTTGTTATAAAGTGCTTGATATCAAGATAGAGATAGAGCATTAATAGAATTAATGTGGAGGGGTTTTTGTTACTTAACACAGTAGCGTTTTTACAGTCATGCTGACTTTAAAGCTTTAATTATATATATATATATATATATATATATATATATATACAAAAGCAAGCAGCTTGATAGTAAAACCTCAAAGAAGATCCTATTAATATTTCTTGTTAAAAATTAGATATTAAAACTGACATATGCCATGATGAATTTGTTTTATAAGTCATATTTGTATATATGTAACCCAATTTTCAGATGGCTGGTATTTATTTTAAGTGATTTTCAAGATGAAAAGAGATTTCTCTAAAATTGGAGCATACAATTATTTTTGTTGGGTAAATAGCTAAAATGTTAGCAAGTGGAAAATATAGATGTAGTGAGTGCAAAAATTCTTTTGTTGAGAGAAGTAAGTGAATTTATCAAAGTTATTTACCTAATTCTTGTCAAATTATTTGTCAATTGGTTTTGACATGTGACCCTAGATTAAAATTTGGCCTTGAGAATTTGCTGTGTATTGATTACCAGGACAGTTGATAAGAACAGGCAGACAATAACAGGGAGTGAGTTTTCTTCCCTTCTATTGGAAGTCAAAATGGTTAAATGTAATTGTTTTCCTTTTGAGCTGGTAAGAGTTATCGAGTGAAGGAAATAGAAACCCCATACCTAACTTTATCACCATGGTTCTGGTGTTTGTTTAATAAAACCAGGGTGCAAGACGAAATTAGTTAGTTTTGGTCCCCATTGTTTGGGATGAGAAGGTGAAAAAAATTTGAATGGCAGTTTAAATAATACAGTCTGACTGAAACAAACATGCTGCTAAAAGACAATTAAGTAAACCCTAACTCAGAAAACATTGTTATTGAAGTAATTTTACAATACCAGCCAACTGTTGAGTGTCATCAGCTTTGACTTGCTTATAAATCTTGTATTTATTTGATATATATATATATATATATATATATATAATCTATACTGTGTTATTGCAGTCTTAAATTTGGTTTTCATTATATACATATACACTTGCATATTAGACCAGCCTCATTAAGTGATTTAACAAGCAATCCTGCTTTGGCTCATCTGAGATCAACAACCATCATAACCATAATGGGTAGAATTGACCAAAGCTCAGAAAGGTTGGCTAGACTCAGCCAGGGGTCATGTTATATATAAATTAAGTAAGCAGCCATTTTTATTTAATTAAATCTTGTAATGTGCGTTGTGGTGCATTGGATATCAGTTCGGAACGAGAAATCGGAGAGCCGAGTTCGAATTCCAGTTGAATTCATTGCATTCACTTACGTGCAAATACCCTTGGGAAAGGTATTAATCCATCTCTTCCTTCCAGTTATGGGTTAAATAACAGGACAGATTGGGTTCTATAGCCTTGGTCGGCAACCAATCTACCGTAGAAAGCAATGGCAACCTACTGCGGGATAATCTTCTGCCCAGTCAGTCATGTCTCTTTCGAGACATGATCGCCCAAGTGTGTATCGCGGATGGCACTTAACTGACTGACTGACTGAATTATATAAAGGTTCAAAAATTGATAATTCTTTTAAGTAGATTGGTTACATGCTGAGCTAACAACATATGTAAGTATCAAATAATTGACCAAATATTACTTGTGAAAACTTCTATATATTATATATACAAAAAAAATGTGAGTAACAATCGTTAACTAACTAATGAAGTGAATAAATAATGTACACATCAATGTGACCAAAGTGGAGAATCATCTCATAGAGAAACTGACATAATTCTCTATATAAAACTAGTAAGCACCATATATAGATCAACAGTTGGCAACTAGACTTACTATAAACATTCTTAGACATACTTGGTTTGACTAGATGCTACATGCAGTATTAGGCTAGACTAAACTTGGTAAATGACTACATACTTTGTTGAGTTAAAAATACTAAAAATAAATATGAAAGAGCAACATTGTTTTAACTAGGACAGAATGAAGGAATACAACTTCTTCCCAGACCTCGATTCCATTTACAGTATGGCGCTAAGCTTACAGAATCTTTTGATTATATTGATAATATTTTATGAACACTGAGATGATCAGAAGTGTTTTTAAGCTAGATCAATACTTGACTTAACCTCATCAATAATTATCTTGTCTCTGTCATGAAGAAATACCTATTAAAGATTGACCGAGTTATTCATTGCATGTAAGAAAAACTGACCAACCTTGGAACTTGTTAGTTTGCCTTTTCACTTTTTATGTCTCGTATTCCAACTTCTGAACAGAGTAAAAAAATTGTCTGTATGGAATTTTTCAATTGTTTCTTTTATGTTGGTTACCAAGCGAACTCCTGTAATATGTTAATCTCTCAGCTAAACTGCTCAATTTTTCTTTATTTGTGTATCTATTTATTGTAGTCTTTTGGAAGCTTCTTCAGTTTTGTATCACTTAAGTTTTCATTATCTGATGTAAGTTATGCTTAGAGGCTAAAATATTTGTGAGCATGTCACTTATACAAATGGCCTGTAAAGACAATACTTCAGATAGTAATCCTGGGTATGGCAATAAACTACATCTGGCAGTAAGGCCTCTGATTGGAAGATTTGAGATTCTGAGGTGCATGGAACCACCTCTTAATTATTGTTGTTCCCAGGTCTACTCTGGCCTGAGGTGGTGGTGGAACCTGTTAGGGTCTCAGTTATGGATAAAAGTGAACCCACAAACCCTACGAAAGTATGAAAATACATTTTATGGCAAAAATTCCAATAATACATTTTTAAGCAAATATGATTGAGAGTACATTTTATCTGTAGTTGAATTGTATTCAAATTATTTAAATTTCAGAATTAAATGATCCATAGAGGTGTTGATCTGCCACTGAACAAAATCAACCAATCAATACAAAAGAACTTTCGTAACATTAATCCATAAAATATTCTACAATTACTTAAAGAAACCAAACTGTATTCCAAAATATACCTTCAACAAAACTACAACATAAAATACACACATCACTTCCTCTAGTAATTATATCCATGCAAACATATATATGCACAATATCTGAGGATCATCTACCATGTATTCAATTATGAAAGCAGAATAACATATTTTTGTTACTTCAAAGATCTAAAAATTAAATTTTGACATTAAATGACCCATAAAGAGTTGATATGCTGTTAAACAAATCATAAATTCAATTTCAGAAAGTGATTTTCAAGATAAGTGAAGTTTATTTTTTTGGAAGATTTACCCTACATAATCTTCCTCTCCTGCTTCAACAACTATATCTATTTAATTATAAAAGTTAAAATATTTATATATCTCTTCAAATAACCTCTTCTCATTTTTCAACTTTATCTTTTTCAGTCATTTTATTTTTACCATTTACACATTAGTCTCAATCTATTCAATGTGGTTTTTGATAGGAGAGAGTAATAAACTTTTCATATAATGAAATTACCAAATATTGCAGGCAATTTGTTCAAAGTTTGTGAATATTTAATTATATCAATGTTGCTTGTTTGATTTTTTATTTTACAGTTTATTTCTCGTAACATTAAAATCATGGTTGTACTTACAATGAAGTCAATATATAAGTTTACCAATCCCCAAGAAAGAATAAGAATTAAGTAAAATGTATTTAAATATAAACCAGAAAATTTGTTTGTTTTTTAGAGACATAAATTACATGTTGAGCTTCTTTTTTTTAAAGCATAAATTACAAAGGAAAGCTACATTTTGCATATTTTATTGTTTTAGATTTTGTTAAATTCTAATCTAAAACATTTCATGATACCTTTAACTTTCTGTGTTGTTTAGAATAGATGTCTAGAATGATAGAATAGTTTTTGAGTCTGCTGAGAACATAGCCACAAAAACAAGTAGAAATATAATTGCAAAAATATTCTTTAAAAAATCAAAAGTTTTGTTATAACGAAATACATCAATATTAAGAGCTGTCACCAAAAACTTTTATATTCCTGGCTATATCATCTAAATAAATTATCATGTTTGATTGAACATTTCATTCAAATTTTCCATTTTTTTTTCTGATTTATATTAAAGTGTTATATATTTTGTGAGATAACACATCAGCCAATAAATCTCAGGCCTAACTAATAAAACAACAACTTTTAGGCAAAATTTGACTTTAATCATCAACATAGTCTTCTTCTAGGGTGATACACTGATTCCAATGCTTCTCTACCAATTTGATGCCTTTTTTGTAGAACGATTTGTCTTTGGCCTTAAAATATGCCTCAGTTTCCAATATCATTTCTTCACTGGAGCCAAATCTCTTTACCTGGAGCATTCTTTTGAGATCTGCAAACAGCCAGTATTCACTGGGGGCCAGATCTGGAGAAAAGGGTGGATGCAGAAGCAATTCAAGTAGTTTTGTCATTGTTGCAATCGACTTGTGACATGGTGCATAGTCTTGGTGAAAGATCACTTTTTCTTTTTCATTTGTGGCCATTTTTTGGTGATTTCTTCCTTTAAACATACCAATAATCATCATCATTTATCCATCACACCCAATGATGCATAGGGCAGCAACTTTTTGTTGCTGTTTCTGTAACAAACTGTTTTTTATGAGACAAGGTTGTTAGCCCTGCACCCAACCGCCAAACCTGGAGGACCGGTGGACCATTCTTGGTCCTTATGTTTACAGCATCTGGTATTCCCAAATGGTCACCCATTTAAGTACTGACCAGGCTCAATGTTGCTTAACTTCAGTGATTGGACGGGAATCGGTGTATTCAACATGATATAGCCGTAGACAAACATACCAATAATGCTATATAATATTCACTTTAGATGGTTCTTCTTTTCTCGAAGTAATCGACAAACAAAAAAACTTGCATATCCCAAAATACAGAGACCAAAACCTTGCTTGCTGATGTTTGTGTTTTTGGTCACTTTGGACAGCTTTCACCTGCTGCTTTTCACCTGCTGACTGCCAATTTGACTCCAGAGTGAAGTAGTGAATCCATGTTTCATCCATTGTCCCATATTTACACAAAAACTCCTTGTTACATTGAAACAGTTAAAAAGAATGCTCTGAATTGTCGAGGCATTGCTGCTTTAGATTGACTGTGAGCAAATGTGGCAACCACTTTGAACACAGCTTTCTCATTGATGAAATTCATGTAAAATAGTGAATATATTGCCTTCTGATATGTTCAACTCTTCTGTTATCTCATGCACTTTCAATTTATGATCAGACAAAATGAGTTTGTGGATTTTTTGATGTTTGCCAGGACAACTGCTGATTTTGGGTGACCTGAGTGTTTGGTATCATTTGTGTCTGTACAACCATGTTTAAAGTCAGTATACCACCACTTAACTGTTCTTTCCAAAGGAGCAGAGTTTAAATAATACATATCAAACCATTACTTTGCTTGAACAGTACTTTTTTCAATCAGAAAGCACTGCTTTATCAACACAGAAAATTCAGATTTTTCCATTGTTTTGAAAATTTGCAAAAGTAGATTCACTTAAATAACTGTAATTTATAATTGGGTCCAAATTTTGTCATGTGCCATTTGAAGGTTAGTATTTCATAAAAATTATATGAATTTTTTATTTAGTGGTGCCATCTATATGTCAGGCCTGGGACTTATTGAGTGATATCTGCCTTTTTGTTAAGATATTTTTTATCTGTCTATATTTCTGAGATGAGATATTGTAACTATTTACAATATTTACATTTTTTTGATAGTTGTTCTCCTTTTTATTATTATATTTACATTTCAGCCATTGTATGTTTTGACCTTCTTCATATTATATACATTAGATTTTTAAATCAAACCTTTTATTTAGTCCATGGTGGTAGATTGTTCTAATTCAACATGGCATACCTATTTTGGATATCTCAGTTTCAGCTAATTTACCTGAGTAACTCCAGTTTTTGTTCATTGCTGTAGCCAGGTATTGAAGTCATAACAATTTGGGTCAAACCACTTTTCGATCATTCAACCAACACTTTTATCCATTGGGCAACATGTTCTTGGAAAAGAAGGCCAGAGTGTACAATGGTTGAAATGTGAATATACCAATAAAGATGAATACAGCAGTAAAAAAAATGTGAATAATGTAAATAGACATTTTGTAGTTTTGCAAAAAATATATCCGTTTCTAAAGAACATATTAAAAATAAAGCATAACTTTAAATGGATTTTCAAATAACAGAAAAAATTTAGAATCATATATAAATGTTACTTCAACTAAAAATTATTGGTTTATGCAAATGATATCACTGTGATTCAATAATTTCTTAATGCTAATACAGAATGAATTATGTAAATTGTACTGAGAAAATGTTTACATGATTGAATGCATGCTTTATCTATGGCAATAAAGCAAATATAGTTTCTGAACAATAAATAATCTTTACTTATTTTCATTGGAGTGGATATTCATTAAGTTCAGCTTAGTAAGACACAAGGTCAAATGAAAGTAGGATGATTGTGTCACATTAATTTGTTGTGTTGACACACAAAAATATCAGCAGCAGTAGCTCACACTTTTCTACCAAAAAGCTATCACAAAAAGCAAAAATAAACAATGAATTGAAGACTTGACAGCATTTAAGTAGTCCATGTGCAAAACCTAAGTAAATTTTATTAACTCTAAATTTTAATACATAGTAAGATTAAATTCTACACTCCACAATTATATGGTTCTGGGTATGACAAAAACAGCATTCATCAAGAAAGCTTCTAATTGGGAGGTTTTGAGGAGCCTGGAACTCTTAATTGCTATTGGTCCCATGTCCAAACTGACCTGATGTGGTAGCACCTTTTGGGATTTCAGTTATGGGCAAGTAGTTAACCTTCAAACTGGGGTCAAAACACTATGAAACTATGAAAATAGATTTTCTAGTAAAAATAACCTCAATATATTTTTTAAAAAAATATTACCAGCAATACATTAACAAATATTACCAGCAATACATTTGACTCACAACAAAAACCCTCTTTAGAAAAATACCTCAAGGAAACCTGATCTACAAATTGATTTCTTACAAAGAATACATATTCTATTTATATGAACCTATCCTACAAATCTTTTCAGTATTAAATAATCCATTGAGATTGATATGCTTTAAAACAAAATAAAATAAAATAAATCTAAAATTATATTTTAAACTAGTGAAAGAGAAATTAATACAGCAGTATCATGATTGTAAGTATATTTAATTTGTATCACTTTGTATATATTGTTTATTTTTAACATTTGATTTGTTATGTTAAATGTTTCTCAATGTAAACCTGTGCATATGTCTCATTGACATCTTGTTCTGTGTTTTCTTGTTAGAGATATTCACTAGGGTGTCAAATCAGACTTAGCACAACAGCTTGTCTAGAAAATCAGCCATTAAATTCTTGACATGACTGGAACTATATAATTATTTAAGTAGAATATTTCTGTTGGTTATTTTAGCTTCTGTCTTGCTTCAGGAAAAAATCTCAAAGAAGAATTATTTTTCCACATATAGATGATTTTATTTTTCTAATAAAAACAAACATGTTAAATGAACATTCATAACAAAACAATTTGGTAAAAAATATATATTAATGTAAACTGATAATACCAAATTATAATGATTAAATACAACTAAACTGGTTTATTGACCTTCTCTCATCAAAGAAAAATTTGAGGACAAAAAAACTTTGTTCACAGTGACTAAAAAAATGTTTAATCCCAGACTAATGCTATAAACAAAAATAAAAAATGACATTAAAGACTAATCACCTTTAAGTCCACTAACAGAAAGATGGTTGACAGGACTTAATGTATATTAATTACAAAACCTTCAGGTGATAATCAGTATTAACATTACTCAGTACTGAGAACATGTCCAAACTATAAGACCCGAGCACACTGTTGGTTTTTAGTTAAGTTTTCAGTTGTCACTGAACCTGATACATTAATGCACATACATAAATAATCCACATTTCCATTGCAAAGAGAAGAATTTAAATTCTAATGTTTTTTAAAAAATATTGTTTTTTTTTCTTAATATCATTTTGATTATTTATGGGTTTTTTTTCACAATGATAATCATGACTTGGATGCCCAAGAGATCTTTCAAATACTTTTTACAATGATAATCATGACTTGGATGTCCACCAGATCTTTGAAATATTTTTTTACAATGATAATCATGACTTGTTGGCCTAACAGATCTATGAAATATATTTTTACAATGATAATCATGACTTGGATGTCCAACAGATCTATGAAATATTTATTTACAATGATAATCATGACTTGGATGTCCAACAGATCTATGAAATATTTATTTATAATGATAATCATGACTTGGATGCCCAACAGATCTATGAAATATTTATTTATAATGATAATCATGACTTGGATGCCCAACAGATCTATGAAATATTTATTTATAATGATAATCATGACTTGGATGCCCAACAGATCTATGAAATATTTTTTTAGAATGATAATCATGACATGGATGTCCAACAGATCTATGAAATATATTTTTACAATGATAATCATGACTTCGATGCCCAACAGATCTTTCAAATATTTTTTTACAATAATAATCATGACTTGGATGCCCAACAGATCTATGAAATATATTTTTACAATAATAATCATGACTTGGATGCCCAACAGATCTTTCAAATATTTTTTTACAATAATAATCATGACTTGGATGCCCAACAGATCTTTCAAATATATTTTGCAATGATAATCATGACTTGGATGCCCAACAGATCTTTCAAATATTTTTTTGCAATGATAATCATGACTTGGATGCCCAACAGATCTTAGAAATATTTTTTACAATGATAATCAGGACTTGGATACCCAACAGATCTTTGAAATATATTTTTATAATGATAATCATGACTTGGATGATGAACATTATAATCACTGCCCAAATACATTTTCTGAAGGATATTTGCGTGTATGTGTATGCAACATATTCGAATTCCATTTGAATATGTTCCATTCACATATGTGCAAATGCTCTTAGAAAATGTATGAATCCATCACTTCTTTCTCCAGCTTTGAGCTAAAATAGCAGGACATATTATGTTCTGTAGCCTTGACTGGCAACTAGTCTACCATAGAAAGTAATGGTAACCTACTGTGAGAAAATCTTCTGCTCAGTCAGTCATTTCTCTTTGAGATATGATTGCCAAAGTTCCGAAGGATGTATCAGATATGGCACTTAACCGACTGACTGAATCATGACTTGGATGTCTAACAGAATTTTTTTTGAGTCATTGAAACTTTCTATTGGCAATGTGTCTCAACACAAATTCTTTCTTTTCAGTTTTCATACTGAAATGTACTTATTTCACTGATAAGCAAATGCATTCATCTTGCCTCCATCTACAAAAAGATGGCAAAATATTGACTGATTGCTTCCACTGCTGGGAGATCTCTTGAGTATACACATTTCATCATAAGTGCAAATGTAATGATTTCTCTTCTGCAAGAATAAAGTCTAATTCAAAACCTACTTCATTTATTATTGTTTGACAAGTGAGTAATAACTTGAAGATGACTTTCCTTTCATTTAGAAATGGTATCATTTTTGGAAACTGCTAGCAAGGTAATTATACAATAGGTTACTATTACATTAATGATAACCACATTTGGATATACTGCATTTTGTATTTTTTTTTTTTTTAATCATTTCACCCCAAGCAAGGCATTCCACTGCCACTATTGCGCATGGGGCTACATAGGGGAAGGTAAAGAGAAGGAGTGGTTAGACATAGGGAATGTCAGGAGGAAGGTGACAGATGAGTAAGGATACCGAGGATGAGGGTTGGGCAGATGGGAAGAGTGTTTGATAGAATGGGAGCAGGTTAGTGTGTTAGAAGGTGTCTATTGACCTTACATTTAAACTCCTGGAGATTGTAGCCGTTGGGGAAGCAATACACACAATTCGTTAATATAATCTTTATTCAAAGTGGAAAAATGAAAATGCTCATTTACTTTTCTTTTTTACCTATATTTCGTTATAATTTTGAATTTGTATTTATATTTAAGACTCATTAAGTCGGCTTAAAGTTCTTTAGGTTGTCTTGGGAGGGAAAATTATAATGAGTTTTTTCACTTTAACTAAGTAATGAACATAATTTTTCAGTCACTGTCAAAATCTTTCTAAATAATTTTCATTATTTTATATAATAGATAATTAGTTTTGAATTATGCATAAAGTTGGCTGAAGTCTCTTTAGATAATCTTGTTAGACAAAACAATAATGAGTTTCCATTGACTTCTACTTGTTAATTCTAAATACTAATTATCCAAATCCTAAACAGTTAACTACTTAGAAAGACTGGAATAGACAATTTTTGATATTGTTGCTGTTGGAAATTTTCAAGTGATGTGCTTTTTAATGCAAGTTTTGTTTTACACTATTTAAATTATTCAGACTATAGTTCTCATCTTGGTTGCCATTTGTATGACATTTTGGATGTTGTACACTCCCCATTAATGCATTAACATCACCTCTACAGTAGTTCAAAAGAATCAACACTTGAGGATGTATGTTACAACAGATTTCCAGATTACACACATTTTATTCAACGTGACCTCAGTTTTAGCTATGCAAATATTCACATCATTTTCAATCAAATTTATCTTTTTTCTATTTATGGAAATCTCACCTTGGTGTAATGGTTAGCAAGCTTGCCTTATTAGAACCTATTACAACTGAATAGTGAATTCAATCCTCACTGGGTACCTCATACTTTTGGCTTTGTGATACATCTGGTACTTCAAAAATCAGTATCTTGTTTCCTAGGTATATAAAAGATTCAACAGATTTTATTGTTTCACTCAAGACAGTTTGCATTAAGCCTTGCTGGTTAAAGCCTATGAATTCAGTTTTAAAGATACTAACAAAGTTTAACATTATTAGCAGCATTTTCTAGATGATGTAGGTGAAATGAGGCATTGATAATGGTGTTTTCAGTGATAGGCCATCTTTGTAGTCAATATCTGCCAACATTTTTGCAGGATATTGTAAGCAGTAGAGAAAAAACAAGTTTCTTGAGGCAAAAGGAACAAGAGTTCAAATCTCACCAAAAATTTTCTGAGTGGCTGTGATAAAAAGAAAGTAAAATAATGATGAAAGAAATATTAATAAAAAATTAATAATGGCTACAATGTTTCATTTAATAAAAATTTAAGATAATATTACTATTATTTTTAATACTACAAATGTTTTATTTGTTCATTTTCATTAAAATCATTTGCAAAATAATTTGATTGAAAATGAATTCTTTTACTTATTAATAAAAAATAATACAAATAGAAAAATAACATTTAAAAGTACATAGAGAGAAATTAAGTAAATTTTCTGAAAAGATTGTTAGTGGAACAAAAACCAAACCAGTGCCATCCATTCTTCAGTCCAGTAAGAAATGCTTTTTGTTGTTTGATATCATTGGTTAAAATTTCACTTATGTTGTTTAAGACCATGATGATCCACCATGTTGAGGAACTTGATACTTTTTTTAAAATAATATCTACATTATATATACAATATATTATATTCAAGGAATAATCTTTATGATATTTATTGTAGTTTTGTATATATTTTTATTAATAAATATTTAAGGATAGAATTTCATGAGAAAATTCTTTTGAATAAGTTCAATTTTACTAGACATCAAATGAAGATTTAATCTGCCATTAATAAATTTTGAATGAGCTACCTTCTTGTTGATAATGAAGCATCTTTTAGCTTTTATTCCTGATGAAGATATTTTTCTTGAACATAAAAAGTTATAGAAGTGATGGTGATGTTAGCTTAGCCTTTGTTATGATTACTTAAGGTCAGAGATGGGGAAGGCACAAGATTGTGGTGATGATAGTATTAAACCTACATTTGATTATCATTATTTTTATCATCATTACTGCCACTACAATAATAGCAATGATTACTATACCAATGACTGTTATAATATGACTCACATCATAATACAGCTATCGACTGTAAATGTTATATTTGAAATAAATCAGGACACATAACTGTTGTTTCCCTCCAAACAAGGCAATAATGCCACTAGGAGGCAGAGAGTTACAGAAAGTGAAAGTGAAAGAGAATCAGAAGACTTTGGTGAAGAGTAAGGAAAGGAGAGTAAAGGAACAGAATTCATGAAGAAAGAATATGGCAGTTGACATTGCATTCAAATTTTTGAAGATTGTAGTTGGCAGAGAAGCAAGAAATCAGAAGGAATTTCTGCAGGTGAGATGTATGAGAAACTGTCAGAATAGAAGTGGCAGCTGCATCTAGTTAGTTCAACTGTAAAATGGTGATACCTAAATTCATGTCATCAAAACATCAAGAGAAAAAGCTCATCAGAGCAATTGCCATAAATATATTTGTAGAAAAGACAGAAAGAAGTCACATTATTTTGGTGAAAAAGTGTCTGCAATTGAAATGACAGTTCACAATCAATTACATAACTGGATTATTCATCTGATTTTCTAATGAATTTAAACATTGTGTATAGACAGACTCAGAGCAGAGAAGGCAATGGTGTTTCCTCAGCCAAGTCCTCTTTCTATACTTATCTGGCACAGTCCAGATTCTTCATTTATGAGATCAAACCATAACAGGTATGATAAAAAACTACTAGTTTACTTGTTCAACTTCTAAAAATTAATAAGAATGATAGCAAAATTTATTTCTCAATTATTTTCTACTTATAAAATATCAGAAATTATGTTGCTCTGTATTTTTTGTATATGTTCAATACTTACTGAATATTAAAATAAAGAAATCCTATTCTATTCATGATTCAATAGTCATGCATTTCTAATTACGTTTTAACATAAGTAAAGTCTATTTTTATTATGTCAGCAAAAGAGCCCATTACACAGAGATTGATAATTATCTCACAAGAATAGTTTATACAGAAGTGGGTAATACACCCATCTTTATGCAGTGAACTCATTACTACACACCCTCTCTCTCTCTCGCACTTATATATATATATATATACTGTGTGAGTGTTACATGCATATATATATATAGTTTTTTATGTGTGATTTAATATATAAACAGTCCTGTAAATTACTTTTATTGGTATCTTCTGATTTTCTTTCTCCAATAAACTATTTATTTTCTGGGATTGTCTTTCAGCTTTTTTGGGTGTTCTGGGTATATGAAATCTTCAAATCATAAAAATAACCTAAATATTATTGTATTTGAAATGAAAGATTTTTTAGGTGCTTTCTAACAATGGGCATTTTGGAAAAAAACATCTTAAAGCTTGCAAATAAATAAGGTATCCATGCCTACACTTTTTCTATACAAATATGAAATCTGCATAAGTTAGGAAAAAAAAATTTAGAAATCATAATGATGTCTCTTTTTTGAGTTTAGTTTTCTTTCAATACTTTTTAGCCAATGGGAATAACTGAAAAGATGATAGTGATTCATAATGTTTAGCACTTTAACATTTTCATTTTGATTTGTTCTTGCTGTTTTCAACAATAAATCCATTTTCAATTCAGTCCATGAACAGCCAGGATTGAAATTCCAAATGGAACTTTTAAAAATAGTACTGTTTTGTTATTTTTATTTCAAAGGATTATTTCATATTTGTGGAATCAAGGCAGTAAAAGTTTTAACTAATATATTGATTATTTTACAGACTACTTTGTCATTTATCAAATTCTATTTAGTTACAAAGATGAGTTAATATAGAAACTCTCTCACATGTTGGTATTGTTGCATGTGGGCGCTTGCTTACTTTGCTCAATTCCGCAGATTACAACCCACAAATCGTAAAAACACTGACTGAGCCCTGTTGGGCCTCTTTTCTCCTCTTTCTTTTCAGTGGCCCAGATTGTTACAAAAGACACATGACCTGTCCTGGCAGCTTGGCTTCAGCTTTCTTGTTCCTTGAAGGGAGAGAAATCTTCTTTTGAGAAACCTACCTAAATGAAATACTCTTGCTGAAGAAGATGCGTAGCAGTCTTAGCTGGTTCACATTCAGATTTCTCATTCCTCATGGCAACAGACAAAGAAATCTTTCTCTACAAAACACCTACTCAAGGGAAAAACTTTGTTAACTGGGAAACCCAACTCTTTTTCCATAAAAATACCACTATTTTGGACTCTCTTTTCAATCAATACTAAAAGCTGTTAAATAGTTATTTTGAGCCTTGTGTTTTGCTCAATCCAATTTCACTACCAGGCAAAAACACAAACAACTGGAAATAATTTTATTCAGTTGTAAAATAATTTTCTAAGATATGGTGATTTTCTAAGATATGGTGTATCTTAGATGTGGCACGAGGCCAAAAGTATGGAGCAATCAGTGACACTAGAATTCACTACTCAGATGTAATTGTCCTAGTAAGACAACCTTGCTAACCCTTACACCATGTTGAGGTGTTCATTTTATGATAGTTTATTTGTACTCATTATCATTATTTTTCTTGATTTTCTTACACTGTTTAAATTATTCTTCCAGTCTGCATTAGTTGAATAAGGTATCTCAGAAATTAATGAATATGAGACACAAAATCCAATTGGAAAATTGAGCAAAGGCAAACAAAGACGAGAATACATTTCTTTATAAACTACCAAATTAGAATGCTACTACTTTTCTAAACTTTAAACATCTAATAATTTCATTGATCCTCTCTTCTTTTCTTTTGCCTTTCTCTGGCTACTTATATCAAAAAGTGATTTGACATCAGCTTGTTACTTTTTTTAGTTTGTAAGCCACTTCCCTTTTCATTAATCGAAGTAAACTTTCATGTAGGCTCGCTAAACTTTGCCTTGGCCTTTTCTTCAGTCCAGAGCCATTCCTTTTTTCTATTGGTCAAAATACATTTTTGCACAGGCTCACAAATTTGAAAACAGTGAAAAAAAGAGGGTTATTTTTTTGTATTCACTTCTTCTTTTATGTGCCCTGCCCCTTCAGGATGTAGGTGATCATGGTTATCCATGTCTCCCTATCCCTTGTGGCTCTTAGTATGTTTGCTCCTGTTACTCCTGGCAACCCCCGTTCTGTCATCCACCTGATCAGACCCTGCAAATATGTTATCTGCTGCCTTCCTCTGTCTCCTTCCTTCTATCTGACCAGTCAGTATCAGGTTCTCCAGGCTCTCTTTCCTCATTGCATGTCCCAGGAACTTCAGTTGTCTCTTCCTGATGCTCAGTATCCTTCTGTAGAACCATATTTCGGCCGCTTCCTGTTTTGTCCTCATTTTCAATGATATTGTCCAGCATTCACTGCCGCATTGAAGGACTGACATCACGTAGCAGTCTAGCACTCTTTTCTTTGTTTCTAGTGAGATTTTCCTGTGTGTTAGTATTTTGCTCATCTTCTGGAACGCGTCCTTTGCCATGCCAATTCGCCTTCAGATCTCTGTGTCGCACTTTCCATCTCCTGTTAGAACACTTCCTAGGTACTTAAATTTTTGTACTTGCTTGATTCTATTATCCCCCACCTGTATTTGGCATTTTGGGTTGTATCTTTTGCTGATGACCATGCACTCAGTTTTCTTAAAGTTTATTTGTAGTCCCTTCTTGTCACTCTCCACTGCTACTTTCTGTATGAGATCTTGCAGTTTCCTTTCCGTGTCCGCAATCAGTACTGTATCGTCCGCGTATCTTATGTTGTTCAGGTTGTGGCCTCCAATAATAAATCCTGGTGTGTCATCTAGAGTCCTCAGAATATTCTCGCTGTATAGGTTGAACAAATCCGGTGAAAAGACACATCCTTGTCTTACGCCTTTTTCTATCTTTGTGTATCTACTGAGATTGTTACCTGTCCGTATGCAGGCCGTTTTCTGCCAGTATAGATTCTTGATTATTCTTATGTCTTTGCTGAAAATGTCAAGGCTGCTCTCCATCAATTCTTTGTTTCGTATCTTGTCGAATGCTTTTGCGTAGTCAATGAAACATAGGTACAAGTCTTTCTTCATTTGTAATGCCCCTTCAGAGAGCATCCTAATCATGAATATGGCGTTCCTTGTTCCAGTGTCTTCGACGAACCCCGCACTGTTCCTTCCCTATATCTGGCCTGATTTTGCTTCTCACTCTATTCATCAGGATTCTGACAATCAGTTTTGTAATGTGACTCATTAAGCTGATAGTTCTGTGTAGTTTGCACTCATTTGCACCAGGTTTCTTCGGCAGTGCTATAAATATAGACTTGCATAGGTCATCTGGTATTATTCCACTGCTATAAATTTTGTTTATTATGTTGGTAATCTTTTCTATGCCATATTCTTCTAAGGCTGTCAGCAGCTCTATCACTATGCCGTCTGGACCAGCTGCTTTGTTTCTGTTCATTTTGGCCATTGCAGCTTCCACTTCAGATTTTAGTATTTCCGGTCCATCCATCTCTTTGTGTATTCTCGGTTGTTATCTCTTGTCACAAAAAAGATCCTTTATATATTCTTCCCATCGCTGGAGTATTTCCTCTTTCTCTAATATGATTGTTCCTTCCTTGGATTTTATGCATCCTGTTGAGGAGCAGGTTTTTTTGTCCTGTCAGTTCTCTTATCTCTTTATGCATCTCTGCTTTGTTGTTCCTGCTCAGTCTCTCTACTTCTGCGCATTTGTTGTTGAGCCATTCCTCTTTGGCTTGTCTGCATTTGTTCCTTATCTCCCTATGAAGTTTCTTGTACTCTGCTCCGTGTCTTGGTGTTATTTTTTGTCTCCTTTGCATCATGTAGAGGATCTCTTCAGTCATCCACTCGTTTTTTTCTTCTGTGTCTGATTTCCTTTGGGGCTATGTTGTTCGCTGAGGTCACCATCGCTTCCTTTAGTGAATCCCATTTTGAGTATCCTTTTCTAATTTGTTCTTCATATTCCTTTCTCACGCTGTTATTGTATTCTTTCTGCAGGGTGAGGTCGTCCTCTAGCGTGTCGTATTGCAGCCTTGGTGATGTGCTGGGCTTACAGATGATAATTCTTTGATGATGGATGAAAAGATTAAATCTTTTAATATCCAGAATTTCAACCAGTAATCAATGACTGGAAATGATCAAAATTTTTCTTACATTTGTTGGTTAATACAAATTCTGAAAATTTTAAATTAATATAATAAAATTTGACATTGTATATATATATTGATAGACACATATTTACTGTTTACTAACTAAACACTTGGACTATTATTCTATTTTGGTATTTCCATGCAACAGTCACATATCTTTTTATTTTTGTTATTCTTTCTTTTCTCTTTTTCCTGTCTTTTTGTTCAAGGTATTTTATTATTGGTTAGCACTTGTCTAAGCAGAATCTCTTTTTTTAATTGTGCCTCTCCTAGAGTACCAGATATAAGTGAAACTCTTCAATTTCAGATGTCTTATCTATATATACATGTATTGATATGAACACTGCAATGCTCCTAATCAGATCAATTTGGGAGAAAGAGCATATTATTTCATCAGAATAATGCTAGATTTGTTTGGTGACCAAGCAAAAATTGTTATAGCTTAGTTGGAAAGTATTCACACATCATTCACCAGGGATCAGAGCACCTAGATGTGGTGTAATGATTAACAAGCTTATCTCACTAGAATCATTACAAATTAGTAGTGAGTTCAGTCCTCACTGGGTACCCCATACTTTTGGCTTTGTGCCACATCTTGCAACCACATCTTAGAAAGTAACCATTCAGCAACAATCACATTTTTGGATAAACATTTTCTGTACTTCCTACAAAATTATATAAATGAAAAAAAAAAAAACAAACCCTCTGAACATGAAATTATGAAGATTGAAGAAAAGCAGAAAATAGTGGAACCTCATCATCATCAGTCCTATGACCAAGTGTGGTCATAGGATCCCTGTACAAATGAGCATCTGACCAGCTCCTGCCATATGTTTGGTTCTGGGCCAATGTCTATTTTTTCCTCTGTCTGAATCTTCTTTTGCCCAAGGTGGTACTTTGTAGGATTGTAATAAAAACAATGTTGGCTTTTATGACATGCCTATACTATTTCAGCTGCCTGTTGTTGATGGCAGATATAACATTTCCCAATGGGTCTGTTCCTTCTGATGGTGTCTCACACTGTGTCTTTTGTAATTTAGTCTACAAAGAAAATGCTGAGAATGATTCTGTAGCATTTCATTTCCTATTCTTGGGTTTGAGGTTATAAGAAGGCGGTTAATGTTTATTAATTCGGCCTTGTGTCAGACATGACCGAACTCCCTACAGCTTACACGTTTTATCCAGAATTATCATCAGAAGGTTATTATTGTTATCATTAGATTTTCATCAGAAGGTTGGTTGCAAGTTGAAATGTGGGAATTAGTTTAGAATAGTGGAAGAATAAAAATATACATTTTTCATGTTAAAATAGAAATTTATTAAAAGAATAGAATAACAAGAATAGGTAGTAGTTAAGTTTAATGAGAAACAAGTAATGAGTTAAGGGTGTCAAGAAATGTTTGTAGTAGTAATTTGTTGGAGAGAGTTTATGCGTAGGTAATGCATATATTAACATTTGTTTGGTAGGAATGTCTTTGAATGGAGAAGAAGTAAAAGAAATTGGCACACGAGAAGTAGGAGGAAGAGGACAATGTGCGATGCAACCTATGTCCTAGTCATTGAAGTTTCTTTCATTAGTTGTGGCTCTATCTCATTGCTCCCATCTGAGTCTCTTACTGATGCTGACCAGGTGGGAGGCTTTTATAGTATTTAGATTTTTTGCACTGGATCGCAAAGTCCTTATAGTCTTGCAAATCACTTCCATTGGTCAGAAAAATCAATTTAACATCTACTTGCGAATGGTTTTGACTTTTTTCTTTAAGCACATGGTCAATTCTTTTTCTATTTGGGAAAAACCAGGATTTCACATGTCCTTGTGAATTTTTGTAAAAGTGAAGAAGGTTGATTTTAATTCTTAATTTCCTATCCACCACAAATTCTTCAATATAATCCTAATTATTCTACTAGATCACATTTATTGTTTGAATTTACAATCATTTACTTCTATGGATAAACAGTATCAATCAAATGTAAATAAAAAACAAAATATTAAAATCAAATATAATTTATTTGATAATAAAATATTAATCCCTCCAAGTATGGTTTTCAGAGTTACTTTCATCGTACCTCTCTGAAAATTGTTTTATGGCCAAGTTCACACACAAGTGACTTTAAAAATGTAACTCCAAGTTTTTTGCTGATAACAGCAATCATTAAGCTTTAAAAAGTAATAAAGCCAGCCTTATCAATCATATAAATAGACTGCCCACAGGCACACCATCAGTCATATTCCAGTCAATAATTAAGATGTAGGTATCATAACAGATACTTATTTTTATACCTGCATTTGAAAATTACCCCAAATCTATTCAACAATCTCTTCCCTGTGCAGAGAGCATAATATTTAATTTCTCTTCCAACCAATCACAAATTACATCTTTTGGAACCTTTTGTGCAAGCGAATACCTTTTTTGCAAATTTCTGCTTCACCTCATGTGTTCATCCATCTTTTTTCTCCTATTCCTATACATATTTCCACAGCTTTATTGTGAAGACTGTGGGCATCAGAAATTGTATTGGTGATAATATTACTTATTTATTTGTGTGTGTGTGTGTATGTGTGTGTTAGAATGGATTTTTATTCATCTGTAAGATTTTTATCATTTTAAATGTTATCTTTAGTGGATACTTGTATTTAAGTAGACACTCCTTATATTTATTAATCTACAGTCCAGAATATTCAAGAAATCTTATTAAAGAAAAATTTGCTCTTCCCATGAGAATTTAAACCTGCATCCTCAGAGCTTAATGATAGCTTCCTTTGCCCTGAGAAACACAACTTGAAAGAGGTAATTTTTCTTTAATCAGATTTCTCAAACACACACACATATATATATATATGTGTGTATATATATATATATATATATATAACATCTTTAGGGTAAAACATTAAAATTTAGTTTGCCTCAAAAGTTAACATTTTTTTATGTAAATGTAATGTATTTTTAAATAGATGATACATGTTCATTTCAATAGATTTATCTTACTTCTGATGTGTGGATTTATGTCTACAAAACTTGAAGTAGGAAGATATATCCTTGAACTCTGATTTCCCTTTTCCTGGTTACCTTCACCTCTTGAGGAAGAACTTCATTGTCTACATGTATGGACTGGGGGTTTATAAAAGCAAACATCTTCTGGCTAGGGTGATTTCTCTTAAATCTCCATTCATACATGTGTTTTCATTTCTCTCTACTAAACTAATTAGCTTTCTTTTTTTTCTTTACCTCTCCCCTTTCTCTTCTGACTGTTCTTTGCTAGACAGCATTTCTGACAATATTGATGAGGCTATTTCCTCTCACCTGTTTGTTAATATATTTGTATTTATTGACCTCAAAACCTACCATGCTATGTGGCTAAAATACTCCATCACTGATCTTGCTGGCATCCTTACCTTGAACTTCACAATCACACAGTCTCTCATATAAGTAGTGGATTTCCTCATGCACCTTCCCAGCATCCCTGAAGGACACACTTCACTCCTATCCTTGATTCCTGTTGTACCATGGAACTCTACCTTCTTGGCATCTCTGATCAGGATGTGGTTTTCATTAATATCTCTCTCACTCCCACTTCCCCTAAGAACCTCCTACTAGCAGAATGTCTTACTGCTACCAAAGAGTGGACTGAGAGTTGCTCTGTGATTTTCTGTGTGACTTACCTTGGAATAAAGTGTATAGACTCCCCATTGAAGACTGCACCACTGAGGCCTCCTCCTGGCTGAAAGCTGGTATCAATGCTTTCATTCCATCCAGGAAATTCTGACAGTCATTCATTTCCTTAGTTCTCTCATGCTTACTCAGTCACTATTGCCCACAGGAATCATTTCTTCTAGCTTTCTTGGAGCAATACATCTGAATATATTTGGTGCCTTTTTGTCTCTGCCCATAATATGTGCAAGAGGATCCTAAATAATGTCAAGCTGGTGTTTGCTGATAGAATGAAGCAGTGCATAGCAGCCCACAAGTTTAGGTTCAAAGACTATTAGCAGTTCTGCAAAAGCGTATTAAACAATAGAAAATCTTTGAAAAATTTAAGGTCTTGCACTCAAATTTGTCACAGTGGACAAATTTGAGTGCTTTGCCAACACATTCTCCTCCAACTCCACATTTAACTAATCTGGTGTACACACTCCTGACTTTCTACTAAAAACTAAGGCTCAACTGAGTGATGTATACATAACTCAGACTCTGGTCTTTAATATAATTTCTAAGCTTGACTCCTATTGGGCAAGCAGATATGACAGAATCCATCATTGTCCTAAAGAAATGTGCCCCCAAACTCACCCCTATCCTCTCCAAACTCTACAGCTATTGCCAATCTGCTTCTTGCTTTCCTGCTTGCTGGAAGTCCTCCTCTGTAGTTCTCATCTTTGAAAACTCTGGAGAACCCTCAGATTTTTCTGATTATTGCCCTATCAGCCACCTGCTCATTTTTGGCAAAATATTGAGGCTATTATCAATATTGAAATCACACAGCCCACAACCTATTCTCTGGCAAACAGTATGGCTTCTGCTTTGCCAGGTCTACTGCTGATATGATAACGACCATCAACGAATACATATACCATGCTCTTGATAAGAACAGCAAAGCTGGAGCTGTTGCCCTGCATATCTTAAAAGTGTTTGACAGGGTTTGGCATGTTGGCCTACTGTGCAAGCTACAGGGCTAGGGTATAAATGGATGCTTATTTGATCTAATCTAATCATTCCTGTTAAATCAGGCAATGAATATCATATTAAACATGCTTCCAGATCCTATCACATGAATGCAGATTTTCCTCAAGACTCTATTCTAGATCTTATGCTTTTCCTGATCTTCATCAATGATCTTCCTGATGTAACCAGTTAACAAGTAGGCATCTATGCTGACAACACCATTATTTACTCATGCCTCAATCAGAAATTTGCTAAGGCTGATAAAGTAAACCTTGCTACTGCTATTTGAAAGGACCTCCAATCTATGGTGGACTGGGACAAGAAATGGCTAGTAGATTTTGACACTTTCAAAACAAAGCTGCTTTCTTTTAATCACCATAGGCACACTATCTTACCTCCCCATCAGTATAGGTGATGCTTGTCTCCCAGAAAGCAATACACTGCACCTCTGTGGCTTTACACTCACAGCCAACCTGAAGTGGAACAACTACATCAAATCATTAGCTACAGCTAGTGCCTAGAAGGTTGGATCACCATGTCAGGCTAGGAAGAATCCATTTTGCACATATACAAATCTACCATTTGACTGTGCATTGAATACTGTTGCCATATCCAGTCAGGCACTCCCCCTATTTATCTCAGGGGGCTCAATTAAATTCAAAGAATGATCTGCAATATAATTGATCCTGATTTTGCAGCTTGACTTCAGACACATTCTCACTATCAAGATGTGGCTTCCTTCTGCCTTTTCTGCAAATATTCTCACAACCTCTGCTCTGATGAGCTTACATCTCAGGTGCCCTGTCTACACAAATTTGCTCATGCTACTAGACTGACAACTAGGTCCTACCTTTTTACAGTTTCTTTTTTCACATTTCCTGCCTTTGGAATGTCCTTCTTGCTTCCCTGATAGCTACAATCTCCAAGAGTTTAAGTGTAATGTCAATTGCCATCTTTTATTCCCTTAATTCCTATCTTTCTCTTATCTCTCCACTGTTCCTCTTTTTTTTTCACTTTTCTCACTTGTAACCCTCTGCACACTAGTCACAGTACTGCCTTGCTTGGGGTGAATCAATAAAAAATTTTAAAAAATAGATGGATAGCTAGATTACATCTAGAGCACTTTATTATCCATTCCATTTTTTATGAGAAATTTACTTGTAACAGTAGAGTTTTTATAGAAAAACTATGAAAAAGTAAATATATTAAAAATTATTATTTGTTTATTGCCTAAATTTTTATGACAATGTACTTTCATTATTGCATAATTTATTTAAATTAGCATTCTAATTGTTAGGGTTTTTATCTGAAACGTTTTTCTGATATGTTCTTTAGTCTATAGTTGTACATTGCAAAACACACAGTGTTGAAAACATTGGTCAAAACCTTGTTGACAAAGTAAAGAATGAGAGTATTATTTTGAACAACTTGTAGAATAATAAATTTATATCTATGTTCATAAATAGTGTATTCATGATGTATAAGTTACTTGGCTATTTTTAGACAAATAGTTCTTGATAAGTATTGGACATATAAGTATATACAATGTATGTATAATGATAGATATATTTGTGTGTGTCTATGAGTAATACATAAATATCTCTCAACATGACTGATGAAAAATAATTATGGTTTCTTAGAATGATGCTAAATTGCATGAGATGGAAAAGAAGGATAGTAAAAAATCAATAATGACAAGAAGAAACCAAAAATAAAATGACAGTAAGAAACAATAAATTTGATTCACTGTTTTTAACCCACTGTTCTCATCATTATAAAAACTATTATTTTTCTTACTTTTGTTTCATTTCTTTTTTTCTCTTTTCATTCAAGTACTTATATCAGTGTGAACTAGAGCACAATAAAACATGTAGAAAACAGTTTGCACTTGATTTGAATGAAAATCTATATTGTTAACAGGAGCAATTTTTCTCTCTTGCCATAACAAAACTATTACTTGCCAATGACACGGGGTTATTTAGTATCCATATCTGGAACCAGAGCCTGAAAGTGAAATATATATTGCATATTATGTTTTAAAGACATTAAGTCACACAGTTCAAGTTAAATAGATATTTTTGTATCTAAATATAGTAGCTTTTATAAGTAAATAAATGAACTGATCACATGATACATAGTGCCTGAAACTCTAATACAAGCACTCATATCCACAAAATAGAGCTTGAATGTTGGAAAGGAGGTGGACATTGTGGCTCTTTTTTTTTCTGGGATCTTGTTCCCATTTGCTATATTTTTGAAGTGTGCCTCATCCTCATCTGTTACTCTTGAAATGTTTCAATTAGTGTTTTTGTTAATTTAAACCAAGTGTTTTAACTCACATATAATATCTTTTGAATGTATAGTAATATGGCTAACATTAAGAGTTCAATCTATAGCAAATATACAAGTAAAAAATTATTTTATAGAACAAGAATGACATAATTCTTGATTTAAAATATTTGGTTGTGTGTGAAATCCCTAGAATGATGCCTGCAGTGGAGTAGGGTGGGTTTTGGTCCCCTCAGGCAATTTAAACTCTTTCATTTTTTTATCTAAAAATTTCTCTTGCACCCCTAAATATTTAGCACCTGGGATAATTGCCTTTCTGTCCCTGCTTGCACTAGGCCACTGGTTGCATATGAATAACATGTTTGGAAGATATGCATATATCATGTGAAATATTTTGTGAATGTCAGTAATTAAGCAATTTCACAATTTATTTAGGAATACAACTATATTTTAGCAACAATTTACATACATAACACTATTAGAGAATATTATTAACTTTACTGTTACAAGTTAACTTAATATTCATGAATCTCTTAATGATTCTAATGGAGGTGAATATATTGAAATGAGTTCTAATTCTAGTTGGGTTTGTAATATTCACTTAAGTGCAAATACCCTTGGGAAAGCTGAAAATCCACCTTTCCTTCTCCAAGCTATGAGTTACTAAGTAAGATTTGTATCATTAAATCTTTATTCTTTCCAAAACAAAAAAATTCTTACAATCTGAAAAATATTTTTGAGCTTTAAAGGACCTGCAAAAGGTTGATAAGCCCTAGAAACTGATCAATCAATCAAATGAATTTTTTACATAATCTCTCTCTCTCTCTTTATCTATCTATATATTTATATACAGAAAGAGAGAGAGAGGAGAGAGAGAGAGAATGGGAAGAATGTGTTATCCATTTTTTAAAGATGGGTTTCTGGTTCCTTCTATAGTGTACTTTAACTCCATCTGAACTCTCTAAAATTTTATTTACTAATTACTTTTTTCATCAATAGGAGTAGATATGTTTGTCTGTTGTCTGATCTTTTAAACAGGAGTGTAGCTTTATCCCTTCTTTCTTTTTTAGAATCAAGTTTCTGGTTACTTCTGATATCTTTTCATTCTCTTTCACTCCCAGTAGCCCCTTTTATCTCAGTGGCTTTGTTGTCTTGCTTGGGGCAAATTAATTAAAAAAAAAACATGGAATTATTACTCCATCCCAAGTAGCACAGCTTAGAATTACTACTACTTCTATGCAATAAAACTTAGAACATAAACAAAGGAACAATGAATCTCTTGAAAATGACTAATGAAGTTGCAGAAAACACTTCAGTCAATACCCGCTACATATTCTAACAAAAACTCACTAACAAAAAAGATCTAATTTCTTTTCCTACCAAGATCAAAAAATAAAAACAGGACTTGTCATAGCGCTCTCTAACTCAGAACCCTTATAATATGTCACCCAGAATACTTAGGTGAAAAAGATAAATATATTTGAAAATCTTTAGACTTCACTACCCTCTTTATTTTAGCCTAGAAAATAAGCATACAAAGCCCACACAGTCAAAAAACTACATACTACCAATTGCACTTCTAATATCAACAACACAGAATTAATAATCTTACTCTCTAATACTTTTTTACAAAATTTTTAAATAAATTAGACCTAATACTTGCATTTTTACCACCATGTCTAAGACAATCGGAGATATATTTAGGAAGAATAATAACATACCAATTCCAATAATGGTACTTATCACATAAATAGCTTTCAATGTAAAAGCACTTATGTCACTGAGACATCTCAAAATCTAAAAGACTGTACCTACAAACATAAAAGGAATTTACATTTTGATAACCATTTAAACTACTTTAAGGGATTACTAATAAATATATTATCAGCTATAAACACATGTCAAAATCATTAGATTACATCACCAATCATTATTGAATGCATTCTTAAAGAAACTAATGTATGTTTATTTAAAACAAGTGTGTATGAAAAAAAAAACATTCCCAAATCAACATGTGAAGAACCACCAAACATAAAATCTACTTGACATATATACACACTTATGAATATACATTATTATCTGAATCTCACATAGATAAACTGGGATTATTATACACATATCTAAAGCAATATTTACAGTTTTTCAGTTAGGCTTGGAATTCATTAATTTTTTTAGAACTTTGAAAGTACATGTCATCTCTCTTTAAATTATACTAATGTTTGTTTAACAATTCTAATGCACATGAAACCTGATTAAACAGTGAAAATCAAAGAACACAAAAATAAAAATAACAAAATTTCTTTCGTGTTTTTCTTGATAACATTTTTTTCTTGATAAATGTCAGATTATTAAATGTTTCTTGTTTGTTCTTTATCTTATCATATATATATATATATATAAATTTATTTATTCATACATTATTTTTAATGGATACTCGAATTTAAGTAGATGGTCTGTTTTTTATTATCAAACAGTATATTTATTTACATCTACCGACCTGAATAATCAAGAAATCTTGTTAGGAAAATATGCCTTCTCCAGCAGGATCCAAACCTGTGCCTCTAGGGGAAATCATTATTAGATCTGATGTGTCTTAACCACTCAACAATGCAGGACTTATGGTCAAACAAAGCCAAAAAAATGAACTTGTTGATCTCAGGATTGAGATTTGGAAAATCTGTCAATCATGTCAATAGAGTAAGGTCATGTTTACATTTCTGAAACCATTCCATAAAATTGAAGTGCAATGGGGTGAAAACGATATTGATATTGTAGAACTACTGATATGAAGAGCTATAGCTGGTCTTCAGCGATGGTGTGGGAGGTGATATTTGACAAAGTTCCAAGCACATGAATTATAATACAGGATAATTTTAGCCTAAATGGTCAACTACACTTCGGGCAACCTTTTGACATTGATGAAAATGCCTTGCCATTGTGGAAAATAAACCAAAGGTTTTTGACAGAAGAGATTACTAAGAGTTTGAAAATCAAGAAACTTGGGTTTGTTTCCAAAATTGACACATGTGTATCACATTCTCTGATGGAACAAGCTTGATCATTTTTCTAAAGTGATTTCTTTGCTGTTACACCATGAAAAGAAGCTGTTCTTGGACAGAATTGTCACAGGTGATGAAAAATGGATTATTTATGATAGCATTTGATATGAACAAAATGGGAAACAATTGTGAATGTGTAGAAATCATGGCTAAGGTGGGATTGCATCCAATGAAGGTGTTGCTGTTTGTTTGATTGGATAGCAGAGGAATAATTCCCTTTGAGCATCTTCCAGTTAGCAAAACAATAGTTGAAAAGAATTATTGCAAGAAACTCATCAATCTGAATGCGGCTATCCATGAAAAACAACCAATTTTGGCAAATAATAAAGGTGTCATTTTCCACCATGACAATGGAAGATTGCATGTTACAAAACAGATTTTGCAGAAGCTTAAAGAGTTTAAATGGGAAACCCTCCAGTACCCACTTTAATCTTCTGACTTGGCTTCTTTGAAGTGTTGTTCTGGTCTCTACAGAACAATTTAAACAACAAAAAATTTGGCTCAGTGTAGTCAGTCAAAAACTACCCCATGATCTTCTTCCAACCAAAATCACAAAGTTTCTCCAAAAATGATATCAACAAGCTTGTAGAATGATGGGAGACCGTTGTTAAAAACAATAGTGGCTATGTAATTGACTAATAAACATACTTTTGTGAGTATATAAAATTTTGTTTTTAATTTTCTAAACATTCTTTAATTGCAATGATCTAACATATACAACAAGGATCAACATCTTGTGTATTCAGTTTGATCTGACATTTATGTTGCCTTTTTAATGTCTTGTATTTGTGGGAAAGTTTCTGTTCACCACTTGTTGCATAAATACATTGTGGCTGCCCAATGCCTAATCAGCAGTTAGGGATTTTTTCTCATTAGTGGTAACACCACAAATGAATATTTCTCACAACTGAACCTGAACATCACACAAACCATGTTATTTCAAAAATGTCCTGACCTTGAATTCAAGACATAACAATTTGACATTTATCAAATCATTTATATCTTACTTTTTACTTATCACTAGCATTCAAAACATCAAAAAGAAATACTTATGGTTGGCTTACCTGCTTATATATTTCTGACTCTGACATGTGCAGTCCCATGAGAATAGCTGCCATTCTTGGCACATGTCACTGGTCATAAGATATTAACTTCAGTGTGTGTGTGTGTGTATATATATATATATATAGGTAGAAAATCAGATGCAGATCAAAAATGGATTGGAATCCAACAAGATAAATATGTTTCCTATTTGTTCATTATTTTATCATATATATATATATATATATATATATATATCACATATGTCACATGCAAAGAGAAATCTTTCATTACACATTGCAGCAAGTGTAAGAAAGAATATGCCTCAGTTGAAGTAAAACATTGTTTAAAAGTTCATCAAAATATTACTATAACACCTACTGTAAAACAAAGTCAATGTTGCTACATCTGCACAAGAGAATATGAGTTTCTAGCAAACCTCATCCTTTATTTGAGGATCAATCAAGTTATAGCATTATTCAAGATCAAGTTGTTGCCATGGTATATACATATATATATATATATAACATAGTGATGATCCACGTATACTGTCTTAATATGTATAGGAAAAACTACTAAAAAGTTGTAAGTTTAAAAATGTATTTTTTTGACAGTATTTATTTATTTCTATTATTATATTTGATATTTCAGACCGTCAGAAACAAATGATTTTAAAATTTAAATTAGAAACGTTTTCGCAAGGAACGTTCGTCCGAGAGATTGTTTACATCACGTGACGCAGAAAGTGACAGATTTTTTTAATATTTGTAAACGTAAACCTATCTTTAATAATACTTATAAATGTTGTTTTAAAGAAAAAATTTTTAAGTGTATCTAAAAAATGTTTAACTATTGAAATATTTAAAAACACCTAAGTCCCTATTTAACCCTAGCCTGTATGTATTTAATTTTAAAATCCAGTATTTTTCTTTCTTTCTGCGTGTGTATGTAGAACTAAAATCAGAATCTATTAGTAAACATTTACAGTTTTCTAATGCGTGTCCCGGTTGTTTGAAGTGTTCTGCTATGGGGGAATATGGGTTGTTTTGGCGTATGCTTAGTTTGTGATTATTGAAACGGAATCTAAAGCTATTTCCAGATTCACCAAAATATCCACTGTTTGGACATATTGAACAGAAAAGAAAATTTATATTTTGGCTGTCACAGGTGAGGCATGGTGGGTGTAATTTGATGTTGATGTTGGGTAGAGAAAATACTGCATCGTTTACTAAATGTTTGTACACTAGACAGCGAGGTTTCTTACATTGGAAATTCCCAGATAGGTTTGTATTTTTTAGATATTTGGTAGAAGTGAGGATAGCTGATAGGTTGGGTGTTTGTTTCATTGCATTTATGGGTGGTTTATCAAAAATGTCTTGGATTTTTTTGTTTGATTGGAGGTTCTTGTAATCATTTTTTAAATTTTAAATAAGTGTGTGGGAATATTGATTGTGGTTAAAAACCATGGGAATTCGGTTGTTGTTTTTTTTCTTGTATGTGAGAAGTGTGTTACAATTTATGTGGATGATTTTATTTAGTGCTTCTTTTATTATTTTTATTGGGTATTTTTATTTTAGAAATTGCTTTGTTAGGTTGTTAATGTTGTATAGAAAATCTGGATGGTCTGAGCATATGCGTTTGATTCTTAGAAATGAGCTGTATACGATAGATTTTTTTAATTTAAGGGGATGACAACATTTAAAGTGTAAGAATTTATGTTGGTTTGTGGGTTTGTTGTATAGACTGGTGGAAAGTGTATGTTTGTTTAATTTTATCATGACGTCTAAGAAAGGGATGGATGTGTTTGAGTACTCCATGGTAAATTTAATTGTATTATGGAAGTTGTTGCAGAAAGTAAAAGTTTTTTAATTTTTCTAATCCATGAGTCCATAATAAGAAAATGTCATCAATGTATCTAAAATAATGTGATGGTTTCTATTGTGAATTGTCTAGTATCTTTCTTTCTAGAATGTGCATGAAGATATTGGCATAACTAGGTGCCATTTTCGTGCCCATTGCTGTGCCACTAATCTGTAAATAGTGTTTGTTGTTGAATTTAAAATTATTGTGTTAAGATGAAATTTATTAATTCACATATATCTGTAATTTGGTTGTTAGGTAATTTGCTTTTACTAAGGAACTCATGGCAAGCTGATACTCCTTCAACATGTGGAATGTTTGTGTACAGAGACGTAACATCCATCGTTACTAGGATATTATCATCGTGGAGTAAGTTAATGTTTTGTAATTTGTTAAGAAAGTCAGTAGTGTCTCTAATATAACTAGGTATGTCAGGCAATAAAGGTTTTAGGAAAATTGTCTATGTACCCAAATATAAGTTCTGTGAGGGTACCAATGCCTAATATTATGGGTCTGCCAGGTGGTGTGATTTTAAGGGCTTTTGAAATTTTATAGATCTCTTCATTATTTGATTGTTTAGTATGATGTGGGTTGGATGAAGAGGTGTTAGGGTGTTTTTCTGAAATGATTTTGGGGAGTTTATGTAGTTTTGGGATAGTGTAGAATGTTGCTATTTTGGGGTTCTCAGGATTAAGAGATTTTATTTTATTTTTTATGTTGTGGTTCAGGTTCTGAATGAGAAGTGATAATTCTGTTTTGTAAGTGCTGGTCGGATCTAGAGTTGAGGGTACATAGAATCTGTTATTTTGAAGTTGTGATTCTGCTTCTTTAATATAGTTATTAGTGTTTAAGATGGTTATAGCTCCGCCCTTATCGGCTGGTACGATAATTATGTCTCGGATGTTTTTAAGTGTATAGATGGCTTGGTGTTCTATTTTGGATAAGTTGTGTTTTTTTTTATTTGGTGTCCTTTGTTTTTTCAGAAGTTATCCATGTGTTGTCTGGCTTTGTTGGCATATTGATCCAAGTGTTGGTTACGTTTGCTTGGTGGAGTCCATAGGTTATTATTTTTCGTAAGAGGAATTTTAGAGCATGATTGGTTAGCACTGTTGTCTGTAGAAGTAGATTTGTTGTCTGAGAAATATTCTTTTAGTCTCAGTCTACGAAGGTATTTTTCCATATAGTAGCACAGGTTTAGAGGGTTTAGTGGCTGTGAGGGGCAGAATGATAATCCTTTATTTAATAAAGAGGTTTCTCCTTGGGTGAGAGTATATTTAGATAGGTTTGCGATGTGATTATCAGCAGAGGTCTTATGGGTGTAGCGTACATAATGAAATCTTTGTGGAATCTGTTGTATTAAGTAGTTATTCAGGTGAGGTATATGTTGTAAAATGGGGTCCTCCGCAATTAGTTTATTGAGTTTTTGGTTTTTCAAAAATATACACTGTCAGCTTTTTTTGGCACAGGAAATTGAGTGTTTTTTTTACTTGAAAGTATTGGAAAGGAGAAAGTGTTAGATAGAGAGAATAACTGATTTTTTTAGATAAGTTCATGTAAAAGGATTTCTTAATGTAAGCAGAGTTGTGCACAAGGTTTATTAATTGCATGGAGGTTCTGTTGTATATATGTTGGGCTTTTTGCTTATGCAATGTAATAAAGCTGTGTTGGAAGTTGTATTTAAATCTGAATCCTTTTGTTATTAATTCCATTTTTTTGCAAAGTCCAAGAAATATAATGTCCAAGTGTATTTGTGCCAATTTGTAGAGATTCTGCGTCACATGATGTAAACAATCTCTCGGACGAACGCTCCTTGCGAAAATGTTTCTAATTTAAATTTTAAAATCATTTGTTTCTGATGAAAGGCCGAGGACGGTCTGAAATATCAAATATAATAATAGAAATAAATAATTACTGTCAAAAAATACATTTTTAAACTTACAACTTTTTAGTAGTTTTTCCTATATATATATACCTAAGTTGAATATATGGATTGAAATCAGCATTATTCAGCAAAGTTCTGTGAGGGTACCAATGTGTTTTTTTTTATTATACCTACAATCACAGGTATTCGTTTTTGAACCCAGGTCAAAAATACCAGACTGCTCTTTCACGGAGATTCTGGAAAATGAAGGAAGAAGGGCTGAACCCTGTAATTAGCTGGAAACTGATAAGTTCAGCCCGAATTCCGAGGAATTTTCGTGATAGGTGCGATTTGTGTCTGCAAGAAAAAATTCTAATATTAAAGTACCCAAACTAGCATCTACTTCTGAATTTTAGAAAGGAATTTATTAATAAATGCCGCCATAGAGCGAAATTTGTGAACATTTAAATTTTAAGTTCTAATTTTAGTTTTTAAGAGAGTAAATATAAATTTAATTGTTTTTGATAAATTAATTTAATTTTTAAATAGTAATTTTAACCCCTCTACCTACATCTTCCTGTCTCCTTTGATTATCTACCTTTATAAAATATGAATACTTTTACTAATTTAACCCCCGATTTCTTCTGCAAGTATATATATCTTTTTCACAACATAAACTTTTATAAAAAATTTTTTAAATAATTTTTTAAAATTAAATTTTATTTTATTTTTTTATTTTATTTTTTATTTTTATTTTATTTATGTCTAGATTTATCATTAATTAGATTGACTTAATTAAATTTAATTAAATCATATATCTGCTTTTTTCCCCTTAAATATGTTTTTTCAAAAAATCTTTTTTCTATTACTTTAACCCATTTATAAATGCTAGTTTTGTTTGACACGTATCATGCGTCTCTAAAATATGGAAATTTTTCTTTTCTTTTTCTTTACCCTTCTTACCCATTCCCTCCTTTTCCTTCTGTTTTGTTTAACCCAATTCTCAATTTAACACCACTTCCTATTCCATCCTTCATCCTCTTTCCCTTTGTAAAGCTAGACAAAGCCAAATTTTCTAATTTTTTCACTTACAACTCTATCTAAAAGTAAAATTGTCCAAAATCTAAAAATAGTTGTTGATTGCTAACTGATTTTTTTTTTTGTGACGTAAATTTTTTAATTCTTAATCTTTATCATTTATTTCATTTTGAAATGTGGTAGTTGCCGATGAGATGTGAAATCTCTCTTAGGGATTTCATGTTGAAATGATCATTCAACAGTTTTGAAGATTGAAATTTTTTTATTTTATATATATATATATATATATATATATATATATATATATATACTTACAGGCAATGTGATAAGCCATGGAGATAAAGTATAATTCATATCCAGCTTGATCCCTTAACCAAGTGATTAAACTGTATATATTTCACTAACTGATTATATGATGTAAAGTAGTTAGGGAAAAAGTTAAGTCAGAAGGCTATTATTTTTATTTTGCACTTGGTCAGTACTATATAATATACAAAAAACATACAAAACCAGAATTTCTCTTTTCCAATTGACCCTCATTATAATTGGTATTAAATATCAATGAACAAAATAGCACTATGATTCTTCAGTCCTTTACTCTACCACTGAATCATCCAAAATAATTACTCTTTATCAAAAAAGTTTTTACTTTGTATTTATGTTTCAGGTGTAATGAGTCTATTGTTAATTTAATAGCTTTTATCCAATTAATAGACAAATCTTTCATTAATTTTCAATTTGGCCTTTGTCTGCCAATTTCAAAACATTCTACAGAAAAATATTTTTATGTCACTTTTAATCTAGCCAATTATAAAATGCATCGAATACAATTCATAGAGTTTGTTTTATAAGTGGATGTGTGTATGTTTCAGCTTATGCAGATGTGTAATAATATATACTTGTATATGTTTATATATAAGTAATGTACAATGGATAACTATTCAAGTATGTATCTAGATAAATATCTACAGGGTGCAATAGGCAAATTATTGCCATTTTATAGCTTTAATTTTGTCCATGTGTGTTGATTTTATTTTATTTTGTTGACTGCACAGTTTAGTAGGGTCAGTTGGGCACCATCTGTGAGAAAAAGAGCACCATGACACAATTCACTCTGCCAGAAATTTGGAAATGGTATCCTGAACTGTTTGGCATTCATACTGGAAATTCTAATACAAACATTTCAGAGTGTTTTGGAATTAATCTGTGCAGAGGATTTGGAAAGTGTCGGATGGTTATGAAGATACAGCAGCTCAGATAATTCTTTCTGATTGTTCTGATGAGAAAAGGACTTGTGAATTTTTTGGTGAAGGGCTCAGACTCAACATGGTGGCCTACATTAAATATTTTGAGAAGGTAGTGCTGCCCTGAGTCAAGAGGGTGGCTGCTGGAAGACCGTGTGTCTGGCAACAGAACTCTATACCATGCTACATAAGTAAGAGAACTCAGTTATGGATGTCAGACAATTTCTGGAACCACTTCATCCTTTATATCTGGCCATCTAACTCATCAAACTTCAACCCCCTTCATTATTATGTGTAGGGCACAGTTGAGCTTGAGATCAATAAAATTCCTTGTAACATAAAGATGAACTGAAGGCAAGGATTACAGCGATTTTCTAAGTGTAGCTTAAATGTAGCACAAAGTTGAAAGTATAGGGCACCCAATGAGGATCGAACTTACTACTCAGTTGTAATAGGTTCTAGCAAGACAAGCTTGCTAACAATTGAATCACATCCAGGTGCCCCTGAAGGAAAAGATTATGACAGCATTCACCAAGTTAAACAAGGAAACCATCAAGAACAGTTACAGGAGATTCTGAAGTTGTCTGGAGACTGTTGTTAATGCCAATGGCAATTTTATTGAATAAATTTATTCTTTAGTATAAAGTAGAGAGCTCATTCATGTTTATTAAATTGGCCTAGTGGCAAACATAACCAAACTTCCCACAATTTAAGATTATCAGAAGGTTGGAAAGAATAAAAGTGTTTTGTTTACATAAAAAAGTGGAAAGTTATCTATAGAGCAGGATAATATCTAATTTCTAGGAAGTGAAATTATTAACTGTGGAACTGTTCTAAGAGAAAGTATAGTAAGGAGTTTACAGAATTAAGAGTTCATTTGTTTTAGTAAAATTTGATTTGTACAGATAAAGATAAGTTCATGTGTAGTAGTAATGTCTAACAAGACATTACTACTACCCTGTTGATACATCACATCGAACACATGAACTTATCTTTATCTGTACAAATCAAATTTTACTAAAACAAATGAACTCTTAATTCTGTAAACTCCTTACTACACTTTCTCTTAGAACTCTCTCTTTCTGTGTATGGCGAGTAGGTGAAGAGAAAGAAAAAGAAATACAGAAAGCAGCATGAGAGAGAATATGAGAGGGTGTGAATATGGGCCACTGGGACAGTTGTGCTTGATCAGTGGTCGACAATTTTGGTTACATTATGTTTGGTTTGATTGCTCTCTGCTTCCTTCTCTCTCTCTGACCAACTGAAAAACATGAAATATGTAGCCGAGTCGACCATATGGTTAGCGTTAAATGTGCACTCATTTTTGGGTGGGAAGACATGACATGTGTCATTGAAAGTTCAATTTCTTGTTTTCTGCAAATTGTTCTTTTTTCATTGGTTAATAAATATTTCACACTTGCTATCACAATTTTCCTTGATTTTCTTTCCTCAGTACTTAGCCAATCTTTTTTCCTATGCTCACGAAATTTTCTTCAATCTTTTTTCTTTAGCACTGAGCCAGTTTTTTCCTATTGGTCTAAAATAAATTTTCACACTGGCTCACAAATTTGCAAACAGTGAAGAAAAGAGAGTTATTTTTATTTCGTACTCACCACATCACTTCCCTTCTTATTTGATGAAGTCTGCTTTAGTACATGAATAAGTTGATAATTCAATAGTAGTGGTGTATGTTGTCACTTTTCCAAGTAGTTGTTTTCCATTTTTTTTTGTTTTGCCATTTTGTCATCATAAACTGAAACATGTTTCAACCATTGGGAACCAAGAAAGCACATTTGATTCGATGAACATGAGCCATTTTAATAGATACTGTTTGTATCAATTTCTTAGCCTCTGTGGTTACTTGATTCATATCCATTTCATCATTAAACATTTTGACTTATGTGAAAGCTGTAAGTTTTAGTTTTCTTTCATGTCTTCTTTCATGTAGGCCACCAATATGGTAATGTAGGAATAATGAAAATGTAACACCCATGTTATTCAAAATGAAACAAAATAAGAAATTTCTTTACAAATTTAAATATTTGAAATTATCAGTAGCTTGTTTCAGGAAAAGTAATCAAACATTTAAAAGGTACATAGTTTCAATGTTGAATAGAGTTCTTCAAAATTCTGCTGTTCTGATTAGAGGCTGATAATGTATCATCATGTAATCTGACATCAGAGTGATTCAGACACATGGGAACTTTGAGATTCGATGAATAATCAAAAAGAATAAATGGGCATATGAAATGGTCAAACACGAAGTAGCATTTCAAAATGCTTAAAAAAACAAATTGACAGAGTTGGTTTCACATAAATGTTACACAGTTGTATTCAACATGAATAAAAAGATATATTTATATAGTTGAGCTGAGCTTATTTGTGCTTTTTTGTAAGCAGCAGCTTTTTTCTAGGTGTTCTACCATGAAAATTGGCATCATTCAAATTTTGTTGCACTGTATGCACATTGGTTCCAACATTAGCCAGAGAGTGTTGGATAACTGCAGAAGTCATAACAGGATTTGCCAAATTAGATGTCTACTTGTTTTTACACTTATTTTTCACAGACAGCCACTTGATTGCAATGTCATCATACCAAAGACTTTTCATTTATAAATATTGTTTTGTCACACAGTGGAGATGTGCATGCTAAATCATTTTGATAATTTTTTGTAGTCTTTATCATTATAGGCTTCAACTATGCCATTTTTTAAAGCTTCAGGAAGTTCTTTTGTTCTTGGCATATTTTCTTTCAATTACTTTTTAACTGTACCATTATGCATAGTTATGTTGTTTGACTGCATGCAGTATACACAGCTGTCATTTGGATTTTTACACATGCACAAAAATTATTTGCACTGGTAACCATGTAAAACAAAAATACAGAGTGTAAATATAAGGGTTTACTTAAATTTGCATATCTTAATTAAAAATTAATATTATTTTTATTACAACTTCATTCATTGAATCTGGAGAAAAGTGATAATTTTTAAAATATTATTTTTTTTTATAATCATTCCACTGCAAGCAGGACTGCCACTGGTGCACAGGGGGTTATAGTGAGAAAAAAAAACAAGGTACAGGGGTTGTCAAAGAAAGGATAAGAAATGAATGGAAATCAAGTAAATAGAAGATTGCAATTGATGTTGCATTTAAACTTTTGGAGATTGTAGTAATCAGAGAAGAAAGCAAAAGGTAGGGAGTTCCAAAATGGAAAGTGCAAGAAAATCAACTGTTAGCATAGAAGAGGTGGTTACATTTTACTATTTCTGTGGTAAAAGGGTGTGACCTAAACGCCAATCTAGTAGCATTAATAAATACATGTGGGCAGGGAACCAATTATCTTAGGTGTTCACTTACTTTTGTGTAGCTCTCTCTCTCTCTCTCTCTATATATATATATATAGGTTTCATTAAAAATGACAGAAAGTATTATCATTAAGTTTTTTTATATAATTTTGGGTTTGTACTTTCAAATATTTTCAGCTATACTTTTAGCCCTTATCAAGAATTAATTTTGTTTTACTTGTAAATAAACATGTCTAAAGTTTATTTATATAGAGTCTTGTGTATGTTAAGTTCCAAACATGGTAAGCACATTGTTACCATGTTCATAATTGATGCTATTAAGTGTAGGATTTCTCTTTTTTATTAGTAATGCCTCCATTATTTTTAATTTTCTTTTGCATGTGAATGATGCTATTATGTATGTATTATCAACAAGTATATCCTAGATAGGTCCTGAAAGATCTCGATGAGATCAGATGGAACTGTTTTAGGAAAGGTGCAATCTCAGTTTTCTTGTCAGTTTTGTGGTGCTGCAGCCAATGTAATTGTTTACGAATTTGGAAAGTTGAGGAACACAGTTCTTCAAAGGACATATAAATTTATAAATGACACTGGTTCTCTGCAGTTGAGATTTTGCAGGTGAATTATTATTATTGACAATGAGGTTGGCAGTTTTGAAATTTTATTGTAGATAATTTAATTTTCTTGTTTGAATTGGTCAGTATTTCATTATTTTGAATGATATTGTAAAGTGACAATTCATCCTGTTTGTAGTTATTGTGCATTTGATTTTTGTAAGAAATATTAATGTTATTGTTTTTATCCATGTGTTTGTAGTTGCCATTGGTTAGGTTATGAAGAAAAAGTTTGATATGTTAGTCAAGTGAATAATTTGACAAGCGTTAGATTCAAATTGTGGAGTTCTTTGAAGAAAAATCAGTTGAAAAGATGAATTCTTGTACTCTTTCATGAAGAAATTTTTAATAACGCCAATTATGTATCAAAGAGGACTAATAAAATTAAAGTGGCAAGAATTTTTGCTCATGGGTTTTTTTATATACTGAAGAAGTGAAAGTATTATTACTAGACTCTACAAGAACATCCAGAAATGGGAGTTTGATTTTTCACTAAGCTCATATGTGAAGTTGAGTACAGAATTTTTTCAAAAGTAGTCTTAAGATTATCAATTTCGTTTTTGTTATCAGCTAAAAGGACATGATGATATTTCCCTTTTTCTTATATAATTTGAGTTCTGAAATGAAAAAAATCATAAGAACACATGACAAATTATATAAAAAACTTAATGATAATACCTTGTCTGTTATTTTTCATGAAATCTGCATAAAGTAGAGATAGAGATTGTTGCCAAAATACACAATTTATATATATATATATATATATAATATGAGCTTTAATAATAAAACAGAAATTCTTATTGTTAGAAGAAATGTATCATAAAAACAGATAAAGAGAAATGCATGAAAAATTGCAGGCTATGCATGGAGGGAAAACTACAATTTAAAAATATGAATAATCTGATAGTAAGTCAGTTAAGTGCCATAAGTGATACACACTTTAGGCAATCATGTCTTGAAAGAGACATGACTGACTGGGCAGAAGATTATTCCACAGTAGGTTGCTATTGCTTTCTGCAGTAGACTAATTGCCATCCAAGGCTATAGAACCCAATCTGTCCTATTATTTAACCCATAACTGGAGGGAAGAGATGGATTAAATATATTTCCCAAGGGTATTTGTGCATAAGTGAATGCAAGGAATTCAACTGGAATTGGAATTTAGCACCCCAATCTCTCGTTCCAAGTTGATATCTACTGCACCACAATGATAGAACATTCTTAAAAATCACTCATCCATTTTGACAGCCAACAAGCATGAAAAGGTCCTGCCAATGGGTCAATAAAATAAAAATATCACTAATTTATATTTTAAAAAGCTCTTTTAAAGGAATTAAGCTACAAAATGAGTTGGTCTGAATATAACATTGAAGTATAAAGTTGACCATGCAGTTTTGATCCCTTTGTCTACACTATATCTATAAACATTTTCTATCTCCAATATTGAGCAATCTTCCTCTGTAAATATAGCAAATTTTAACAAAAGTATAAAAAAGATGTATTGGAATATTCTTAGATTGCATCATTCATTGAAAATGTGTACACTGCTAATGAAAATTACCATCCATGCTACCAAGCCACTCTACCAATACAGTTCATACTGTTGTGTTAAATTATTATCCAAAATTCTTCAATGTTGTATTGAAACAAATCTGTAATTTTAATGATGGCTGAAAAATCTATTCAATATGACTGCATCAAATTTTGTGTAAAGCTTGTCAAACTTTATACCAGAATCATGAAATGATTATCAGTGTTTTAACAAGCATTTTTAAGATTTGTTTTAATGTGGCATGGTCATTCCAAGGCTGGTTGAGTATTAGTTGAAGATGAGGAGCATTCAGGCTGATCAACCTTCTTTTTTAATCATTTCACCCCAAGCAAGGCGGATCCACCACTAGTGCAGAAAGGGAAACAGTGAGAGAAAAACAATGTGCAGGGAGTGTCAAAGAAAGGATTAAAGATGCAATGAATGCAAGGAGACAGAAGAAGACATTTGACATTGCATTTAAGCTTTTGGAGATTGTAGCTAACAGGGAAGCAAGTAAATGGAAGAGAATTCCACAGGTAAGAAGTGTAAAAAAGAAACTGTTAGAGAAGAAGAAGCAGTTACATTTAAATATTTCAATGATAAAAGGGTGGAACCTAGATTCCAAGCGAGTAGCATGCATAATTACTCCTTGTCTGTTCAGCAATTCCAAAATGTTTACAATATTAAAACATTCTTCAAAGCATTCATAAAATTAAGAGTATAAGTTTTTTTTATGTTAGAATATACAATTCAGTTGAAAGATTGCATAAAAGATCATAGAACATCAAGAAAATACTTTAATGACCGAATAATGAGGCTATGATTTTATATGAACAAAATACTTTACTGTTAAAAAATGCTGCATACTTTTGCATCAGATACTGGCATGTATGCAGACATTTACACAAATATCCATATGTACAGATTTACACTTGGGTGTCTGTATGTAAAAAATTTTTTATATCAACTTAACAACTGATGCCTCAGATTAAATTTAACTACAAGAAGCCTATGCATCCTTTTTTTCCGTTAGTTTTCATAAAGACTTCTTGAAGGAATAAAATCTTCATAAATTGTCTGTTCATTAAAAAGGAAACAAACTACATTTTTTTTATTGACATTCAATTTAATTGAAACTGCATTTTAGAATTTCATATTTTCATGGAAAAATTAAATCACATTTGAGAATAAACATTTGGCAAAACTTATTTGACAAATACATATTTACAATTTTTTTAGAAAAGATTACTAACAAAAATGACATGAACAGTTTCTGTCTGAAGTTCTAGCATATACAGTAGCCTACTAGATGAAAGCATCAGGTTGTTAATCTGGTTACATAATAATTACAAGTTCAATCCCTGGATCAAGTAGTGCAGACTCAGATTCAGTAGAAAAGGTGAATAATAGCTGAGCAGTACTAAATAAGAACCAGATGATCCATCCTTAGATATGAACAGAGGAATGAAATCAATCCTAGTAAATTAAATACAGGGTTCAATTTGAAATTCCTTAAAGGTTACACAAATCAATAAACACTTCAGGAAGGCAGTAGAGCATAAGAACCAAAATATTGTGATAGTTACAACAAAGATGAGGACAATATAACTGATCTCGATTTGGCAGCTCGACCTCAGTCACTTTCTCACCGTTGAGATAAGGTTTCCCTCTGTTTTTTCTACAAATATTTTCATGGTGTCTGCTCTGAAAAGCCCCAACTACATGAATTTGTACATGCTACTAGAGTGACAACTATGTCTCACCCTTTTACCATCAAAATAGTCAAATGTAACTGCTAATTCTATTCTAACAGCTTCTTTTCTTGCACTTCCTGCCTGTGGAACTCACCTGCATATACTTGCTTCTCTGATAACAACAATCTTTAGAAGTTTAAATGTAGCATCAGTTGCCATCTCCTGTCTTCTTGATTTCCATCTTTCTCTTATGCTTTCTTTGATTATCCCCTGTAATTTGGTGTTCTTTCCTCCCACTGTAACCCCCTTTGCACCAGTGGCAGTACTGCCTTGCTTGGGGTGAAATGATTATAAAAAGATATGTAAATAAAGAACAGTTTCTGTTTTTGTTAGAGAGGTGGTGACACCCTTTCAGCAGTCTCAATGATGGAATGGCTCATGATCTGAAATGGTCTATTTAAGTAAAGAATAGTAGTACTTGAGGCATAATATTTGAGTGTCATTTGAGTAATATTCAGACTGATTACTTTGGCAACTATTGCAATCTAAACCCCTCCTATCTGAATTGCAAGTTCTGTCTTGTCTGTCATTGTGACTATTGTACTGTTCTGCATATATCCATTTAGAACCAGATATTGTGCTGAATAATGCCACAGTACACTTTCTCTGTATCATATCCACCTTGATGATACAACAGTTTTTTAAATTCTTGGATGAGTTTTTTCTCAAGCTAAACACAATATTTTCATAATGATGAACTTTGTCCAAATTAGTGGAATATACAACAGGATAAAAATATATCTGCTTTATATGTATGAAAGAGATAATCTAAAAGCAAAATTGTCTAAATTGTTAAAATGTTGTGTTATTCTTCTTCTATGTGGTGTGTCCATTTTGAATTCTTCTTTTGAGATTTTCCTGTTTCTTATTACTTTGCTTGACTGGAAAGCAATTTTTACTATCCCAATGCAATGGATTTTGATGTTGCCCTTTCCATCTTCTGTTAAAACACTTTTTAGGTATTTAAGTTTTTGTTTTGTATTTGCTTGATTTTGGTGTCTGTAATTCATAGTTCACTTCTTGGCTTGTTCCTTTAACTAACAGCCACACATTCTTCGAATTGATGTTTAGTCTTTTCTCCTCACTTTCTAACTTTTGTAGGAGTTCCTGTATTTTACTTTCAATTTGTTGTGTAGATAAAGTGATAGTCTTCTCACATATTTTGCTGTCAACACAGTCTCATCTTCATATCTAATGTTCAGACTGTAGCCATCAATAATAAATACTGATTCTCTCAGAATCACCTCACTGTAAAGATTGAATAAGTTCAGTGAGAAGATACATCCTTGTCTTATACATTTTTCTATTCATCAGAATTTGGGTGTTAAGTTTTGTTATATTGCTCATTAGGCTAATTATCTAATGGAGTTCAATTCATTTGCACTTGGCATCTTAGGTAGTGCTATGAAAGTAGATCTCTTCTGAGATGAGGTAGTATTTACATTATTTACATTGTTCAAACTGTAGTCCTCATTTTTATTGCAAATTCACAACATTTTGGCTATTGTACACTCTGGCCTTCTTCATGAGATTGAAACTTTGAACAGAACCCTTTCTTTTGATCACTGGAATAAATTGTTCTGGTTTGATGAGCCATGCCACTTCTGGACATCTTAGTTATATCCCTTTCACTTTATTATTAAAGTTATTTGTTCAGTCCTGCTGTAGCCAGATATTGAACTCACAACTCTTTAGGTCAAGTCACTGCATTTAACTAATGCTTTTATGAACTGGGCCATGTGTCTTTGAGGCAATAAATATGAGAAACAATGTAAATAATGGATCTACTTAGGTCTTCCAATATTTTACCACTGTTGTATATTTCATTTTTTGTCTTTAAACTACAGTGTAAAAATCATTTAAGACTGCCTGCATCTCTTTTATGATTACATTTGTTTCTGTTCAATTTTCAGTTTTCTCTTTCATTTTTCTCTCCACCTGCATATGTAATCCTTTATTTTTCACTGATGAAATCTCCATTGTTTGCTCAATACGTTTTCCATACAGCTAAAATATTAACATTTAATCTATTCATTTCCTGCTTTATATTTTCTAACTGGCAACATTAATTTAGTTTTCAGATATTTCATGTCCTTCTATTATTTTTTGTTTGATGTTAACAAAGACACTGATTCTTTCAGACTGGTACATTTTATTAAAACATTAGTGCTAAGGTGCACTTCTTCATTCTTCTTCAATGGTCTGCAATATTTCATATTCTTTAGAAAATGAAGGACTTTTAACTTTATTGTCACATTCTGCCTATGCTGAGACCTGATCATATATTCAAATAAAACCCTGTAAATAATTCTTTATGAAAGGAAACTCTTATGATATCAACACTTAGTAGAACAGGTGCTGAAATAGATAACAGTAAACTGTCAACCAATAGAAGTAGAAACTTCATGATTCATTAATCAGTATCTTAGCAAAGCTTTAAAAAGCATTAAAATAGGCAGATTACTTAAAAGGAAAGCAATTGTCAAGAAATTTTCAAAGTAGATGAAAATATACAAAACATGGAAATAAAATTTATTAAAAAAAACTCGCCTGTCTACACAGTACACCAACTTGGTCCATGAAGAGTTTTTCATCTGTTAACAGCATAGCCATGAAAATGAGATATTGATGCTGTATCTTATAGATAAGGAAAATGGGAAGGTACATATCATATTGGTTGGCATGCTGATCAGTTGATACAAATTTGGTGTCATTATCGTTTCCAGTTATTCTGGCTTGAAGTAACACATTGCACCAAAGGTCAAATATAATTTTCTGCTAGGATGCATACTGTCATGTGATCATTAAAGGCAGAATCAGCTGGGAAAGATGGTATTATGAAGGATGCAAAATTATCAGCGAACCCAATATAACATCACTGATAAGTCACCCAGAGCATCTTTTCAATGTATGGTGAGTATATGAACTGGAAATATTCTCTTTATTGCTGCCTAATACAGTTTGAACTTCTAGGAAGTCAAACAAATTTACCAATACTTATATTCACAAGACTGAATATTATGGCACACTGAAGCATTGGAATTTAAGTTGGTCTTCTCTTTTTTGATGAAAGGCTCTCATATTATGATTTATTTCTATGTCAAGTTTAATGATGTAGGATGGCATAATAGAAACTGTTGATTAAGTTTATATTCTAGTTGAGCCTGTTTTCATTTGCCCTAACACACTCAAGAAATATAAAAATCAACTTCTGCTTATACTGTCACATCACCAAATATTCTGAGAAAATGTCTCATCATTGTCATAATAATTAACAGACGAGAGAAAGACTAATTGAGCACTTGAGCAAACCACTTTCCTCAAAGTATTCAGGCATTTTCAACAATATACCCATTTTGTTAAACCTGACAGAAATAATAATGTTTACTGAATTAATGTTTTGAGTATAGCATGTTCATTTTAATTTTTCAAAACTTTATTTTCCAGTATTCTTCTTTATTATTTTAACTTCATTCTATATGGATTTATGTGCTTTGTTCTTCTCTATAAATGATCAGCCATTCCTGATTTGACTGTTTCTCAGTGGACAATCTTTTCAATGGTTTTCAAGCCTTATTATTAGTGGCTAGTTTTACTTTTTTATTTTCTGTGGCAGCTTACTAAAATACTACGCACACTGTTTTCTTGAAGTAGATGTCTAACCTTAAGGCTTTGTAATCCTCTAAAAATGATCAGCCTTGTCACATAATGTTTATTTTCATTAAGCATAATTTATAAATAATGTGAATATTTAAACTTCATAATGTGGATCTACCTTTCTGGAACAATACTGAGAAAACCAGTTTTCAGACAAAGTAGCAATGAAAGGCTTAACAAAACTTTTGACTACATTTGTCTGTGCGTTTCAAAATATCTTGGATTAAATATATTCTGTAACAAAACTGATAATGATAGAACAAGAATAACCTAATGTAGAACCTTATTTCTAATTCCTTTCCTGGTTGAGTTTATCTTTTGTGCAAGTCATTCTTGGAGAAGATAATGCATTAGAAAGCTCTTTATTTTCTCAGAGTGCTAAAGAATTAATACTATTATTCTGTTTGTTTGTATATGCAGCCATTATGATTTGCAAACAGGGTTAGATCCAACCATTGCTCAACTGGCACCAATGAAGTATCTCTTGCTTGGTTATCTCAGTTTTCTTATAGTTCTTAACATCTTTCCATTCTTTTTTTCTAGCTTAATGTATTTATTTTGTTTAGTAATTTTAAAAGTGCATATTTTCTGTTAGCAAAAAATCTGAGTGACAGTAACAATGATATCTTAGTTGTCAATACTTATAAAATGTCTATAGGTACAATACAAATTAAGCAGAACATATTAATTTTTCAAGACTAGTTCAGCATGGTGGAATGCAGTAAATAGTAATCCTTAATTATCTTTCCACCAATGTATTTGGGTTGGTGTTTTGTATTATATAAATATGAATATATGGGTGTATGAACATTTTTTAAATTCTAAAATCACCCAATTGAGAGTCATTCAATATAGAGTTACTGTAAAAATAGTAAAGATGAATGAAGTTTGTGATATAAATGAAAGGAGAGATAGTAAGAAGTAAAGATTATATTGAAAAGTAAGATAGATAATAATTGACTCTTATCCTTAAGAAGTTAAGATTAAAGTGTTCATGGAAGCACCCTGTTTCACTAAGTGAATGTTCTTGGAGGTGGGAAAGCTGTTTGTGTGAAATTTTCTTTTTACTTTTGAAACATGAAATAAAAGAGGGTAATTTCATTATGGAAGGGACATGACATGTTCTGGTTGTTTTATTTGTTTAATCACTTCAGTCCAAGCAAGACAACAATGCCACTAAGATGTAATCGGTTACTCAGTGAAATAGAATGAGAAAACATTAGTGAGGAGAAAAGAGAATAAAATAACAGGATTTAGGAAGATAGACGATGGTGATTGATGCTGCATTTAAATTTTCGAAGATCATAGTTCACAAGAAACAAGTTATCAAAAGAGAGTTCAAATGAGAAGTGCAAGAAAAGAAATTATTAGAATAATACAGTTACGTCTAGCTATTTCAATAGTAAAACAATGAGACCTAATTGTCAATCTAGTAGCATGCTTAAATTCATGGTATCAATGAGGGGAGCTCAATGGAACAATTACCATGAAAATATTTATTTAAGATGAAAAAAGCAAGCTATGTTACAGTGGCAGAAAAGTAATTGAAATTGAGATGTCAAAACTGAGAAGCTTGTCAATTCTTCTTTGAATTTTGTCAAAAATCTCAAGATATGGTCATGTACAAATGATAGATTTATAAATGTGCAAGATGGATTCTAGAGAGAGAAATTGTCTAGTATGATACAGTGAACCAACTTTCCTTACAGCAGACCAAGCAATTCAATATAATTGTTCCACTTCATGTCTGAAAAATGTAAGAGCAAGAAGGTACAACGAGTTGCTCTCCTGAAGGTTAGCATCAGCCATACTGATAAACAGGAAAAATGGTTCTAAGTCTAATTATAGTGTTCAAGGAAGCATCTGTGTGGGTGTCTATTTCAGAAAGTAGCAGAAAACAATCACTGAAAAAACAAAGTAACTGAAAAAAAATGTATATTTGCTTATCATTTTTAGTAGAAAAACATATTGATCTATTTTAACTGTTTTTTGTCCTCATTTTTGTAGTAACATTATTTCAGCTATCATATCTTCTTCAGGTATCTGTCAGAGAATTTTAAATCAAACCCTTTATTCAATCCACAGGAGTAGATGAGGAAGTGTCATTCTTAAGCCTTCATCTATTTGGACTTGATTATTAACTATGTAATTTCTTTGTTGAATTTCTGTGTTTTGGAAATTATTTTATATTCATTGATTTTCTCATAAATGTGTTACTGTCTTATTGTTCCATTGAAGATATTCTTATTTATGATAACAACTTCACTTCCTTTGTCTAAGACAATGATGGAAATGTTCTTATTTTTGACTAAATGAGAGAAATGATAAACACAAAATAATTTCCAAAGCACAAAAATTCAATGATGTTATTAGGAAGTTAATAACGAAGATAAGACATGGTCAAAATTAATCAAATGCTACCATATTTAGATGAATTATAACGGGTTGTTTTAGTTCTGTTGATTAAATAAAGGATTCATTTTGAAATTTCCAGATTATCAAACATCTCAAATCTCTGAAGAGAGCTAGAAAGCTGAAATGTTTTGAATATAACAATTAAGCAATTACAATGAAACAACTAGTATGAATAGATCAATGTATGATAATGATTATGAAATACAAAAATTTTGTTTGCATTTGATGTTATCCTAATGTAAAAAGATTTCATTCAAATCTTTTGGCAACAAATGTTTTCATTATCAGAGAAAAGCACCAAATAACAATACAGATTGAATTTCATATTAACAATGAACAAATCTGAAAGTCAATTGTAGTTGTCAATTATCATACTAAATGATTTGTGGTGAAACAATCACAAAGGCTGCATATACGTTATTGCCAATGCAAATTGGTATAAAAAATTAGTCATAAAAAAACTAATTAATAATCTTATTTCATAACAATGTAATTTTCTGTTATATTTCTGATTTTTGTGGTTTTTCTTTTAAACAGATATTCAAACCATGTGGTTATTGCATATTTTGAATTTTTCCAAGATTTTTATTTGGAGTTTTTATTGCTGATTATTTCTTTAGAAGAATTCTAAAGGGGAATCTAAAGATAAATCTAAAAGCAGTGTGTAAAATTAAGTATGAAAATTAGATTTTTTCACTTTATATTCAGTTTTTAGATAAAAAAAAGATTGTTGGAAACTTTTGCACATAAATGATAAATACAATTTGATCTATTAAAAGACACTAATGAAAAATTAGTGTGTTTTTTTTTCTTTTTTGAAAAAAATTCAAATTAACTAAACATTACTGATTTTAATTCTCTAAAATCTCTATTACATAATGTATTATTTTAAAATTCTGATTTAGTCAGTGGTTCACATAAGATTTTCCATAAGACAAATTTTAAGAAAAAATTGGTTGTTGGGAATCAGTATATGATTAACAAGCAAAATAGTTGGTTTTCAATATTTATTTATATAATTTTTAGAAAATTATTCAATGATGTGTCTTTTGATAACATAAGCTGAAAGATGCTAATGTTAACCTAGAATTAACCAAAACTGTTATTATAATGAATGTGGACTGAGACTTCTGTGTAAGTTTTGAACAGAAATTTTAGAGTATTTTCACAAGCAATCTGCAAACATGCTAAATCTTGTCAAAGTGTTAATTGAAAGTGTGTAACACAAAGACTCTAAGATCTCAGAGATATAAAATTAAATATTAACAGTGAATTCTACTTTGATCAGCATTGTACTTTGACATTTATTTTCATTTGATTAAAGCACACAGTATAAAGTTAGGATTTCCAGGTCCCTGATGCATTTAGCTAAATTTGATAGATATAAGTCCACAACATATTAACAAGAAATGTTTGATGTTCTGTCCATGGCCCAAGGCCACCCTGGAATGTTATGTTCTTTCATCTGAGTTGTTTTACATAACTTTGATAACTATCTTTAAATGATCCTTGCTTTTCTTCTCTTTTAGGGAGCAGAGTGGACGTCAACATATAAAAGAACTGAATAAATCATTATCAGAAATTCATAAGGACAGGGAAAGAGAGTTACAGAATCGAAATGAAATGATTGCTTACTTGAAAGACCAAGTCCAAGAGATGAAAGCCAAAACAATCATGGAGTCCAAATATGTGAACAAATGTGCAGAAGTTGGTGTTGCACAGACATTAAAACAGAGAACATTACAGGAAGAAAGTCATAGGAAAGAGATAGATGTAAGTATTGACAATTTTTGTTTTTTTTTTATTTTTACTACCTATAACCAAAAAAAAAAAAAAAAGTTAATTTTTCAAGTTGTGCAAATGAATCATTTTAATTAAAGTTTTAATTAAAAATAAAAATTAGGCAAAATTAATATCTCTAGTTGTTTTACATTGTACAACTCTTAAGAATCTACTTATCACTAAGTTTGAATTTCACCTGTTGTTGGTTTCTATGGTCAGATTAGTAAGGCACCATTTATCTCAGGTGAGTTCTCAAGGAATGTGAATTCAAATCTTGTCTTATATTTTTCCTATTTTTTAATGTTTTTAATATTTTTTAATGTTTTTTAGAAAGATAAAAAAATATTCATATATATATACTTAAAGTTTAAAAATTTACAAGCAAATTATTTCAAATTTTAACAGTTTATTACTGCAATTTAGGAATATAACCAGAAAAAATAACAATATAAAACCAGAATATAACAGAAAAAATAAAAATATTGCCTACAATTTAAATAGTAACATATGTAATCATGAATTCATACACAATTTATAAAAAACCATTGTTATTTTTTTTTATAAATTTATAAAAGATAAACATTATGATGAAATATTTTAATTATTAATTTTTGGTAGGTTTGTTTTTCATATTATTGGTGCTTCTTATCACAGTTTTCTGACTGTTAATATGTTCTGATTGCTAAAGCAATTAACATGAAGTAAGAATAAAGAAGAAATAGGTTTTTGATTGAATGATTTATTTTCTATGGCTTTGCAGGTTATTTAAAGCCAGAAAATATTTTTAGATTCTATGAAAATTTTTTTCTTTTGAGATATTAATGATTTAGTAATACAAATCTTATTCATAAGACTTTGCATCAAAGTGAATACAACACACATAACTGAAATTGGAATTACAACATTTACATTGCCAATTTCTGCCAGATCTTTTATAATTGTTACATGGATTATCTCTGGTATTACTCACAATAACAAATGTTTCTTACTGGCTGAGTGAGCCTCAGCAGCTGTTCTCAATTCTTCATTGTCAAGTGATAACTTGCAAGCAGAAAATTTTGGATGCCAATGATACATGATCTTGAAGATGACTCTACCAACCAAACATTAGCAATGTTGCAGATAGCTTTAGCAATGTAATGGCCAAGTTTGAACTCATAGAGCATAATGACATGAAAATCACATTTATTAATCTTTACTTGAATACAAAGGTACTTGAAACATTTAAATAACACTTGAAGTGAAGATGTAGAACATTAAAATGATATATAAATATATGCATATAAAGAATCAAATGATGCAAAAAAACATCCTCATATATTTCTGGTAAGATGGACATCATAACTAACTTGCTCCCTAAATTGAAACCAAGTTATGCTCCTTGATCACAACTCTCTAGGACTACAGAGAAAAAAAAGTGATTTTTAAGATGGTGGTCACAAATTCTTACATATCACATATCAAACTATCAATCTACCAATAATTCACTGGTCATGTTTTCCATCTATTGTTATCCAATAGCAAATAAAATGCACAAAGGTTTGAATTGATGTTCATTCTTATTTGACACAGATAAATATACTCAGCAACACAACTCCAAATTTAAAAAAAATTATCTATGGGCTATATTTATTATCCTTGAAAGGTATTGAGTTTTTCACTGCAAACAGAATCATGTAGAAGTCCTCTGTGATAGTACAAATCATTGACAGTAATCAATTTTCTTTGCCAATAGTTTACATTTATGCCATAAGTCACTCATTGCACTAGAAATCATCATATATTGGAATTTGTCTCTTTAGTGCTAGGACATCAACCATTGATCATTTTGGAGAATTTACATACAGAGGGATGTTAGTCTATAGTTTAAAAAATGATATGTTGTGTCTGTACAATAACAAACCAGTGCACATGCTACATAGAGCTTCTTTCTTAGGAGAGTTCATTAGTTTCTCCATTACAAATCATTAATGAGTTTAAGTTGGATAAATTTGGACAATAGAATCATTGATTCTGAAAAGGAAAATGCCAAGAGAACTAAACCCATTAATATGAAAAAAAAATTATAGCAACACTAACAATATAAAAGATGAAGATTCTAATGTGAGAACCATATTTAGTAAAGCTACTTTTCACGAGTCTTGTGACTCTCCAGAGTTGTAAGGACACCACACTACTAGAGTAGAAGTGGTGTATCTTGGGAAAGATAGTCTGATGGAGCCCAACCCTTTCCAGACTGGTTCTGAATTCAGTGCTTTTCTTCTCCTAAAACAGTTTCCACTCAAGGCTATAGAACCCAGTCTGTCCTGCTATTTACTCATAGCTGGGGGATTCATCTCTTTCTCAAGGGTATTAACCCATAAGTGAATGCACTGAATTTGACTGGAATTTGAACTTTGCTCTCTGTTTTCTCAGTCTGAACCACTGTCTATTGCCCTACCTTGTGATTGCAAGAGCTACTTTTGCTCCCTGCAAAAATAGCTCAGAAAATATTCCCCAAGTTTTATATGTGAAGTCTACTCAAATCTTATAAATTACAGCTGTATTATTATTAAAAACATTATTTCCTGCTATCCTAGTTTTGTCTAATTTATTTTCTGTTGCAATGCTGTTATATAATTTTAATAACATTAAATGCTTACCAGTAAATACATTTTTTTAATATTTCATGCTGAAATAGAGAGGGGATTTTATGCGCCATCAGATAGGATAATTCATCAAATGGTAATATTTTATCTCAAAACTTCAAACACCATATTGCAAATAAATTTTAATCCTGGAAGTAAAAAATAACACCTGAAAAGTTTTCTTTCACACTATTATATTACATTTTATGAAAAGTCTCTTGACCAAACACATAGACTGGCAAAAAGTCTCATGATTAAACATATAGACTGACACAAAGAATAGAGATGTAATTATTCTCACATATACTTACTATTTATTTTATTATTATTAAAATATTTTGTGTAATGATATTTTTGTTACACTCTTCAGAAAACTTTTGATACTGTAAAAAATTTATAATTCACAGTTTGAATATAATCCTCAAATATCTTAAATGTTAATTTGTTTTAACATGAAATCTAAACATCTGGTAGATTGATGTTTACTCAAATCATAAATTACAACTTTTTTTTTTAATCGTATCACCCCGAGCAAGGTGGTAATGCCACTGGTGTGCAGGGGGCTACACAAGAGTAAAAAGATTAAGTAGAAGAGAGTGAAGTGAAAGACGAACCAGTTGGAAAGGAGCAAGAGAAGGATGTGAATATAGGTGTAATGACAGTTGCAAAGGTGGAGAGAAAGGAAAGGATATATGGGGTGGTGAAAGAACTAGAGTCAAGTGGTTAATAGATGAGTATTGACATTGCATTTAAATTCCTGGAGGTTGCAGCCATCAGGAAAGCAAGAATACGGAAGCAAGTTCCACAAGCGGGAAGTGCGAGAGAAGAAGCTGCAGGAGTAGAATTGTAGTCTGCATTTGGCTAACCTAACTGTGAATTGGTGAGACCCAGTTGCCAATCTGGTTGCACAAGTAAACACTTGTTGCAGAGGCACCAGTGACTTAATTTCATTGGAGCAGAAGCCATGAAAGTATTTATAGAACAGACAAAGGGAGGCCACATCTCGGTGTGGAAGTGGCTGTAGTCGAGCCGCCAAGTCGGTACCTATCATATTGCTGATTCTCCTTTGGAGCCTGTCGAGAACACTGAGATGAACAGCAGGGGTGCCTGACCATATATGGCAGCAGTATTCCATGCACGGACGAATGGTTAATTTGTATATATGCAGGATGGATTCTGGCCTGTGGATTTAGCTATGGACTCAATGTAGTGGTTCCATTTGAGATCAGAAGAGAGGGTAAGGCCGAGGAGGCGCAGTGTATTGCTCTCAGAGAGACTTGCTTGGTCAATGCTTATAGGAGGCAGGAGAGGTTGCCTGTGATGATTGACAGACAACAGCTTGGTCTTAGTCGCATTGAAATTGACAAGCCACTTCTTGCCCCAATTCACCACAGAGTGTAGATCCCGTTCAAGGTCAGCAGCGAGATTATATTTATCCGCCACGACGGGTTTCTTACTGATGCGGGAATAAATTGTGGTGTCATCTGAGTAGATGCCTACTTGGCTCTTGATCTCATCTGGGAGGTCATTTATGAAAATAAATAGCATGGAACAGGCTTGGTTTCCAGAGAATAAAACACTACGCCTGCTTGGCCTGACACTCTCAGCGGATCTCAAGTGGAATGACTATGTCGAATCCATTGCTAAATCCGCTGCTATGAAAGTCGGCTCTCTGTGCAGGGCCTGGAAATTCTTTCCGTCTGAATCTATCCTGCACTTATATAAATCTACTATCCGCCTGTGTATTGAATACTGCTGCCACATCTGGTTGGGTGTCCCTGCTATTCTCCTCTGGGTTCTTGACAAAATACAGCGAAGAATTTGTAATGTGATTGATACCAACTTAGCTGACTGCCTGCAGTCACTCTCTCACCGGTGTGACGTGGCTTCCCTGTGCCTCTTCTATAAATACTTTCATGGCTTCTGCTCTGATGAACTTAAATCACTGGTGCCCCCTAGGTGTGAATTTGCATGAGATACTAGATTGGCAACTAGGTCCCAACCTTTTACAGTGAAACCGATGAAATGTAACCGCAATTTCTACTCCAACAGCTTCTTTTCTCGCACTTCCCACCTGTAGAATTCCCTTCCGCATGCTTGCTTCCCTGACGGCTACAACCTCCAGGAGTTTAAATGTAGGGTTAATAGACACCTCCTAACACACTAACTCACACCCATTCTCTCCAACTCTCTCCCTATGTACATCCTAACTCGTCTATCACTCACCTTCTGACATTTCCTATACCCAATCGCTCTATGTAACCCCCTGCGCTATAGTGGCAGTGGAATGCCTTGCTTGGGGTGACATGATTAAAAAAAAAAAGAAAAAAAAAAGAGCGTCAGGATTTAAAAAAAGAGCGTCAGGATTTTAAAAATTCCTGCTGTCTTAGGTTTGTTCAGTTTATTTTATGCTGCAATGCTGTTATATATTTTAATAACATTAACTGCTTACCTGTAATAATTCCAGTGCTAAACTCTAGAACTCAAGTATATTTAAAGACATTTTGAATTATTCAGGTACAAACTTTGACTTAGAGGAAGGATTTGACACTGTAAAAGTTGGTGTGTATACCTTGTATGTTAGCGAAAGTGATGTTGATGGGTTTGGGTGTTTTTAGGTTAGCTGGTTTAGATTAGAGTAGAATCAGTGGTTCACTGTATGCAGCATGTGTGGGAGGGAAACTGGCGCAGACTGCAGCATAATGTGGCTTCAGGGTTGCCCACCGGAGGTTCATGCAGGGACACCCATCCATGTGCGACATGGTACTACATATAACCCCGATATTATTCAACTGTTGATCAGAGCAGCTTCTTATGACACTATGCACTAGTTCGGGCTCCTAATTACCAGTCGGAAGAAGCAACCAGGAAACTGCCAACCCGGTACCCTCAGAATGAAGAGACATTGCCACTATCCACAAACACTGCAAAAAGCTTGTGACAGCACTAGGACTAGGACCAGAGGAGAGAAAAGAAACCGGGAACCCCTTCCTAAACAGGAAACAAGACATGCGCCTCTACTCCTGTCCAAATGAAGAGGGAGGAATGCGATAGAAGGGTCTATCTACTTCAATTAAAAAAAAAAGAAGAAAAAAATTTAATCAAGTTTTAACTTAGTATAAGTCGGAAAAAGCCTTCTAAACTAATAGTTTTGCAGTACCCCCCTCCACAATGCCCATTAAGGAAAACTCAAAATAAACGAAAAGCTTTTGAAAGTGCTAACTCATTTTTTTAACCACTGCTATGAAAAGGACAAAATATAAAATGTGTTGTACAGCAGGTAAATAACATAGTAAATTTTGGTTTTAGGTCCCGAAGGCTCTTATCCCTTCAAATTTTCCAAAAGATCCTTATTTCTGTGCAAATGCATATGCTGAATTCCAATCAACAATTAGATATTGAAGAAACCTATCTTTTTTTATGTTAACAACCAGAAAAAAAATTGAACTTCTATTCGCTCTTTTTGTCACCCACAACCGGCATTTTGATATGTTATTCACTGCTGAATGACTTTAGGCATAAGAAGCTAATTTCGGCCTATTTACTTCCTTTAATGAAAAGTCTTTGAAAAAAAAATTCTACGCGATTTTTTTTTTCGGAACTCAATTTCAACAGAAAGTTGTGTGTATTTGCGTGTTTTTTTTTCTTCCTTTTTTTTGGTAATTAATTTAAGAAAGTTGCATGTACTAATTTGAGAAGAAAGTTAATTTTTTCCGACGAAAGTATAGATTCTATACTAGAATCTTTTTATTCTTTTTTAAGAAAGTTAACTTTTTAAAATGTATGAAAATAAGTGAAGTAGTTTTACTTAACCTTCAAAAATATGAAAATACATATTAAATAACAGAAAATAAGTAGTACAGTAAAGCATTTTTAAAATACTTAACATTGAAAATAAAACAATAACTATTACATCAATTGTAAAGGAAGTTAAAAGTTAAAAAATGGAAAAAATGATATTGACAATTAAAAAAAAATGCTGTAGGTTTAGGGTCCGGGATAAATTCTGCTCACCTCTGTCAGGAAAACGTGAAGGCGCTGACTATGCTTAGGGATTGCTTTTAAAAAATAGAAAACGAGCAATATACTGCTTTAAATAAGCAGTTCTGAAATTTAAAAAAAAAACACCCAAATACACGCAATGTATCTGATGGTTAATTAAACTACGCTTATAACTTTAAGTTTTGAAAGTTAACTTTCTTTAAAAAATTCTATATTTTCATTCCCAAAATTAAAAAATAATAATAAATTATAAATTATATTTTTACATTGGATGTCGGAATAAACAGCAGGAAATTAAATGTGTGAATTTAAAAATTTGAACGATAAGAAATAGAACAAATTGACTAGCAGTAAAAACGAAACAAATTAACGTTCAAATGCGTTTACAATAAAATTGAAATTACGTTACTTTGCAAATAAACAAAATTAAGAAAATAAAAGATTTAAAATTCATATTAAATGTTATAAAAAAAAACTTTGAATATAATGATTTAAAATGGAAAAAACACTTTCCACTAATTTCGAAAGTTACGACCACATTCATAAAAACAACAGATATGATAAATAAATGTTACGCTTAAAAACACTAAAATTATTCATAAACTGACTAAAAAGATAAGTAAACAATAAGTGACAAAAATTCTATTCCAGCAGCTTTTTTTCTTGCATTTCCCGCCTGTGGAATTCCTTTCCATTTTATTTACCGTATATATACTCGTGGATAGGTCGCACCAGTAGATAGGTCGCACTCTTAGTTTGAGGAAAATATTGGGTATTTGAGTTTGACTCGCAAATAGGTCGCACTGGAATCTGTGAAATTACACTGCCCAATGCCCATTGATAAAAAAAAAATATTATAAATATTTACCTTCATTTAAAAAATCTGCTTACAAATATTGAAACATTTTTTACTGTACCGGCATATTTTTTTCAAATATAAACACAATTTAAACGTCAGCAGGGATAAGGGATCTAAGCTGTTTTGTATATTGTTACATTGTATTCCCTTTAAAACGTTACGCTTTGCTACGAAATCTTGGAATACCAACTTACACGGAGCGGAAAACGCGACCATATCACATGTAAAAATATATCCGAATACGCATGCTCGATACATGATATAGGGCAAGGTCGTAATTCAAGATGTAAACAATGTCAAACGTACGAGGATAGGAAATGGAAATATTATGCAATTTTATTCTAATAAATGTATATATTTCTACAAGCATGAGATCAGTAAACCTGTGAATCGGTAGGATCGTTTCGTACATGATTTGCACAGAGGACAGTTTTCCAATGCTTAGCATACGCATTCTGGTACTTGGATCTAGGTCTGTCACGCGTTACCGCAAAGAGACAGTTACTGAAAAATTACTGCTGAATTTATGTCGAGTAGAAAGGTCGCACCCCTATTTTTGAAGAAAATTTTAGTAAAAAAGGTGCGACTTATCTGCGAGTATGTACTTGCTTCTCCAACAGCTACAATCTCCAAGAATTTAAATGTAAAAGTCAATATAGTCATCTCCTATCTCACTAACCTGCATCATCTCTCTCATACTCCTTTCTCTGTCCACTCCACTCTCATCAGTATTTTCATCCTTCTCTTAGCTACTTCCTGATACCCCCTATGACCTGTTACTCTTTCTCATAACTTTCCTCCTATGTAACCCTCGGCAAAACAGGGGCAGTAAAATGCCTTGCTTGGGGCGATATGATTATTTAAAAAAAGCATTTGGATGAAGCAGAAACAAAAAGAAATATAATGAAGACATTCTATAAGGAAAACCAGTCTGTCTGCTGAATGCATAAACTTAGCAAAAATAATTTTCATTTATCCTTTTCTTTCAAATATTTTCTAATTTACTAGTCAAAAACTTAAAGAACTGAATGTTTTTTTTCTTAAATCAGAATATATATTTATTCAAATCTCTTTTTGATATTTATTTTTTTCCTATGTGCAATGACCTCCATCTGTCAAGACTAAAAGATGATATCAACCATTTATTTCTATTCTTTGTCTCATATTATGAGGGACTAGTGACAAATCTACATTGAGATAACCAATGATAAAACTGGGCTTAAGGAAGACTGAAGTCATACTTTTCACAAAGATACTAATAATTTAACAAGAGAAAGGTGGAACAGTATACTGTCTTGATTGAAATAAAAGAATCCTTTCCTCTGTGAACTTTATTGGATGTGGCATACATTTGAGAAGGCTTGTCGGGTACACAATAGCTAAAACAGTATAATAAAAACAACAGTAATAAGGAAGCTATAACAGCAATTCAGAATTTCTATCAGATCTAAATTTATTTAAAAGTCAGAATTGCATTTTTTGGCATTTAGTAACTTAATTTGTTTTTTCTCTATTCATTTTTAAAATTTCATATTTGTTCATTTTAATTGTTTCATTAATTTATTTTTATATATTTATTTGTCAATAAGCTTATAAATCTATTATCTTTTAATAATTTATTTGTTTTTTTTTCATCAGAAAAAATCTCATCAATTTTGCTTTTATAAAATTTATAAAACCAACTTCTTTTACTTTTTTTTCTGTCCATCATTGTTTAAATTGTTTTCTTTCATATATATTTTATTCTATTTTTTTTCTAGAAGATAATCAAGATATTTTCAGTCATATTGTTCTGAGGGTAATGTTGATAAACACTGAAATATTAACAAAGTCAATCACACTTTATTTTCTTGTTTATTAAAACAATGTGGAATAAAGTATAAGTCTTTCTGTTAAAAATATTTTGGCAGATGTTTTCTTCATTAATTTTTTATTGTGGTTCATTGTATTCTTTTTATTTGACAACTTCTTCAGATGCTTAAATTCTGAAAATTTGGAATACGTGACTCAAATTCACATCCAAAACCTCAGAAGCTTGTCTTTTATGAAAGAAGCCTGCTTAGTTATATCAAAGGTTAAGTAAATATTTCAAGAATTATTTAAATTAATGAATCCATTGTGTTTCTTTTGTTGCTGCTACAAAGTTTTGGCCAATCTATTCTACATTCTTCAGGTGTTCAGTCTATAAGGAAAGAGAGATCTCTTTTACTTTTCTTTTTTAAGCTAAAAGTTGGCAAACAAAGAAGTAATGTGGTTCAATATAATAACTGGCTCACTACAACAGCAACATGAGCCATACAGACAATACCATTCTTGTTATATATATGATTTCATATTATATGTAAGAATTCTTGCCAGTTCTCTTATCTGCTGAGCAAAAATAAAAAAAAAAGAACAAAAAGCATGATGCACTGAAATCCACCCTAGATTTACTTGTTCCCTATCTGTCTGTTTCTTTCAATTTTCTCACCCTCCGCTAAAATTTCCTTAATATGTAGACTTGATCCCAAAAAGTGGGGAATTGAAATTCTTCTCTCTCCAGTTATTGTCTTATTGCGGCCGCTAATAGCCACTCCCTAGAAAGAAACAACCCTTGTCACGACCACTAATAGGTGCTCCCAGAAAGAAACGACCACAACAGCAGCAGCTATTAGCCGCTCCCTAGAATGAAACGACCCTGACCCTCTACAAACAATGGCGGATTTTAAGACCAGCTGTAAAGAAAATCCAGCTGCACATGTGACACAAAATAATTTAACGAATACGTCTGAAACTATCATAATATGCATCGGATTAGGCTGCGCTCCCCAAAACACCAAACGACATGCGGAGCAATTATTATTTACCGTTTTTCTACCCCCCATCGATCTGGGAGTAGTTGACCGAACCCTTTTGCTAATCACCAGCCTCGTTTCAGCCCGAAAAATTGGGAGTTGTCCGTCACAACACCCTGCATTTCAGGCATTGATCCTACCTCCTGGTAGTCGATTTGGCCATCGAAGCAGCAATACCCACTTCTAGCATTGATTCTGTCTCCCGGCAGTCGATTCGGCCGTCAAAGCTACAATACCTGCTTCTGGCATTGATCCTGCCTCCCGGCAGTCAAATCAGCCATCGAATTCACAAATACCCGCTTCTGGCATTGATCCTGCTTCCTGGCAGTCGAATTGGCCATCAAAGTCACAAACACCAGCTTCTGGCATTGATCCTGCATTAGTAGTCGAATCGGCCACTTGGAGTCGCATCTGCGACAACCCTACTTTGACTCAGCCCTGCTTAGGGATTCTGCCTCGCAGCAAGTGTCATGCACCAGTATGAGCTTGCTTCCACACTTGCCATATCAACTTGAACCCGAAGACGGACACGTCCCAACCAGCCAGGCGATTTTCCAGCATCTTCAGTCTACCAGCTACCACTATGAATGACCCTTTGGATTCAACACGGGACAAAACCCAACACTCGCCACACCAACTCCATAGAAGCAGCTACCCTCCGGACCAAAAGCCTCTCAGAACAAAACCTGTACTGAACATTATAAAAATAAACACCAAAGTTGTTATTGTTTGTACCTCTGCCTTTGTCTCCTCATTGTTTTGGCTGTTCACACTTTTCTAAATCTAACCTTGCGGGGTCGACTTCCTTCAACACCCTCGCAACAGTCTATCATATCAGGCTTTTCTACTTCCTATTTGGACATGGCTTTCTTATAGTTACTGAGTTTGTTTTAAAGGGAATAGTTGATTTCTCCTACATTTTCATGTTATAAATGCAAATATTGTAACAACAAAACAACATAAAAAATGAGTTCAATATTTGGAACATCTCTTGGAAGGATAATTGCTCTCCTCAAAATAAGACAATGCAGTTAAGTAAATATTTTGAACATTTTATAGCTGATAAAAATTAAATAGTACAAATTATTTAGCATTTTTTAATTGGTAACTATATCAAAATGAAATAAAAGGACTTTTTCTTTAAATACTTAATTATATAATTATAAAAAAGATTGTTTCACAAAAAAAAAGAAGAAATAAAAAAGGGGGTTTCTGGGGGATTAGTGCTTTTAAGGCAAGCAGTCTTTGTAATTAAAGTGCTCAATATCAAAAGACAGCATTTGTAGTAACAAATAAAATTAAATGTTCACTCTGAGTTTCTTAGAGACAATTTACTATCAAACCACCTTACAAGTTTATGTAACCTCTGCAAAACTTTAATTCTATTTATTTGTGACATTTGAATTTATAAAGAAAAGTAAAAAGAATCCATTGTGATATTTTCTTTGAGTGACCAGATTAAAAATTTAATTCCATTTATAAATGTCTGTAATACTATCAAGAGATTTAGAAACAATTTTTATATTTTTGATTAACTTATATTTTGAGTGAGAAACTTCTTACTCTGTGCAAGACTATTCATTTTAATATTCAGCTTGTTTATTTTTGTTGTTTTACACTTTAATGTCTTTTTAGACTGCTACCATAAACAAGGATAAAATTGCTGCTAACCACCATTTTATTTTATTCTGCTACCTTATTCTACTAAAGAAATTCAATGCTTGATGAACATGCTTACACTCTTTTCATTGTAAGTCTTGTAAATAGAGATGTTTTTTATGTATAAAAGTTGAAATTCTTTTTAATAATAGTACAGTTTGCATTGTGGTGCAGTGGATATCAACTCAGAATGACAAATCGGGGAGCCAAGTTCAAAATCCAGTTGAATTCCTTGTATTCACTTATGCACAAATACCCTGGGGAAAGGTATTGATCCTCTTCAGTTATCTTCTTTCCAGTTATAGGTTAAATAACAGGACAGATTGGGTCCTATAGCCTTGGCTGGCAACCAGTATACCACAGAAAGCAATGGCAACCTACTGCGGTATAATCTTCTTCCCAGTCAGTCATGTCTCTTTCAAGACATGATCGCCCAAAGTATGTATCACGTATGACACTTAACTAACTGACAGTTTGCCAAAGTAAATATACTATTGATATTCTTTCACATTTCTTTATAAAAGTTGACATGCTAAAATTTGTTATAGTGAGAAGCTTAATTCTAAGTTCCTTTTCTTCCTCTTTGAAAATATTGCACATTCTGTGGATAATTGTTCTAAATTTAGGCTTTAAATTAGTACAATACAAATCTTTCTCTCAAAATCATTGTTTACTCACATAAATATATTAAATTTTAACATGTTTATTTAGTTCAGTCAAAGTTCATTTTCAATTTAGATTTTCAGATTCTCATACAAATAATTAAAGAGCTGTTTATATATAGAAGTTATTAAAGACATGAACATATATTTTTTCCATTCAGACCTACATATTCAACTCAGTTGTTATACTCATTTCAGCTACTGCACCCTCCAACTTTTTTTTCAGGTGTCTTTCTATGTACTTGATAACCTTCTTGTAATTTTAAGTTATATTCTTTATTCTGCAGACATTGATTGTTTGTTCTCATTCTGCTTCCCATGCTTAGAGGAGTAACTCATGTCAGCTTATACTCACCTGTCTGTTTCTTCCACTGAAAAGAGTATGCTACTTTTCAGTAAAACCAAACCTAGGGATTGAACTCATAACTGACGGAGAAGCAGATATGGTTTAACCAATGCTTTATTCAAATTGGATAAATTACTGTTGAAATTCTTGGGCCTTAAACCTAATGTTATATATAGCTGGAATAGTGCACACCACTCCATATGAAATGAAGTCAAGAACAACATTGAAGGATATGACAACTGAAAGAATCAGTGCACATGTCAAGTATTGGCAACATCCTTAGTAGACCTAGCATAGAGATGAGTACCATCTGAGAATGTTGGTTTTAATCTCAGGGAATGTATATAACATAATATGAAATGTAGCACAAGGTTGAAAAGTTGGAAAGGAAAGACATTGGTCTTCTCTATCCTAACTTTAATTTAGCTAGTAGCATTCACTGACCCACTCATACTTTAATGTTCCTAGCACCATAATATTACATTAATGCAACCATTTACAAACCAGGCTTATGACCATATCACATTGAATACACCGGTTCTTGCTTGATTACCAAAGTTAAGCAATGTTGAGTCTGGTCATTACTTAGATGGGTGACCGCTTGGGAATACCAGGTGCTGTAAGCGTTTAGTGACGGATGTGTGTTGTGGTGCAGTGGATATCAACTCGAAAAGAGAAATCGGTGAGCCGAGTTCGAATTCCAGTTGAATATCCTGCATTCACTTAAGCACTGGTACCCTTGGGAAAGGTATTCTGTCCCTTCCCTCCAGTTATGAGTTAAATAACAGGGTAGGACTAGGGCACCCTGCCCTTAAAAACAAATCCCAATGAATCTTGATATTCAAAAAGAAAAAGTATTACTAAGCACAAAACTTATATAAAAACAACAATAAATTGTTGAAAGAAAAAAGGTATTACCAGCTATAAATAAATAAAATTTAGTTGGCAATAAATGACCCGCCGAGATTGATATGCCATAAAACAAAACAACCAACAACCAACTTACAAACCACAATCACCAAAACAAAGCATTTTTTAATTAAATTCTTAACTAATGCTCCATATTTACAACCATATGGAAAAGGGAAGAAAACGTAATTTTTATTTTCATAAATAGAACAACCCTTGAATAAAAATTATAGATAATAATAGAATATGTTACTATGGAAACCATTCCATGGTTTAACAGTTAGCAGGAAAGCAAGTTAACTGGCCAAAAACAAAGTTGAAACATGTAAAAGAATAAAATGTAGAAGAATAAAATGTAGAAGAATAAAATAAAAATAAAACAAAATTCCAGAGAAATATGCCTTCTGTTACCTTAACAGGGGGAGAGAGAAGAAAGTGAAAAATAAATGTTGGGAGACTAAAAAAAAACCAACAGGCTGATGACCATTTATTTCCTGAGTTAATAAATTTTAATGAATTAAAACAAAACTTCAACTATTCTAACATAACTGGGTTGGGCAGGCATCTTTTTCTCAGAAGAATAAGACTTTCAACCAGTTTAAAATACCACTCAAAGTTAGCACCATTTACTCACACCTGTCATGCAACAGTTATCCACCTTTCGTCAAATTTTTCCAAAGAAAGTCTCTCCCTCTTCAACACAATCTTAACCTTCAGCTAGTGCTTAAAGAATGCAACCAGACAATGGGACAAAAGAGACAATTCTCTATGGAGTTGTCATCCCTACCACCAGGTGCCTCATAGCTAGCAAGCACACAGTGCATCTTCCTGTTCAACAAGGAGCTCAAATTGCTGCAAACAGAATTGACTTCTAGGAGAAATACTTGTCTATGCAGCATGCGAATTATGTAGCCTTTAATAAGTTCACACAGCGAATGTATGACCAGGCAGTGAAAGAAGGCACATTCAATAGACTCCTCCATTTTACTGAAATGGAAATGGCCAGTCCCAACGAGAAAGATATTTTGTTGACCCAGAGCGTATTCTGAATCCTTCAATCAAAAGATGACTTATTTTTGTAGTCCCCCTTGTCCAGTTTCTTCTTCAGCCCAAGAAGTTTCTACTTTTTCTTTTTCCTAGAACTGGCCCAGGTCTCTTTGGTTTTTATTGTATCAGCCTACATTTTGTTAGCCTATTCTAGCTTGTCTGATCAGGGACTTGTCAAAGACTGAGTTACCATTGTTTGGAGGCTTCCACCCCTTTTTAACAACATTCCACATGCCTTCAGTGATTTCTTCAGCATTGTTTTTAGATGGCAGACAAGAATGGCTACAAAGACTTGTCTCCAGAACTACTCAGTTGTTCTGGACAGAATTGGTTGGTAGATCTACTACAATCTCCTTTCTTGATGTCACAGTATGGGGTAAGGAATTGGCTGTTTCTCTTTCTGTCAGTTTTTTCTCTGGGCAGTGCAAATACCCAAATACATAACCTATTTTGCTACAGTGCCAATAACCGGCAACTTCCGGTCATCTACAGGGAATAGTGTTAAAAGTTTTCTGATCTAATATGAAGTTAAAGTGCCATTTCCCAATCTTTTTGTATGGGTCAATCAACAATTTCTCTGTATTATTGGAAAAAGTCCCAAACATTGTCCAGTAGTGAAACATGAGTCAAATGGCCACATGTGTTCTCCTTTGTCCTTGGTATTCTACAGGTTGCAATCAATAAATTGTTATCTAAATTACACAAAAATGAAAACCACATTGACATCTCATTTCAACAAATGTATTTACATAAATTACACAAAGTGTAAATTCATTTGATAAAATCACTATTGAAAATCACTTGGTGTTACAAAGAGTTTTGTTGATCTCTCATTCAACTACTCCCCACTTATAATAATAAAGGGGGTTGAAATCTGGGCCAGATGTTACAGAAATGTGACAGTCATGACTGTTTTCTTCTACTTGTGCAGCATAGTGCAGAGTCCTGTTAGCAGACCTTAGTTCTTCCAGTAGCCACCCTTTTGATCCAGGGCAGCTCTACCTCCTCAAGGCACTTGATATAGGCCTCTGTCTTGAGTCTTAGACCCTGCAGAGAAATAAATGAAGGCATAACATTGCCATGACTAGTATTCACCCCAAACACCATGATGCTGACTGGATATATCATCTTCCTTTTCCTGAAACCTCTTCAATGTCCTCCGATTGACACTCAAACACACTTAAATGTTCATAGTGGGATTTCTGGTGCAAATTCTAAGCAGTAAAGCATACCATTTCCAAATTTCTGGCAGAGTGAATTGTGTCATGGTACTGTTTTTCTCACAGACAGTGCCCAACCTCTCCTACTATACTGTGCAGTCAGGTGAAGAGGCTCATCCCTTGTTTCCTGTTTGGGATGTGGTTCCCGGCTTTATTTTTATTTTTATTTTTTTCCCAATCTTTTTTCACTTTTTTTCTTTTCTTTTCTTTTTTTTTTTTTTTTTGTTCTCAATTGGAGTAGATAGACTTAACTATCGCCCGGTTCACACTCCACCCATGTCTTTTGAACAGGTGAAGAGGCTCATCCCTTGTTTACTGTTTGGGATGTGGTTCCCGGCTTTCTTTCTTTTCTTTTTTTTTCCCCCAATCTTCTTTCACTTTTTTTCTTTTCTCTTTTTTTTTGTTCTCAATTGGAGAAGATAGACCTAACTATCGCCCGGTTCACACTTCACCCACGTCTTTTGAACAGGTGAGGAGGCTCATCCCTTGTTTCCTGTTTAGGATGTGGTTCCCGGCTTTCTCTTTTCCAGTCATTCTACTCTTAAGTAGCCCCATGTGCATCAGTGGTGTCACCACCTTGCTTGGGGTGATATGATTAAAAAAAAAAAAAGTCAACAAAATAAAGAAAAAAATGCACCTTCACAAAATTAAAAATATAAAATGGCAACAACTTCCCTGTCACACAATGTACTCTTATTACTCAGTCCTTGTTTTGTAAATGCCTTTTTGTGAGTACCATGCAGTCTTCTGGAGTGGGCATTGGAAATTCTTTTTACAGTCTGTTGGATATGATCTCCCTTATCTGATAAGGTCTTGATGATGTATTCTTTTTGTCCACAATGAAAATGGAAGATATTTTTTCCAGCTGCTTTAAATTTTTTGGTATGTCTCACAAACTCCTTAACATCAATTATATATGAGTCCTAAGTAGATTGGTGTGGCCTCACATGTCACTTTTTGTTTCTTTTTTGTGGATAGTTTTGTTTCATCCACGCCTTTACTCCTTTCTCAGTGGTCTTAAAAAGAGTCTTAACTACTATATTAATACATTCTTCATCTATTTAGACAAGGTGAAACTAGAAAAACCATCAATGTAGGTTTCTGTAGATAGATCTGCAGAAAAAAAAATCTTCCAGCAGATGGTCTGTGCATTGTTCAATAATAGTCAAAATGCAATCTCAAAGAAATAACTGCTAAAAATCACCCCTCCCTAAATTTATCAACAAATCCTATATATATGTTGTGGCCTGTAAGACATGAAAAGATGAAGGTAGGTTGAACCAGTGTATTGGAATAACAGAACATATATACAAAATAAGAGTGTTATTAGTCAGCAGATAAAAATGTCCATCCAAACTGTCAAGTTATATTGAATCTCAACTACCTCCCTTAGGAAGTCTCACAGGTTAGTATTTATGAAGGCAGAAGAGTTCATTCCAATGTAGATAGGGCACCATGACAATATATATGTTAGGATGTTTTCCTAGATAATAAATGGACAATTTTCAGTCTTACCTACTCATTTTTTCATTTCTTCCTTTGGTGTCAGAAAGCTATAACAACTTGACTGTATCCCTTTTGCATGTGACCACTGTTTTTATTTTGTGGACTTTTTACTTTGTACTTATAATTGCTTTGCCTTTCATTGTCATGTCTTATATTATTTTGTATTGTTCTTCCTCATCTTATTGAGAATTTTATGTTTAATAATGCCTGCTACCTTTACAGACAGCTTTCAATTAAGAAAGAAAGAAATATTAGTGTTTTATCACTTTTTGGCAAAGTACTTTGAGACATGATCACCTAAAGCATGTATCACTGACTGACAAGGCTTTAACCATCACACTTTACACAGCCTCAGATAAACAATATGGCATTCATTTCTCTAGGTCAGTGGTAGATGTGTTAATGGTTATTATTCTCAAAAGCATTTAACAGGATTTGGCATGCCACCTTCTCCACAAGCTCCAGGTCTATGGTGTCTCTCACCAAATATTTAATTAATACAATCATTCTCAATGAATCAAGTAATGAAGGTTGTATTGAATGACCATGCTTCCAGCTCATTTAACATTAATTTGGAGTCCCTCCAGGATTCTATCCTTGTGCCTATTTGTTAATTGGGGCAAAAAATAGCTTGTAAATTTTAAAGCCGCCAAAATTAAACTGCTATGCTTTGCTCTCTATCAGCACATCTAATGCTAACCTACAGGAGAGCAACTTTTTAGTATCACATTTTCTACTGACATGAAATGGAGTGATTATATTGAATCACTTGTCAGGTCTGTGGCAAAGAAAGTTGATTCACTGTATTGTACTAGATAATCTTTTTTTTTTTTGTTAGAATCCATCTAGCATGCTTATAATTTTACCATTTGTCTGTGCATTGAATATTACTGCTATATCTGGTTTGGTACTCTGTCTATATATCTTGGGATTCTCAACAAACTCCAAAGAAGGGACTGTGACGTTATTGGTCCTGTGCTGGCATCTCGACTTCATTCACTACCATGATGATATGATTTCCCACTGTCTTTTCTATAAATATTTTCATGGCAGTTGTTCTAATAAGCTCTCTCCTTGACCACATGAATTCAAGCATACTACTAAATTGGCAACTAGGTCTCATCATTTTACTCTAGAAATAGCTAGATGTACCCATAAGTTCTATTCTAACACTTTCTTTTCTTGTACTTCTCATCTGTGAAATTCTCTTCCAATTTCTTACTTTCCTGCCACCAACAATCTTAAAATATCTGAATTCACCGTCATTCACCATCTTCTGTTCTGGTGAACCCTGTTCCTTTTTCCTTTCTTCTCATTAGAGATTTTTCATTTTGTTTCACTCTCAGTAATCCTATTTTCTTTCAATTCCAATAACTTAGTGACATTATCATATTACTTGAAGTGAACATGATTAAAACTAAAGAAACATTCCACCATTTGAGTCAAGTCATATAGTTTCCCTTCTGATACAGAAATTAGGTTTAAAACTACAAATTTCAACAAAATTGTCCAAAAATAACCTAGTAAATTAAAGCATGTATTCAAATGCATTGTAACGTGTATGTCTGGATTTTTTTTGTTGTCATTTTGTGCTATCTCACGGTGTGATGTCATAGAACTGCATTGCAAATTTGAGAACTGCGTTTGTTATTTTTGGTAACTATTGCCATTGCCTAGCAAAGTTTTATGTCAACACAAAATAAAATCGTTGGTGATGATGGATGTTATTGTATTACCATCTAAATAACCTCTCTGAAGATGGCTCATGTGAGCTGAAAGCTTAGAAGCAAATTAATAAAAAATTATCCAAATGTTGGAGAATTTTTGTCTTTATTTTCAACTGAAATTAAAGCCAAAATACGACATTTAGAACGGCTCATGATTAAACATAATAGACATTCATTGTCTCTTATATTAACAGTATATGTTTAGAAAATTATTTGCTGCCTCGATACACTAAATATATATATATATATATATATATATATATAATTCTTTCAAAATTATTAGAAAATTTCTTGAAACATCAACTGTAGACACTTGAATTTGTCAGGTGAGTTAAGATGTCAGTTATTTGTTCATCATTGTTAATAGTATCCTTTGGTTGTATCAAATTTAATAGCCTAATCTATGTGGATAACTGGGGTTAATGCTGTTTCTTATATATTCTGTTAAGAGTGAGATAAAAATGATTTCACTTCATTATGCCAGAGTGTGTGCTGGAATTAGAATAATTTGTAAAGAAATAAAATAAAATGTTTTGACGTTTTATTTTATTTTTTTACCATTAATACTCTATTACTTAATACTGAGCATTTTACTTACAAAGACTGCTTGTCTTAAAAGTACCATTTTTGTAAAAATTAATCTTTTTTCTTATTTTATTTATTATAGAGTAATTTTTAAAGCAACCTATTTAAAAAAAAATCAAAAATAAATAAAACTGTTGGCCAACTTATAGCTTCATTCAATCTGATTCTAATTTTGTAAATGTTTTTATTTGTACTGATTCATCTGTCAAGTATGTCAAATGTTTTACTTTTCATATTAGATAGAATTGTAATTTTTTACATTCTAAAGAAACTAAGTTAAATTGATAGGATTTTTTTTAAATTTATGTTATTCTTTTAGATTTTAAATGATTTTAGAAATTATATAAGTAGACATTGTTTTGTGGTGATTGTTTCAGTATATACTTATTGTTGCTTGTAGAAGCAGGCTTTGAAATATTGTTTTCACTGATAAGTATAGTCAGTTCACTGGCTGCTCGGTCAATGAATGTTGAATATTTATGGTGGCTATTTTTTTAGATGCACAAGGAAGAGAATGAGAGGAAGAATGTAATTATATATGTATATGAGTTATGGATGTTTTGTACCCAAATGTATTAACTGCTGTTTGACTACACGGTGAAGAATTTTATGTTTCTTTCAATGTAGCAAGGAATGGTTTAGCCATGTAAGGTCACCAGCTAGTTGTGCAAATGTTGTATTTTGTCTATGGATATGTTATGATGACTGCATCATTTCAGAAGGAATAAATTTAATTTATTGACTGATTTGGTTGATTTTCTATCTGTTTATTTACACATCTATAGATCCAGTTTGGAATGGGAAGGGACAACTCAATGCAATCAACTGAATGCCAGGACAACACAGGACAACTTTTTTTTTATAACTAATTAAGAGTAATTTGTTAAGAATTAAAACTTTAATTGGTGAATATTTTTCTTCAAATAAGTCATTTAAACAAACATGTAAAATATGAACTAGTTTTTTGTTTTTAATTATTTTTAATAATGTAAATCATAAAGAAATTTACTTTTAAATAAATTAAATCGAAATTATAAAATATTTTTATAAAATATACAGTATTTAATGTTGTGAATTATTGAAATTATGTACTTCATAAAATAAATTACATTACGATTTATTTTAATAAAAATAATTAAAAACAAAAAAATTCTTCGTTTTATTTTGCATTTTTTGATTTATTATTTCTGTTAAAAAATAATTAAAAACAATTGTTTTATTTAATTATTTTTTTCATATGTCAATTTACTTTCTTAAAAAATAAATTTTTTATGGTTTACTTTATTAAAAGAAAGTCTCTACCACTGAAAAAAATCCTCTTCTCAACTCATCAGGAGTATCTTTGCTTGGTTTTCCACCTAGAATGATAAAGTAAAATTGACTGCTGATCTTGAAAACGACCTGCAATCAGTTGTTAACCGGGGCAAGAAATGACTTCTTAATTTTAATGCCTCCAAAACTGCTATCCTTTAGTCATCTTAAAGAACTATTTTTGCATTCCATCAGCATGGCTGATGCTAACTCCTAGAAAATCAATGCATTGTGCCAACTTGGTCTCACACTATATTGATTCAGTTATATTGATTAGAACTGCTGCTAAAAAAATTTTGTATAGTTATAAACCCACTATTCATCTGTGCATATAATAATGTTGACATATCTGTTCTGGTGCTCCAACTATATATCTTGAGATTTTTGACAAAATCCCCAAACCATGTAATGGTATTGGTCCTGACCTGGCATGTTGACTTCAGTCACCTTCCCACCAATGTAAGTTAGCTTCCCTGTGTCTTTTTAAAAATATTTTCATGGCAATTCTTCTGATGACCTTCTTTCCTTGGTACCTGGACTGCATGAATTTAAGCATACTGCTATAGTGGCAACACATCATTTTGCTGTTGAAATGGCTAGATGTAACTATAAGTTCTATTCTAATAGTTTATTTCCTTGCACTGCTTACCTGTAGAACTCTCTTTTAGTTTCTTGCCTATGACCTTCAAAAATTTAAATGCAATGTCAGTCACAATCTTTTCTGAAACCTGCTCTTTTATTGTCCATTCTCCTCACTAATATCTTCTCGTTTTCTTTCACTCTCAGTAGCTCCTTGCATCTTAATGACATTATCAGCTTGCTTGGAGTGAAATAATTAACAATTTTAATTATTTTATCAACTATATTTGAGTTCATCTTATTCTTAATTTAATCAGTATAATAATTTTAAATTTTCAATCAATTTTATAATTTTTTTATGAACTCATTTTTTTAAAATTTAACATTCCCTAAATATAACAATCAGATGAGAGGAGAACTAAAGTAGTGATTGTAAGCATTTATATTTGGTGTAAACTTTACCAGCATCTCATAGTGAAAGGTCACTGAGAACCAGTAGTTAAGATATAATTCTCAAGAATAATACATCAAGTATTCAACAAGTTCTTTTTATTACTTTTTCTTAAATTATCTTACATTTATTCAGCAAATTATATAAAAAAACATTATTGAAAAAAAGTGTTGTTCAAGAATGCTTTGAATGATTTTCCTTTATGTTGCTTTAAAAAAATTCAAAGAATAACCTAATATCTACAGATATCTGAAGTCTTCTTCTTTTATGCATCATGTTAATTTGAAGTGTAGGCAATCATGGCCCTCCACATCTTACTGTCCTTTGAAGCTCTTAGTCACATTAAAACAGCCTTTTATAGCATTTGACATCATACTTGCTATGAACAAATAATTACAGTTCATAAAAAAGACAATCAAATGATGGTGTTAGTATGATGAAGTAGAACTTTGAGGAAAACTTGCTGAAGACAACCAGGAAATCAAAAATGTGTCCTTGCATATGTGTTTGTTCACTCAATCCCTAATATTGCATAAAAAATGTTTACCCAATAATCCAAGGTTTTTAATATGGAAATGCAATTAATAGAACATTAATGTGGAAATGCAGTTAATAGAAACATATACATCAGTAAATTCCATCTCCCTACTACTTCAGCTCAATGATAAAAAAAAATGCATTTATTTTACACAACAAATTTATTTATTCTATGACTGTTGGGTTGTAAATTCAACAGTGTCACTGCTTGATCAATAAATGCTGAATGTTTCCTAGTAGGGAAATGACAAATATTACAGTTACCATTCATTGCAAAACTCAATTACATTTATTCTATGACTGTTGGATTGTAAATAAAGAATAAGCTTTATGCCAGATTTGAATTCATGTGCTTATATTTGTGAGCCTGTCAATTGGAAGTTTACTCTTTATTTATAATCAAGGAAGTTATCGAATAAAAGTAAACATGATCTGAGTATTGTAATAAATGCAGCAAAATATGGTCATAGAAAAAGTAGTCAATCATTAACAAGATTAACAATGGTTCATCTAAGAAAGTCAAACAAATTAAAACTATTATACCTATTAGAGGAAAGAAAGTTTGGAGAATTTGACATTCATAGGACATATTGGAAGCCAAAGGAGAAAAAGTAACTGATGTGAAGTGAGGTTTAGCACTAATCAGTCACTACGCTACTCCATACTTAGTCTCAGTGACGAGTTATATAAGCTCTCTCTTGCACTTATGCAAATTAGGCATATTAATTTGCCAATATCACTACATCTCCCTGAAACATATAGGTTTTATACCTCTAATAGTTCTTGTACTTCTTCTCATGATAGTTTCATTACTTTGCTCTACTTCTCTCTCTCTCTCTCTCTCTCTCGTATTTCTTTCTCTGGGAGATCTTGCGCCCAGCTGTAGTCATCTGCATTGTCTTGCATTATTTGATCTTCATTCGAACTTTCCAGGTCATTCTGGCCCAATTGATCCAGTATTACTTCATCTTCTGATGTTTCATTCTGTAACGGATGTTTTAATGAATCATTAACAGATGGAATCGTATCCATTTCTTCCTCAAATTTGCTCTTCATATTCACCCTGTGTCCTTATTTGATCTGCATAGGCTAATATGATATTGCTGTTTTCTCTATTTATTATAGCTGTATTGTGGCCTTTTTTGCAAGATAAATTCTACCCTTTCTGGGTTAGCTTCTTTATTCTTTTTGTACCACATTTTTTCTTTTTGTTCTAATTTGTCTTCCCATTAAAGCTGATGGGCTTTCTAGTCTTCCAGCAATGGTATTGTGCGATAGCTTAAAAGTAGCCTTAGTAGAAAAACTTCTACTTTCTCTTTTTGTTGAGAGCATGCTTTTAGTCCCTTTTTTTTACGGTCTGCACCATTCTTGCTGCTAACCCGTTCGAGTGAGGGTGATATGGGTGTGTCTTATATGGTTTACATTCTGTTTTTTCTAACCATAAATTAAGAACATCATCACAAAATTCTGGTGCATTGTCAGATACCAGGGTTTTTGATATGCCATTTCTGGAAAATATGACCCTTAGAATCTGTTTTATCATAGAACTTTTCTTGTCTGGAACCCGGATTATTTCAGGCCGGCCTGAAAAAGAGTCTACTAGAATAAATAAGAGTCCCACTTCATTAATATACGCATGATCCATATGCATCCTACTCCATGGCTCCACTTCCCTGGGCCACAAATGTAATGTAGTCTGTGTAAAATTTCTTAATTCTTTACATTTTTTGCACCTTTTTATATATTCTTTGACATCTCTTGAATATTCGGGCCACCATGCTTCTAATTTTATCCTTTTTTGTGTGGCTGCTACTTCACAATGTATATCGTCATGTACACTTTTTATTAGCGATTTTCTTTGTGTTTTTGGGGGAATTACCAGATCCCCATTACAAACCACTCCATGTTCTATTGTTTCTGTCTTATTTCTTTGTAGAATCTTTCTGCCCTAGAACAATTTCCCCATGAGTTTTTTCTTATTCTCAATAATACCCTACTTAGTCCAGGATCATGTATAGTTTCTGCAGCCATTCTATCTAAAAACAAAACATCAGTCTCTACCCAATGTAAGAATGTATCTTCAAATTCTTCTTCTGTTTTATCCTTTGTCTCCTTGTAAAATCGCAATCTTGACAGTGTGTCTACGTGTGGAATTGAATTTCCTTTGACATATTCTATATCAAAGTCATTAATCTTATTGCCCATCTTAGTATCCTCAATGTCGTGACTTTAGGTAATTCTTTCCTTGGGTTAAATATAAACTCTAATGGTCTATGATCACTTCTTAACAGAAATGTTTTCACAATGAAAAATTGTCGGGCTCTAGTAGTTGTCAACACGATAACTACTACTTCTTTCTCTGTATTTGAATAATTAAATTTGGTATTCATTAGTCTTCTTGATAAATACATTATTGGATGTCCTTCTTGTGATAATATTCTTGATATTGAATGTTTGCTTGCATTTGTGGTTAATGTCACATTCTTTTTTTTGGATCAAACATTTTCAATACTGGTTTCTTTGCCATAATTATTTTTAATCTGTCAAAAGCTTTTTGTTGTTCCTCTGACCACATAAATTCAACATTTTTTTCTTAAATTTGCAAACGGTTCAGTCAAGTCCGTGTATTTTGGTAAATATCAGCTGTAAAAATTTACCAATCCCAAAAGAGACTCCAGTTCTTTCTTATTTGTAGGTGTAGCTACTTTTAGTATTTTTTCTATCAAGGCTTGGTCTGGTGATATACCTTCTTTGAAATGTAATAACCTAAAAAAGATATGTTACTCCAATTGCTTACGCATTTTTTTTCATTTAATGTCACTCACGCATTTTTTAATCTATTCAAGATTATGTTGGTTTTCTTTTTAATTCCATTTCATTAGTGGCTCCTATGCATATATCATCTTGGTAACAAATCATATTTTTCATATTTCCTAAAACTTGCTTGATGGCCCTTTGAAATATGGCGCTTGTGGTTTTTATTCCATTTGGCATCCTTTTCCATCTTAGTAACCCTATTGGTGTATTTATCATGGTTACTTCTTTGAAGTTATCATCTATCAGTATTTGGTGATGTGCCATTTTAAAATCTAGTTTGCAAAAACGCTCATTCTTGCCAGTGCATGCAATGCAACTTCAACATTCGGTATGATTTACGACTATTTTGTAATCTCCACAAATATGTAAATCACCATCTGTCTTCCTCAACACTACAATGGGTGATGCCCACTTGCTACTCCCAGGGGGAACATGTTCAAGAAGATCTTGTTCTATTAATTTTCATAGTTTTGTTACTACTAATGGCAACAAATGTACTGGTACATTTCATGCCTCATAATAGGAAGGGGAGAAATTTTCTTTTAATTTTAAACTCACTTTATAGTTTTTAACTATCTGGTGTTTTCCATTTTTATCTCATTAATTACTTTAGTAGAATTTATGTTAAGCACGTTGTTTCCAAGAAGTCCGTGGTTCTTTTTACAACTTGTGACAATTATAGGTATTACTTCAAATTTACCTTCTAACTCCAAGGAACCTTCAATGCATCCTAAAGTTTTTATGACCGACCTATCAAATTGGCAGAGTTGTAAACTGCTCTTTCATAAGAGAGGCTCTCCAATGCTTCTTCAAAAATTTTTTGGTATCAGCGTTACTTCACTCCCAGTACCCATTTACATATCTAAATTGTAGTTGTTAATTTTAACCTTTAATATATCTTTTTTCTTTTGTTAAATTTTTTTCTATATTCCTATTTTTTGCTGTAAACACCTTCATATTGGTTTCGTTTTCTTCAACTCTTCCAACATTCTTCATTTTTACTTTGCATACTGCTTGAAAGTGGTTCTTTTTAAGCAATTTTTACAGGTTTTTCCAAAGGCTGGGCATTTTCCATTTTTTATTTCATGATCACGTCCACAATACGAACATTTTCTTATCTTTTTTACCATGACGTTTCAGCAGATATTTGTTCGCTGGGTTAGCTTTTATGATGATTGTATTCCTGTATTAATTCTTATTGCTGTATAAAGCCAATGTATATATTTAAAGACATGCTTCCTATTTGTAGTTGTTCCATTATTTTATATCAGTGTGATGCATTGCACATACCTTCAATTAACGTTAATTGAATCAAGTCCTTTTCAATAGTTTGTCTGTCTTGTGTGGATTTTTCAAATTTGCAATATCTGCTTGCATTTCATAAACAGTGTAGATATTTTATAATTGCTTTGTCAATTTCTTGTATCAATGACATGAATTTCGTTCTTTCTGCCATTACTAGTCTTTTCTTGGGTCTCATATTTCTCCTTGTAATATGACTTATTTTTTCAAAAATCAGCTCTTCCAAGTTTGTGGGATATGTCATGGTAGAGACTTTTGTTATCGCCTTGCATCTCACTGTAGCCAAAAATAAATCCATAATTTCATTTTCACCTCCCTTCTCCTTGTTTTCTTTCAGCTTTTTACTTCCCGCACTGTCAGAAAAACAGCAAATTCATGCATCTACAAAATCAGCATCTTCTAGAGACAAATGGGATCCTATCGGCAACACCATTGATATGAAGTGAGGTTTAACACTAATCAGTCGCTAAGCTTGTCCATATTTATTCTCAGTTACAAGTTATATAGGCTCTCTTTTGCACTGATGCAAATTAGGCATATTAATTTGCCAGTGTCACTACAGTAACCTACCTCATAAGCATGTGTAAATGGGTGACAGAATAGGGACTTGGAGGGATATTAAAAAGACAAATATTTCTAAGAGTTACTAAGCATAGGCAATTATAGAGAGCGCTGATCGCCTACATCCTGAATAAATATGGCATATAAAAGATGTACTAGATATAAGCAACAAAAATAAAAGGATAGAAAAACTATAATAATGATTGTTCTTCATCAAAGATATTCATATAACTTGAGAGAAAAGGACAGTTTTATTTCAATTTCGTAACAAATAAGAATTATTTTCTGTCAAAATCCTCTCAGGTTACCTGGATTGACAAGTTCCTGAAGGAGACTTGAAGGTACAATGGCTGAAACATTGTGATAACAACTAAGATGAGGAAAATAATTCACATGTAAATATTTTTTTCTTGTAATTGCAAAGAGATAACCTTGAAATTGTTTTCTTTCAAAAGAATCAAGAATTAAGGCATTTTTATTTGAATCTTTAAATTTCCTATGTCATACTCAATAACAAAATTCATATTGGCATGGCCAAAGGCACATTTCAAAAGCTAAGCAAAGTATTGAGAGAAAAAACTTGTAAGAAACAAAGAAAAGAGTACTAAACTCTTCCATGATATCTGTCCTCTTATATGGCAGCGAATGCTGGACAATCTCCTCAAAGATGAAGGAGAGACTTGAAGCAACAGAATAGTCATTCTACAGAAATATGCTGAGGATATCATAGACTGAACATGTGAGTAATGAGGAAGTTTTGGGGAAAATGGAAACAAAAAGGAAACTTATACTTTTGTCAAGAAGGTGACTTCTTAATGTTACGTGTCAAGAGGAGGCAATCTAAGCATATGATACCTTTAAAAAGTGCCTGAAAGCCATACCACAAGTTTACCCAAGCCTTGTGAGTGAAATTGGGTAAACGGCTCTCATTGAAGATTCGTTGCTAGTTGGTGAAGAGGGTGGTGTAGGCACCCTGTAGAACTGTAGGACCAAAAACAAGATCTACCAACGAATGGAAGAGCTCCTATGAGCCAACTGTCACCTACGCAAGTAACCAGTTATGATTTAAATAGTCTTTGCTAACCCGCATTTCCAAGTGTGGTAAGTATGACACATTCTCTGAAATGACGGACATGAAAACAGTGGAAGTCATTAAGGGAGGGATTCTTCAAATGAGAGTGAACAAAACCCTAATCTAAATCCATATATATATATATATATATATATATATATATATATGTAACAAATTGCTTCTACAAAACATTTAATTTGCAAAACATTTTTAAAAGCAAATTTTTAAAAATATTTCATTTATGTTATTTATTTTAATTGAAATTTTTAAAAAAATGCTTTATATAAGCAATGTTTAAGTCGATAATATTTTTCAAGAATTAATTTTGTTTTTACAGAATTTATATCTTCTTTGTCAAAATTCAGTCATATGTTAGCAGAAAATGTATTATTATTTTTACATGACAAAAAAGCATAAAATAAATGTAATATTGGCTTATAAAAATAACTTTTTGTAAGAAGCTTATATAGAGTAAATAATTTTAATAAGTATTAAAATATTTATAGAATTTTAGGCTTAGCAATGTTGGTCTGATTTCCTGCAGTGTTCAAAATAACTGTTGTTATCATCTGATATTTCACATTACTGCACATTAGATGGGTGGAGCCAAAAACATTTTTACAGAGTTATTATATAAAATAATGTAGATTTTCTTGAAACTGTATTGAATTAATTAAGTAGAGTAAAAGAAATACTAAGTTTTCCTAATTATTATTACTATTGTTGTTACTATAATAAATAATATTCAAATATTTCATTTGTGATCAATTCTGTGTAGCTATATCTAGCTAGAGCAAGACATTTAAGTGGATTTAATGACTAAAAGAACTTTTAAAAAATAGATGTCTTGCAGAAAATGTTATTTATACAAACATATAGTTAAAGATAACTTCTGTTATAACTTTCTCTGTCTGTCAGTTGGATTTTGGCATGTAAGTAAAAGATAAGTTTATCTGGGAATTACTATAAAAAACTAAATCAGCATTTGCACTTATCATTGACTTTTTTAAATATTTTTTTTTTGTCATATATAATTTTGATTTTGTGGAAAGACAAGATAGGAATATACTTTGCTGCTGATAGCTACACATTATTTATCCTTTCTATAAGAAAATTATAAGCAAAAATATTCATAAAATAAGCTAGAAGTTGAAGCAATTAGAGAAATTGCATTAACATTTTTTCACTGAATCAAATATTGTTGTCACTTTTGGTAACATGGAAAAGTTTCAAATATTTAACAGGCAACTTCTAGCAATACATATGTAGACTAAAAAAAAGAACCATAGACAATAAAGCTATGGATGGACTGTTGTGGTGATATAAATAAGTAAAAAACAAATAGCAAGACCAAAATTTTGCCATCTCTAAAATAGACAATAATAAATAATCACCAGGCAAACAAAGCCAAAGTTTGACCATCCAATTAAAAACTTTCACAATTAGGATGCAAGAATAATAAACAAATAATAATCAAGGGACCAAAATTTTCCCATTTCTAAAATGTATAGTTTGATTAAGTAATCAGAAAGCTTTCACATCCAAGATATACGGCTGCATGCCAATGAGAAGCAGGCAAATCTTTTCAAAGAGGATCTATAGACGTTTATATAAACAGATGGAGAATCAGTAAAAATCAGTTGATAAATTTATTTTATTCCTTTGTCAACAATGTGGTCATTATAACAAAGAAAATACAACATTTGTATTACTAGCTGGCAACTTTATATGGCTAAACTATTTCTTACTACATTGAAAACATACATAGCTTCCCTCACCATGCAGTCAAGTGGTGGCTACAAAATTTGGATACATATAATAGCATATATATAAATGAGATTATAACTATACTCATGTCGAAAAACCTTCCACAAATCTACGAAGAAGAGAAAAAGCAGTTTTAAAAAAGAAAGTGCTAAGTATCAGTCAAAAGGGTTTGGACCGAGTCAGCACATAGCCCAAAGAAGAACCCCAATATGAGTAATCAACTAACAAAAAGCACTCAATACTTAGGTAGAGCGAAATAAGTAAAAAATACCTAGTGAGCCAGACATACCTACCTAGGTTTCATCTAAACGGATTGTCAGGGAAAGCTTTCCCTGATGATCCGTTTAGGGGAAACCTAGGTAGGTCTGTCTGGCTCACTAGGTATTTTTTACTTATATATATATATATATATATATATATATATATACTTTCTCCCTGAATCTTTCTCTTTCTCTCTCTCTCTCTTTCTCTTTCTCTCTCTCTCTCTCTCTCATGCACCAGGACTTTTACACTTGAACTCTTGAAGCTTCAACTTTCACCCAACCCTTCTGTATTATATTGTATACATAAAGATTTATTTGTGTTTATCAATACACAGTGTATTTTCTTTTAAGCATTACACAAGGCCAAAATAGACCCAAATCAAATATACCTTATATGTGGATATCATGGATATTGTCATTAGATAAACAACTCATCCATAACAGATAACTTCATAACTACCATAATATAACCCGACAAGAACAACAAAGCAAAAATGATTACTCTGAAAATATTCTATTTTGTTTTTTTTTCTCTGCAAGAAAAATCCTTATTTTCAAATATATGAAGCAATATTTAAATAAAAGCCATTGTATGTAAGAAGAGGAAAGTTAGTTTTTTATACGTGTGTATGTGTTTTTGTGGTCACTACTATGTTACTTTTCAGATGCATGACTCTTAGGTGAATTTATCTCTGACCTTCTCTGTGGAAAGCCAGTGTTCAACTCCCTACTTGTAAGATGGTTCTCTTGTCTCTATTCTATTAATGTTAAGTCTCCAACATCATCTCAAAACATTCCATTTACATATTTCCAACATTGCACACACTAAAGACAGTTCCTTATTTTGTAACAGATACATAAATACATCACATCTATTCAGTTATTAGTAACAGAAGTAACAGAGTAAATTATTACAATGTGAATATTTAAAAAGTTTAAGGATTAAAACTAATAGAATTGTAAAAGATAATAATCTATAGTAATAACAAGAGTGAGGAATTTGTTCAGGTAAATATTTTATCTTAAAAAGTATAGTGTAACATCTACACTAGTATTTAGACAAAGATTTAGACTAAGATCATATTAGTAAATACTCATTCAATGAAGTATGGGTAAAAAAAAATATAAAATTGATTTTTCAAAAAAATGTTTAATTTCATTATCTTATTTATAATAATGAAATTATATAAAAAACATTTTCTAAGTAAATGTGGCATTTTACTGGCAGACAGGCATCTCTCTTGCTGATAAAAAGTTCTTGGAAATAAAAATAAAAAACTTTTGCTGAGTTTTGGCATAAAACTTCTGGAGAGTATAGCCACAAAAATAGTTGCCATTTTATTTCTGGATATTATAATTTTTTTTTTGTTTGTACACAATTATGTAATTAAAACTTAATATAAATTATATAAATAAAAAAACTTAGGCCCTATAAACTGGGCAATTTCCAAGAGCTAAAATATACCTACTGGCTGATGAACATGATAAATTTTATGTCAGATCAAAACTTGTAAAGGTCATAGAATGCACGTTGATCATTAGCTCGTGGGAAGTGTCATGTTGTGTTGCTTTATAAAGGGCAAAGATCTCATGACCTATGTCATCAATGATAATGTCAGAATGAATAACCAACTTTGTACCATGAATATTATGTGATGATAAGTGGAATCACATGGCCAGTAAAAGAAATCCAGCCCGGTGATGAGAACATTCAGATTGGTAATAAAAAGGTAACTCCTGTTCACAGACCAATCAGTAAACTTCAACAAAAAATAGTTTTGGATAATTCTATTAACTAGTGCTATAGTGTTGTACAATTTTGCAGCAACCATTTTTATGAATAAAAATTGCAATACAAGTGCCCTCACCTTACATAAATTATTTGCCTAAGAGTATAATCTGATCGTTTGTGTATAGCTATGTTAATGATATGAGGGCTTCTCTAAAACCCTAGATGACCAGAGATTGACAGCTGATCTCTCTCCTGACCTATCTCTAACAGCTCAATGAAGGGAAAAAACTGGCTGCTCACATTAAATGCCTCAAAAACCAAACAAGTAACATTCCATCATTACTGATAGGACCCAGAACTATTGTGAGGATTGGGTGTTTCCTCAGAGAAACTCTATGCCTTGATCACCTATTGGAACTTAAACACAACCAAGATGTCAAGTGAAACTCACACATACAATCTACTGGTAAAGATGCTGAAAAAAATGGTTAATTCTCTGTAACACTTCAGTAAGTACCTGGTTCCTCCTGATATCCATTACCTTTACAAGAGCCTGGTGAGGATGAAAATGGAGTACTGTTGCCATACCAGGACAGGAGCTACCCAGTTTTCCCTTTCCAGTAAACAATTCAAAAGCTTCTCTGCTTCCTTATGAGATAAAAATTATTTCCCATCCTACAAACCCTTTTGTCTCAAATGAAACATTGTGAGTCACTTGCTGCTCTATTGATATTTCTATGGAAAGTGATCAAACTACACTTTTAGTTCCATCAGTTCTTAACTTCACAGCTAAGACCTGCCATGCAACACACATTGTAGCAAACCACAGTTATTCTCTTCATATTCCTTTGGTGAGATGTAGGTTCCACTTGAACAGCTTCTTCCCACAAACTGCTGCTCTGTGGAACTGGCTCCCATATGGATGCTTCCCTAGTTACTACAATTTTAACCATTTCAAGTTCAGTGTTACCCATTATATTTGCCACATTTCTGCATAAAACATGCCTTGAGCTCTGTAATCCTCTACCTCAAATAGCTCTTGGGCCTTGTACTGGGTGAAAAATATTGTAAAAAAATACATGCATATATATATATAACTTTGAAATATACTTCTGAGTTTGAGAGAAAGAAAAGCTTAAGAAAAAGGATTGAAATAAGATTTCCATTGTTTCCCTTTTTTTTGTTAGACACAAACTATAAGATTAGACGCAATAATTAATGAGTAAAATCTGACAAATTATATTGAAAGTTCACTTGTGTCAATGATACTGATATTGTATACCACTTCTGGTATATATTGCTTCATTGAAGAAAATAAACTGGAACCAAAATGTATCATCTTCTTCGCAGGCAAAATGACAGACATGTATATATAAATAAAAATACACAACATATTTTTATTTGCTTCTTCAGTGATGTTGGTTGTGGATTAGGAGGGTTAGTTGGGAAGGTCAGCACACATGCACTGAGGACAGCCAATGGACTGTGCCTGTCCTCTGTTCTTTTTTGTCTCTCTCCCTGTGATCTGAACTGAGTTCAACTGACTGACTGCTGCTGTCTGATCTCACTTAAAAAGTCCAGCCCCATTTGATATGCAGCACTTCTGGTGCATTTTGTTATATTTCAAATGCTAAAATGTTTTACCTCAACCTTTGCATTCATCCAGCTTTGACACCTGGATTTTCATACCCGCTGACATTTTAAAACAACATTTATCTTTTTTACAAATCTTGTTGGCCTTGCGTCATTCACCATTTTCTTTCATATATAAATATACTTTGGGGCAAAATTTTACAGCAAGCAAAATTATATAACACTGAGTTCTCATATGGAAATATATTTGCTAAATCTTTAAATAAATCTCTGTGCAACACATATTTTTAAATATTGCAAATGTCTAATACTCTATGACTGATTTCATTGACTTTCAGTCACTTTCTACTTCAACCCTAAATCACAGAACTGACCAATCCATTTGGGAATCTTTCACTAATCACTCTCTTAATAAAAAAAAAATGTTTTTATTGATTGAAATATATCATCATTGCCTTTTATAATTCACCCACTAGATTATCATTAAGTAGTGATTTCCCATAAGATTACAATTACATTTTATTACTAAATCAGTTTTATTTACATGAATGATAGCAACATCAAGTGTAAAGTGTGGCCCAAGGAACTCAAACTATTAAAACTGATATATCAAGAAGATTACGACAGTTTCACGACACACGCCTGCACATTAACTAGAGTCACTTTGCCCTTCATTGGTTCATTATTGATTTATATGTAATTGTACAAGTTTTAGCAATTTATTTTATAATTATAAGAATACATAAAAACGTCTTTTGTGTAGAGCCTGCTAAAAATGTTTCATCATTGCAATTATTAAAAGAAAGGCTTAGATATAAATAATAAATCATCAGAATATATCATATGCATTTATAAATCTTTCCTCTGTCCATACATTGAATATTGCTGCCACTTTTGATCTGGTGCTTTTGCTATATATCTAGAGATTCTTGACATAAAAGATTCTGTAATGTAAATTATTCTGACTTAGTATCTTTGGTTAAGTCACTTTTCCACTGCTGGAAAAAAATTCTATAAATGTTTTCACATTAATTATTCAGATGAGATTTCTTCTTTGGTTCCTTGACTTCAAGAATTTAAACACACTACTAAATTGGCAAATAGGTCTCAAAATTTCACTGTTGAAGTTCTATGCTAATAGTTTTTTCCCTTGCACTTCTCACTTGTGGAAGTCACTTATGGCTTCTTGCTTTCCTGTCAACTACAATCTTCAAAAATTTAAATGTGAAATCACTTGTCATCATCTGTTTCCTTGAAACCAGCTCTTTTCTTTCACTTTCACTAACCCATTGTATCTCAGTGGTTTTTATTGCCTTGCCTAGGAGGAAAGTATAATATTTCAGGTATGGATTTTCTCTATTTTACTTATCTTTAAAGAGTGAATTTTAAGTATAAAAGTTAATGTCTATAAACTATGAAAGGTAATGCAAGTGGATTTTCTCTCTAAACAATCAGATTTTATTTGGACTTGAGCTATTGATTAATATGCTTACAGGCAAAATGAAGTGCATTTTGAATTTTGGAAGAAATTGCTTGATAGGGAAATATCATTAATTCTATAGTTGACTGATTATTATGATAACTACTGATCCTTTGAATCTTCAGAACAAAGAATATTTCATGTTTTCTAAGACAGAGAATTAAAAGAAAGAAGAATAGGGAAACAGTTCCACTGACAGAATTCTCCCTGATCCATAAATTATTTGAGACAAAGAAAGAAACTTGTAATATCCTCCTCCCTTTTCTGTCTTTTGATGATGTTGACCTCTCTTGTTTGGCAACATGTACGAAAATGAATCATCCATTTGACCATTCTTTATTTCATTCATAGGATTTCTGTCATCTGGTTAAACTAGTTCTCATCATCAATAATCTTTTTCCAGTTAATGCCATGACTTCAAAGGCAATACATTGTTTGATGTTCCAGCCTTGACAATAATTCCAATCCCAATTTCCAAGAATTGTCTCTATTTTTACACTGTTTTCTTGAAACTAAACATGCTGTTATAGCTTGGAGTAAGGTACCATTCCAAATTTGCATTTATTCAAGACAAAGCAAGATTTAAGATTTTGACAATTGCATTCTACAATAAGTCACTGAATAATAAATACCTAAACTGTCAAATAAAAATTCATTATAGTGCTTGTGAGTTGGGGGGCAAAGTTTGTTTTGCAAAAAAAAAAAAAAAAATGAAGCAGTCAACCAGTATGTATCTAGTGGTTAGCCCTCTTTTTGTAATTAATGCTCAATGTCAAAAATGGATTATTCTTTAGGCTTGTGTAAACTGCAGCCTAGGTCCACTCAAGCTTTTATAAAGAAATGATTTAAATTTTCTAGATGTTATAATTTCGTAAACTGAAATGATATCAATATGACAAACTCATATTTAATTCACTTTGCAATGAGCAAAGCAAGGAGAAGAAAGCTTTAGTTTGTGTCATTTTTTTTCAAGAAGATATGATGTTTGATTTTTGTTCAAAATGTTAAGTCAGAATCTTAGCTGTTTTTATAAAGTAGTGATTTTAATTTTAGAGGTTGGCTTCATTTGAGCCCATAATTTCATTAGTCCAGGGGCCCTAAAAGGTTATAATCAAGTCCTGCTCACTATCAAGAGTATTAACATTAACAAATAAATGTTTTGCAGTGACACTGGCAAATTAATATGCCTAATTTGCATAAATGCAAGAGAGAGACTCTATAACTCGTCACTGAGAATAAGTATAGACAAGCTTAGCGACTGATTAGTGTTAAACCTCACTTCATATCAATGGTGTTGCCGATAGGATCCCATTTGTCTCTAGAAGATGCTGATTTTGTAGATGCATGAATTTGCTGTTTTTCTGACAGTGTGAGAAGTAAAAAGCTGAAAGAAAACAAGGAGAAGGGAGGTGAAAATGAAATTACGGATTTATTTTTGGCTACAGCGAGATGCAAGGGGATAATGAAAGTCTCCACCATGACATATCCCACAAACTTGGAAGAGCTGATTTTCAAAAAAATAAGTCATATTACAAGGAGAAATATGAGACCCAAGAAAAGACTAGTTATGGCGGAAAGAACAAAATTCATATCATTGATACAAGAAATTGACAAACAAATTATAAAATATCTACACTGTTTATGAAATGCAAGCAGATATTGCAAATTTGAAAAATCCACACAAGACAGACAAACTATTGAAAAGGACTTGATTCAATTAACGTTAATTGAAGGTATGTGCAATGCATCACACCGATATAAAATAATGGAATGACTACAAATAGGAAGCATGTCTTTAAATATATACATTGGCTTTATACAGCAATAAGAATTAATACAGGAATACAATCATCATAAAAGCTAACCCAGCGAACAAATATCTGCTGAAACGTCATGGTAAAAAAAGATAAGAAAATGTTCGTATTGTGGACGTGATCATGAAATAAAAAATGGAAAATGCCCAGCCTTTGGAAAAACCTGTAAAAATTGCTTAAAAAGAACCACTTTCAAGCAGTATGCAAAGTAAAAATGAAGAATGTTGGAAGAGTTGAAGAAAACGAAACCAATATGAAGGTGTTTACAGCAAAAAATAGGAATATAGAAAAAAATTTAACAAAAGAAAAAAGATATATTAAAGGTTAAAATTAACAACTACAATTTAGATATGTAAATGGGTACTGGGAGTGAAGTAACGCTGATACCAAAAAATTTTTGAAGAAGCATTGGAGAGCCTCTCTTATGAAAGAGCAGTTTACAACTCTGCCAATTTGATAGGTCGGTCATAAAAACTTTAGGATGCATTGAAGGTTCCTTGGAGTTAGAAGGTAAATTTGAAGTAATACCTATAATTGTCACAAGTTGTAAAAAGAACCACGGACTTCTTGGAAACAACGTGCTTAACATAAATTCTACTAAAGTAATTAATGAGATAAAAATGGAAAACACCGGATAGTTAAAAACTATAAAGTGAGTTTAAAATTAAAAGAAAATTTCTCCCCTTCCTATTATGAGGCATGAAATGTACCAGTACATTTGTTGCTATTAGTAGTAACAAAACTATGAAAATTAATAGAACAAGATCTTCTTGAACATGTTCCCCCTGGGGGTAGCAAGTGGGCATCACCCATTGTAGTGTTGAGGAAGACAGATGGTGATTTACATATTTGTGGAGATTACAAAATAGGCGTAAATCATACCGAATGTTGAATTTGCATTGCATGCACTGGCAAGAATGAGCGTTTTTGCAAACTAGATTTTAAAATGGCACATCACCAAATACTGATAGATGATAACTTCAAAGAAGTAACCATGATAAATACACCAATAGGGTTACTAAGATGGAAAAGAATGCCAAATGGAATAAAAACCACAAGCACCATATTTCAAAGAGCCATTGAACAGATTTTGGGAAATATGAAAAATATTATTTGTTACCAAGATGATATATACATAGGAGCCACTAGGAGAGGAAAGTAGAGCAAAGTAATGAAACTATCACGAGAAGAAGTACAAGAACTATTAGAGGTATAAAACCTATACGTTTCAGGGAGATGTAGTGACACTGGCAAATTAATATGCCTAATTTGCATAAGTGCAAGAGAGAGCCTATATAACTCATCACTGAGAATAAGCATGGAAAAGCTTAGCAACTGATTAGTGCTAAACTTCACTTCACATCATGTTTGTTTTAACTCAACTCAAAATTTTGCAGATATGGTATCCACTCATGAAGAGGTTTCATTGTACATGTAGAGTAATTGGCATGGTTATGACAAAATACCCAACAAATAGAATTGACAAAATTTCCAATAAACAATATGAAAAGATAGAACAGGGCAGAATAATACTATGCAAATAATATGTGAAAGACAAAAGTAGGCAAAGCAATAGTAATAAGGCAAAAAAGTAAAATAGTGTTAACATACAAAAGGGATACAGTCAAGTGGATGTAGTGTTTTGACTTCATGATAAGAAAGACAAAAATATGGAAGATGAGATCAAGGGCTGGTCTATTTTGTTTCCAGCTTACAACTGTATGATTTGTTGATGAATTTGGAGAGGGGACATTTTTGCTGTCATTCCCCTAGGATTATAACCAACAGTAAAATTTAATTACAGAAATCGTATATTTCTTCATAAGAATATAAAGTTAAAATAATATAATTTCTATAATAAATTTATTTTACTATCAAACCCCACTGATGAGTGGGTACCATATGTGCAAAAACTCCAATTATTAAAAACTAAGTTAACTCTTTATTTGTGTAGATAAATAGAGACAGGTTGTATTATCATTTTCACACTTCTATATTTAAATAATCTATGTCTCAGATATTAAGTATGCTTCCCCAATAAATATAGCAGATTTGAAACTATATACATGAGATAAGATATGTATTTTTAAATATCAAGAACAGTACTGGGAAAATTATATGACAAAGTGGAAAATGTTTACTTGTGTCACATTTTATCATTCAGGACTTCATCAGACTAAATTTAGATGTGACAATTAGTTGGTAGGATAATATATTTTTTGATTCGTATTGGTTTTTCAGGAGGGGTTGTTTTTGTTTTTGGATATTTTATGAGCCTTTTATTTCTCATTAACTATAAAATAATTTAGGGTACTGGAAGAGTTTGAAAGTGTTTTCAATGCATATTCTTAATGTTCTTAAGTAGAGTCTGATGATCATGTCAGATTTTATTTTGCTATGAAGGGAATAGAAATATATTAGCTCGTTTTTGTTGGTTGATTTTCAGTGGATACTGAGTTTTAAACTGTTGTTTATGTGGTGTAGCTTGATATCTAAGAAGGGTAAGGAACTTTCATTTCATATGGGAATTCTATTGTGTTCAACTTTATTTAGTTGATTTAAGAGGTCAGGTAAATTACTATCGTGAGCATATATAAGTAGAGCATCATCAATATAATATAGATAACACATCACTCAATAAGTCCTGGGTCTGACATATAGATGGCACCACTAATAAAAAATCCATATGATTTTTATGAAGTACTAACCTTCAAATGGCATGTGACAAAATTTGGGCCTTATCAGATCATTAGTTTACAAATTACAATGATTTCCGTGAAGCTACTCTTGCAAATTTTCAAAACAAATCTGATTTTGTGTTTGATAAAGCATTGCTTTTTGATGGGGAAAATACTGTTCAAGCAAAGCAATGGCTTGATAAGTGTTATTCAGATTCTGCTCTATTAGAAACAACGGTTAAGAGGTGGTATGTGGACTTTAAACGCAGTCATACAGACACAAATGATGCTGGATACTCAGGTCACCCAAAATTGGCAGTTGTCCCAGAAATCACAAAAAAATCCACAAACTTGTTTTGACCAATCATAAGTTGAAGTTGTATGAGATAGCGAGGGAGTTGAACATATCAAAAGGTAGTGTATTCACTATTCTGCATGAACATTTGTCAATGAGAAAGCTGTGGTCAAAGTGGGTGCCACGTTTGCTCACATTCAATAAAAAAACAACAAGATGTCAACGATTCAGAGCGTTGTTTGCAACTGCTTCTACACAGCAAGAACAAGTTGTTGCATAAATATGTGACAATGGATGAAACATGGATCCACTACTTCACTCTGGAGTCAAATCAGCAGTCAGCCGAGTGAACAGCAGCAGGTGAAAGCCATCCAAAGCGACCAAAGATGCAAACATCAGCAGGCAAGATTTTGGCTTCTGTATTTTCGGATGCCCAAAGTATTTTGTTCATCAATTACCTTGAGAATGTAAGAACCATCAATAGCAAATATTATATAGCATTATTGGTATGTTTGAAGGAAGAAATCGCCAAGAAATAGCCACAAATGAAGAAGAAAAATGTGATCTTTCACCAAGACAATGCACCGTGCACTGCCAGCAACTACTGATTGTTTGCAGACCTCAAAAGAAGGCTCCAGAGAAAGAGATTTGGCTCTAATGAAGAAGTGATATCAGAAACTGAGGCATATTTTTCTTCTACAAAAAAGCATTGAATTGTTAGAGAAGCATTGGAATCAGTGTATCACCCTAGAATGTTGATGAATAAAGTTGACTTTTACCTAAAAGTTGTTGTTTTATTAGTTAGGCCCGGCATTTATTGAGTGATGTGATATGTTGATTGTTTGGGTCAAATAAATGCAATCACTCCATTGAGAGGCGATCCTATTGGTAATGTAAGCTTTTGTTTGTAACAATCATTATTAAATGGGAAGTACCTCTTTTGGTAGTCATGAGTTATCTCCTTCTAACCCTGTAAGTTACTTGTTCACCACTGCTTAAGAACACGTGGCCAAGTGGATGTAGACATTGATTAGTTCCTTTGGCATTACAAATCGCAGATTTTTATTGTTTTAGCTGTTGGTAGGAAGAACTTTATCTTTGATTGTGTTAGATGCTGTTTTAGGAGATTTAGTTGAGTTTCAACTTGGACATTAGTGTAGAGGAATTTTGCATCTAGACTAAATATGGCAAACTGCTACCCAAAAGTTCAAGAGATTTTAACAAGTTATGAAAACTATGTATGACAGATTTTTTGTTGCTCTTTGTGAACAGTACCCTATCATGACCAGCAATCATTGGACTACTTTTAAGGAAACAATAAAAACTAGTTGTCAAGTTAATTTTTTTATGGCCAGGTTCCCTGAAAATAAAGCACGGAAATCAATATTGCCCTGTAATTGGCAATTCCTCACCATAACACTATGTGTTATACCTTTTTGCATAAGCTCTAAATATAGGCCACTGAGGCCCTATAGGAAGTAAGGAAGGTGGAAACTAGTTTTGCCAGTTTTTCTTTAGGGCTAATGTTTTAGATTATGTATAATCCTACCTATAATGTTTTTAGATTATTTATAATTCTGTCTATAATGTTTTTAGATTATAATCCTGCCTATAATGTTTTTCGATTATTTATAATCCTGTCTATAATGTATTTATTTATATTTCTGAGATGACGTAGTATTTACACTATTTACATTATTCAGCCCTCACCTTTGTTGCCATTTGTAAAACGTTTCAACTGTTGTATGCTCCGGCCTTCTTCAGGTGCTAGGAATTTCAAACTGAATCCTTTATTACAATCACTGGGGTATATGATCTTTATTCCTTGTGTAGAGCCTCTTTTGGTAGTCATGAGTTATCTTCCTCTAACCTTGTAAGTTACTTGTTCACCACTGCTTAAGGACACATGGCCTGGTGGATATAGACATTGGTTAGTTCCTTTGACTTGACCCAAAGACTTGTGAGTTCAATATCAGGCTACAGCAGTGGTAAACAAGTAACTTACAGGGTAAGAGGGAGATAACTCATGACTACTAAAAAGAGGCTCTGCTCAAGGAATGAAGATCATGTACTCCAGTGATTGGAATAAAGGGATTCAAAATTCTTAGCACCTGAAGAAGGCCTGTCTATAACGTTTTTAGATTACGCTCTTTCTGATCTACATTAATGATCTCCCCGACACCATTAGATCCCAAGTTGGCATGTATGCCGACGACACAACAATCTACTCCCGCATCGATCAGAAACCAGGTCTGGACGACAAAGTGAACCTCGCTGCCGTACTTGAAAGGGACCTCCAATCCGTAGTGACCTGGGGTAGGAAATGGTTGGTAAATTTCAATGCCTCTAAAACAAAGCTGTTATCAACTAATCACCATAGACAATTGCATCTACCTCCCATTAGCATGGGACAGGCTAGCCTCCCAGAGAGTAAAATACTACGCCTCCTTGGCCTTACACTCTCGGCGGACCTCAAATGGAATGACTATATTGAATCCATTGCCAAATCTGCTGCTATGAAAGTCGGCTCCCTGTGCAGGGCCCAGAAATTTTTCCCACCTGAATCTATTCTGCACATATACAAATCTACCATCCGCCCGTGTATTGAATATTGCTGCCATATCTGGTCGGGTGCCCCTGCTGCTCTCCTTGGGCTTCTTGACAAAATACAAAGGAGGATCTGTAACGTGATTGATACTGACTTGGCAGACTAGCTGCAGCCGCTCTCACACCGGAGTGATGTGGCTTCCCTGTGCCTCTTCTACAAGTACTTTCATGGCTTCTGCTCCGAGGAGCTTAGATCACTGGTGCCGCCTAAGCACGAATTTACACGAGATACTAGATCAGCAACTAGGTCCCACCCTTTTACAGTTAAACAAATAAGATGTAACTGTAAATTCTACTCCAACAGCTTCTTTTCTCGCACTTCTCGCCTGTGGAACTCCCTTCCACAAGTCTGCTTTCCCGACAGTTACAATCTCCAGGTGTTTAAATGTAGGGTCAATAGACACCTCCTATCACACTAACTCCCAACTATTCTCAGAACACTCTCATCTACCCAACCCTCATTCTCGGTATCCTTACCCGCCTATCACCCACCCTCTGTCATTTCCTATATTTAATCAGCCTTTCTCCACTCTACGTAGCCCCCTGCACAGTAGTGGCAGTGACATGCCTTGCTCGGGGTGAAATGCTTATAAAAAAAAAAAAATCTATAATCCCAGCCATAATGTTTTTAGATTATTGATACTCTTTTCTGGATGTGCATTGTAGTGCAGTGGATATCAACACAGAACAAGAAATCGGAGATCCGAGTTCGAATTCCAGTTTAATTTGTTACATTCACTTACACACAAATATCTTTGGGTAAGGTATGAATCTGTCTCTTTCCTCCAGCTATGGGTTAAGTAGCAGAACAGATTGGGTTTTATAATCTTGGTTGGTAACCAGTCTACCACAGAAAGTAATGGCAACCTTCTGTGGGAAAATCTTCTGCCCAGTCAGTCATGTCTCTTTCAAAACATTATCACCCAAGCATATTTCATGTATAGTACTTTACTGACTAACTGATAATCTTGCCCATAATGTTTTTAGATTATTTATAATCCTGCCTATTATGTTTTTAGGTTATTTATAGTCTTGCCTTAAAAATGTTTATTTTATTTATTTTCTTATTATACTTTTACTGTTTCATTTCATTTTATTTTTATTTGTTTTTGTTTACCCTTTCTACAGTTAGGTACCAGCTTTTAAAGAAAATTTATTTGTTTTAGCTTATGGGTTATTTGTTGTTTAGTCTATGACGTGGTTAAAGGCAGCAAAATAGGAATTTGTTTCTCTACTTGTGTTTGTAAATGAAGTTGATTTTTTAGAGGCAGTATTGTAAGCTAGTCCTGTATTTCTTATTTTGCAAGTTATTTTTTTTATTTTTTTTTTGTGTTTTTTTGAGATTCCATATGCCTTTTAAGAGTGTTATGTGATGCCTATTTTTTTTGTTGTTGTTAAATAATGTTTTGAATGAGCAGCTAATGTTTCCAGGGACCTGTTATTCTGATGTATTGTTTTCTATTTTTTTTTTTTTCGATATTTCAGTAGCTTGATGTATGACATTTATAGGGTATTAAGACTTGCAGTTACAAGTTGAAGTTGTGGATGTTTGTTGCATTCTGCTTATTTTTCATCTGTGCATTTTTTCTGTTTTTCTTTTTCTAGCATATTTTCAGTGCAGCTATAGATAAGTTTTAGATTGTTTCTATTGAATATTTTGTGCAATTTGCTTGATTTCGGAATTTGGAAAGTATTTATTGAGATGTGTGTGAAGTATGTGGGAATAAATCACTATATATTTTATTATAAATAATCAGGAAATTCATAAAGTATCATCTTTTTCAATCTATCCATTATTATAACCTAATGACTTGATCTCATGTGAGTGATAACAAAGTGAAAAGACAACCTATATCAATTCAAAAATAAGATGATCTGTCAGAAAAAGACTTTGACATAAACAATGATGATAGAATTGTAGATCAAAAATATTTTATCAAATTGGTACAGATCTCAAACACAATCATTCATGCAAAGGTTTTGGTGATATTATATGAAAATTTAAGTGTAAATATAAGTAGATATTTAAATAATTATTCATTTGATATATATTTTCTTTTTTTACTAAAAAACTTGTCAGTGAGCAAATATTGTCTTACTATGCCACAACTGTTTTAACAGAGGACAGAAAGTGTGACACTGGGATCTGAAGGCATATTGACATGGTCAAGGATGCATTCCAAAAGCTCAGTAAAGTATTGAGAGACGGGAAATTTTGTCAGAAACAAAGAAGAGAGTACTTGTTTGTTAGTGATGTCTATCTTTCAATATGGCAGCAAATGCAGGACAATCTTCTCAATGACAAAGAAAAGATTTGAAGCAAGTGAAATGTGGTTTTACAGAAGAATGTTAAGGATACCATGGACCAAACAAGTTAGCAACAACAATGTTTTGGAGAGGACAAAAACAAAAAGATAACTTATACTTAACATCAGAAAATGTCAGCTGAGACATGTAATGAGGAAGGTTAGCTTAGAGAATCTTATACTCACAGGGTAGATAGAGGGAAAGAGAGACAGAGGAAAGCAACACATTATGTACTTGATGGACTTGAACAAATGGATGGCAGAACAATATTTGAGAGGGGTAACAAGTGAAATGATGTTAAGAGATACAAGAGATAGGCAATGATCGCCTATGTCCTGAAGGGACATGGCATGTAAGAGAAGAAGAACAGAGGAAAAAAAGAAAAACAAAAGAAGTGGAGGTGAAAATTACATAAAATCAATGTTTAGTGTGAGCATATTAGAACATGGAAATTTCTACAATTTGGATTGACTTGTTTTTTCTTAGAAGGAGAACCAGCCAGATGTTTTGTAAGAGTCAGTGAAGTATTTTTCTTGTGTGTATATCAGTCAGTTAGGTGCGATACCTGATACATGCTTTGAGTGATCATGTCTCGAAAGAGACATGACTGACTGGGCAGAAGATTATCCCGCTGTAGGTTGCCATTACTTTCTGTGGTAGACTGGTTACCAGCCAAGGCTATAGAACCCAATCTGTCCTACTATTTAACCCATAACTGGAGGGAAGAGACATATTAATACCTTTTCCAAGGGTATTTGTGCATAAGTGAATGCAATGAGTTCAACTGGAATTCAAACTCAGTTCACCAATTTCTCATTCCGAGCTGATTATCTACTGCACCACAACACATATCCAATGCCTGTATATACACATGTGTGTATATACAGGCACTAATAATACTTATTTAGCTTTGTAACATAAATATTAACATAAACTATATTGATGTGTGGGGCAAAGACAGAAATAAACAACAAGACAATCCAACACCAAATGACAAAAAATGGATTCTCAGTTGAAGGATTTGCGCATTCTTTTGTTCAATAAATTAATCCTTTGAAAATAAATAAGTCATTTTTCGATCAATGGGTCATGTTACTACTGACAATAAAAAATAAAAACATGCTTCATGAACCCTTTGAAGAGTATATAAGCCATGTCTGCAAATCAGACAAGCAGTAAAGAGAAAGAGTGGCAACATACTGCAACAGATTCAAAACACCACAGCTTAAACAAAATTACCTTTTCCTCATCAAGCTAAGTGACACTGAAACTCTTCATCATCAAGCTACATGACAATTACATTTTCATCTTCTCTTTCTCCCTTACTTTATTTTACACACATCACATTTTTTAATCTTAAAAAACAACTACAAACAAGGACTCATGTATGCTAAGAAATATTTAGTAGTACAAACACGAAAATATAAATATTTTATATTTTTATGTTTAAACACTTTTCTTGCTTTTTTCTTTGTTGTGGGTTGATTCAAATCTGCAACACATGTATTTTAAGCTCAAGCAAAATGCAGCTGAATCCCTTAAAATACCACTCTAAAAAGGTTTTATTAATACCAGCTCACCCTGGAACAGATTTCCTGGAGGTTTGTAGATTTTTTGTTCTCTCATTAATAACTCTTAAAAATCAAATTAAGATTACTGAGTTTAAAAAAGAAATATTTAGAATTTTCTTTTCTTCTCTTCTGAAATGATTGGGTACTATAATATTTTGCTATAGATATACATTTTTTAGCTTATCCAACCTCACCCTAACCCCCAATCACAAGAATAAAAAAGACTGTAGGAGAAAAATTTGAATATAGAATAAGAACTTTTTTTTCTCTCTTATTATTAACACCAAAATGTCAATGTAAAATGTTTGAAAAGAAAACTTTTTTAAAAATTTCGCTAAGCTTAAATAGATACATACACACATTGTTGGATGGCCGGAGAGTAAACTGGCTCAACCACTCTAATTTATTGTGAGTGAGGCAGGGGGTTAAGAAACCTCTAAGATGAAAAATAAAGATCTATTAAAGGACAGAACGACTCTTGATGAGTCAATTGTGTCTCAACAAGAGGTAGTGTCACAATAAAATCACCATAAAGAAGACAACAGGAAACTACTCTACTATCAAGCCTAAAAACATTCATATTACCATCAGAGATGATGGTGTAAAGTGGTTAAGGCTATTAGAATTAACTCCTTGCTCAGTACAAAAATACAGAAGAACAAGTTACATTAAAATCTGAACAGAAATCAGTGCTGGCCAAATTAAACAGGAACAAAGCAGATAGAATTATAATGGAGATGCTGCAAACTTTAGATGATTTGGGCATTAACAAAATTACAGACATTTTAAATGACATAATAAAACAGTTGTGATACACTGGAAGATCTAAGTAGATTCCATGTTTTTGAAGCCAAGTGCAAATGAACAAAAACTCCATTAGACAATCAGCCTAATAAACTACACAACAAAACTTATTTGCCAATTTCTGATGAATAGCAGAATTAGACCAGAAAAAGAACAAGAACAATGCATTTTTGTTAAAGATACTGGAACAAGGAATGCAATATTTATGTGTGGAATGATATCAGAAAGAGCAATACAAATACGAAAGAAAGTATACTTATGTTTTATAGATTATGCAAAAGTGTTTTATAAAGTACATCTCAAAAACTGTTTGAACTGATAAGAGGACTAGATTTATTTGGTAAGAATAATAGAAAATTCAGATGCACATTATGGTGCAGTGGATATTGGCTCAGAAGGAGAAATCAGAGAGCTGAGTTCAAATTCCAGTTTAATTCATTGCTTTCACTTATGTGCAAATACCCTTAAGAAAAGTGTTAATCCATCTCTTCCCTCCAGCTATAGATTAAATAACAGCACAAATTGGTTATATAGCCTTAGTTGGCAACCAGTCTACTGCAGAAAAGAAATGGCAATCTACAGCAGGAAAATCTTTTGCCCAGTCAGTCATGTCTTTTTCAAGAGATGATTGCACAAGTGTGTATCACCTATCACATTTAGCTGACTGAATGATTAGAAAATTCAAGAACTTATTCTGGAAATTGTTTGCTTACAGACAGAAAATAAATTCTGTAAATATGTGAAAATAAAAAGGGGCATGAAATACATGTGTGTCTTCTTACTTAATTTATTCAATTTTTATGGCAAGGCAATCCTGAGAGAATTACAAATCCATAACAAGATTTATTAATGGCAATTACAATACTTACAATATGCAAATGATACAGTGTTGATAGCAAATGTAGAAAGGGAATTCCAAGAAATCTTATAGAAAAGGAAAGGAAGTAGAAATGATTAACATCAATTGTAAGAAGATAGAATGTATGATTGTCAGCAAAAGGAACAGCTGAATTGGAGAAACCAAAATCAATTCCAAAAATTTAAACATCTAAGAAGTGTTTTAACAAAAGGCAGAAAATGTGACGCTGAAAATTGAAGGCATATTGGTATAGTGAAAGATGCCTTTCAAATGCTAAACAAAGTATTAAGAAATAGAAAAGTATTGTTACAAAGAAAAGAGTACTGAACTGTTATGTGATATCAGTCCTCCTATAAACAAAAATAATTTTTAGAAGAGAAAACAAAAAGGCAGCATTTATATATATATATATATAAAGGGCAACAAAGGACAGGAAAGTGGGGAAAGACATGTTCACCAATATCCTAAATGGACTCGGCACATAGAAGAAAAAAGAATGAGCTTATATAAATGGATAGCAAAATAGGGTTTAGGAGAGATAACAAAAAGGCATAATTTATTAAGAGAACCAAAAGACAGGATGTTATGGAGAGCAATGATATATATAACTGGGAAGTGTTTTTTCAAAGGATAGAAAATGTGACACTGAAATCCAAAGACGCATTGGTATAGCAAATGATAGCTTCCAAGAGCTAAGCAAAGTATTAAGAGGCAGAAAATTTTTATTAGAAACAAAGAAAAGAGTTCTGGAGTGTTAGTTAATATCAATCCTACCATATGGCAACAAAAGCTGGAGGATCTCATTACAGATGATGAAGAGAGTTGAGGCAACAGAAATGTAGTTCAACAGAAGGATGCTGAGGATACCATGGACCAAACATGTGAGCAACAACAGAGTTTTAGAGAAAATAGAAAGAAAACATTTACTCAGAATCTGAAGGAGGAAACTGAAGTTTCTAGGGTATATAATGAGAAAGGAGGGCTTGCAAAATTCAGCACTCACAAGATATGTTAAAAGCAAGAGGGACATAGAAATAACCTATCTAATGAGCTTGTGTAAATGGTTGGGTAGAAATGGATTAGGAGTGATAGCAAAAAGACAAAAATTGCTAATAGCTACAAGGGACAAAAAGTTGTAGAAAACCATAATTGTGCACGTCCTGAAGGGACATGGCATATAGAAGGAGAATAGATATATTGTCGATATATTTTGTATATAGGTATATATATCTACTTTTATAAAAATGTTCATCTATACGTTTTAAAGGCATTCAGTATATAAGGACATAAGTAAATATATATTATTTAACACTGATGTGATGTTTATTAAATATATATTCATTGATAATTATACAACCTGTTATGAAAATGTAAAAAAAGTAATAACACAATCACTTCAAAATAATGTATTCTCAAGAGCCTAAAAGTTGTTGGGAGGTGAGGACATTGTCATTTCATCAAATGGTAGAAAGAACTAGTATGAGAATTGGGAATTTAATTTTCATTGATAAACCAAATGATCATACAGTAAAAAAAGGAAGGGAATTAGAATTGTATTCTGGTCATAAAATGTGTGTCATCATTGTAATATCATAATAAATTTTAAAAAAATCTTCATTGCAAGCTGGAAGTTATGGCAGTACATTCAAATCAATACTGGTATGATAAACTGCTAGTCTCCACATACTTTAGCCATTATAGCTGAGCAGACATAAAAAGGATAAAATTTGGATTAGTCAACATTGAACAGAAAGTAGTGAAAAACTGAAATGGTAGGTGAAGACTTGTAGTTTCTGTACACAGCCATATTTTTGAATGAATCTTCATTTGTTAATTTTTTCATTGAATGAATATAGATTTGGAGAAGGCCTTAATAAGAATTTTGCTGAGTCACCTATAGTCCACCACCAAATAATACTTGTTTACTTACAGTGTGTGTGTCGATTAAGTATAATGTAACATACTGGTCTTTAAAAGTAAGTTGTAATTAAAAAAATACATATCTTTCTACAGAAGTTACCTTTTTGATATTTACTGGTTTTTATTTCAACAAAACAATATCCATATTTATAGAGGATGGAGGTTCATATTATACAATAAAAAATGGTTGAAGAATGTCAGATCCATAAATGTACTGAGTGACTCTCATCACTAAATCTTTTTCTAGATAATTTTAGATCATGACAAAGAAAGCTCAATAAAATTGACAAAAGAAGATTTTATTATTTATATTTCAATGTAGTTTTGTTGAAGACAGCAAATCTGATAAATTGGGCATTTAAAACAATAAATCCTTTAAAATAATGTACAAATGAATCCACCAAATTTAAATTTGCATCATGAAATATTCTTGAACAAGTGGGCCCATACTGTCAAAAATGATGGCAAAATATTTATATCAATATGCCTTTTAAAATAATGTATCTACTATTGAGTATCTTACATTAAGATATAAGAAAAAGAACAAAATAGTGCAAACCCCTGAGCATGACAGGAAGGAAAAAAATTTTACATATATATGGTTAAATAAAATAAAGACTAGAGGAAAACTGTATTTTAAATCGCCTATACATTTCGTCCTGTGATGAACTTTATCAAGGCAAAAAGACTAAATGAGCTTTATTCTAAATTACATATCTATAAACAAACAGTGTTGGAAACCACAGGAATGCTCACAAATCATTTCAAAAGATTAACAGAATATTTTAGTTTTTAGAATTGTTTCATGTATAGTGCAAAGTTACGAGATATTAAAATGAAGGGAATTCAAGCGCTATCCAGTACTACCAAAATATCAATTTGCACCCTGGATTTTTCCCAATCTCACCTTTACTTATGGAAATTATTCTAAAATGGACTAACATACATAATAAAAAGTTCAAAGAAAATGGTTGCATTCCATTCATTTTAACATCTCGTGACTTTGCACTACACATGAAGGAATTATAAAATAGACTAACATACATAATAAAATGTTTTCAAAGAAAACAGTTGAATTCTAAAAACTAAAATATTCTGTTAATCTTTTGAAATGATTTGTGAGCATTCTTGTGGTTGCCATCACTGTTGTCATATCTAATCAGGTGCTCCTGTTGTTCATCTTGGGGCTCTTTTCTGTCTTTTCTACAAGTATTTTCATGGCTTCTGCTCTGATGAGCTTTATTTCCTGGTGCCCCACCTTCACTAATTTTCCCCATGCATTTAGATTGGCAAATAGATCTCACCCTTTTACTGTCAAAATAAACAAATATAACTGCCAATTCTACTTCAGCAGTTTCTTTCCTTGCCTGTGGAACTTCCCCATGCTTGCTTCTCTGATAGCTACAATCTTTAAAAGTTTAAATCAATTGCTACCTTCTATCTCCATGACTCTCACCTCCTCTCTCTTACCTTTTCTACAACATCACCTATACTGTTTTCTTTTCTGTCATCCATTTTTTCTCATTGTAACCCACTGTGCACCATTAGCAGCATTGCCGTGCTTGGGGTGAAATGATTTATGTGACAGCAGTATTCAGTGCATGGGAAGATGGTAGATTTGTATATGTGCAAGATGGGTTCAGATAAGAAAAACTTCTTAGCCCCACACAGTGAACTGACATTCCTAGCAGTAGATTTAGCTATTGCTTCAATGGACTCATTTCACTTGAGGTCAGCTGAGAGAGTTAAGGTGAAGAGGTGTAGTGTATTACTTTCCCTGAGATGAGCCTGATACATGCTGATAGGGGTTAGTACAGATTGTCTATGGTGGTTAAAGGATAGCAGTTTTGGAAGCATTCAAATTTACAAGCCATTTCTTACATCACAGATTGGAGGTACTTTACAAGATCAGCAGCAAGGTTTGCTTTGTCAGCCTTAGCAAATTTCTTATTGAGATGGGAGTAAATAGTGGTGTCATCAGTGTAAATGCCTTCTTGGGATCTGATTACATCAGAGAGATTGTTGATGAAGATCAGAAAAAGCATAGGATCTAGAATAGAGCCTTGCAAGACACCTGCATTTGTATGATAGGATCTGGAAGTATGCCTGTTCAATACCACTTTCATTGTGCAATTCAAAAGGAACAACTGGATTAGATCAAACAAGCATCCAGTTATACCATACCCTGTAGCTTGCGCAGAAGGCCAGCATGTCAGACTCTATCACATGTTTTGGAGATATCTAGGCCAACATCTAAAGATTCACTGTTCTTATCAAGAAACTGGTATATGTACTCTGTGATGGTTTTTAACATATCAGTGTTAGATCTGGCAAAGTGAAAGCCATACTGTTTGTCAAAGAGGCTATGGGCTGTGAGATGTTGAACCACTTTGGCATTGATAATAGCCTCAAACAGTTTGCCAAAAATTGGTAGGAGGCTGATAGGGTGATAATTAGAGGGGTCTGAGGGTTCTCCAGTGTTCTTAAAGACAGGAACCACAGAGGAGTACTTCCAGCAGGCAGGAAAGCAAGAAGAAGAAAAGCAGTAGTTAGAAAGTTTGGAGAGAACAGAGGAGAGTTTAGGGGCAAGTCTCTTCAGGATGATGATTGGGATTCTGTCATCTCTGCTTGCTTTTCGGGTCCAAGCCTTGAAATTATGTTAGAGGTCAGTGAGGAGTAATGTAAATTTTACTCAGTTGAGCCACAGTTCTAGGTGAGAAGTTGGGTGCAGATATCCCAGATGAATCAAATGTGGAGTTGGTGGAGAACCTGTATGCAAAGCACTCGGCCTTGTCTGTTGAAGCTGTGAGAACCTCCAATTTATTGATTAAAGGAGGGATTGAGAGCTTGCTGCTGTTTAACACATTTTTACCAAGCTACCAGTAGTCTTTGTAGCCAAACTTGTGGTATGCTATACACTGCTTCATTCTGCCAGCAAATAATAGCTTAGCATTATTTAAGATCTTTATGCACTCATTATGAGCAGAAGCAAAAAGGTGTCTATTATGCTCAGATGTGTGGCTTCTATAAAGCTAGAAGAAGTGATTGCTGTATGCAATAGCGGCCGAGCAAGCAGGAGAGAACCAGAGGGACAAATGGGGTTTAATTTGAAACTTCCTGGCTTAGAAGAAAGCATTAATGCCAGCTTTAACCCAAGAGGAGATCTTAGATGCACAGTCTTAAATGAGAAGGCTAAAAACTTTGTTCCAAGGGATGTAACACAGAAAATCATGAAATGATTCTCAGTCTGCTCTTTGGTAGCAGTAAGATATTTTCATGGTCGAAGGTTCCTGTAGAGAGGGGAAGTGAAGAGAGATATTAATGGAAATTACAGCTTGATCAGAGTTGCAAAGCTGCATGGCATAGCAAGAGTCAGGGATAGAAGTGAAACAGAGATCTAGCAGTGAGTTAGTGATTGAAAGATTCATGATATGGACACCAACAAGATCTGTGACAGCGTTTTTCAGCCACTTGATGTAGTGGCATGAAATCTCTGAACACAAATATATGAGTGAACAGATGAGAGGGATTTGGCCTTGTCTATATTGTTTGAGATGCTGTCAAGTATGAAACAGTTAGGAGGTGAAGGGGAGTGGTAAAGAAAAAAAAGATAGGTAACTGAGCTTAGTAGAGAGAGATGGAGACACGTGTAAGAATGTGTTATGGGGAAACACACCTATTTCTGAGATAATGGAGTCTCCCTCCTATATTAATAAGAGTTAACAGGAAGTTCATAGGAGTTCTTTAGACTTCTATTGGAGTTCAGTAGAACTACTAGGCAGTTGATATTAGTTGGCAGTTAGCTGAATACTTAGGAGTCAGCTTTCAGTGGAAGGTTACCAAGTTCCTAACATTTTGGGTGCTTTAAGTCGATTAACAACTGTCATAGCATGATTATAACCTTCAGTACAAAAACTACTCTACAACAGAATGATCTGGAGATTCAAGAGAAATCACCCTAGCTAGAGGGAGATGTCTGCTGACATAAACACCAAGTCCATGTATATGGACACTGGAGTCCTTTCTAAAGAGGGAAAGGTAAACAGGGATATAAAATCAGAGGAAGGGATAGAAGTGTCAAGATTAGCTTCACAGAGAACTAAGATGTCAGGTGAGTTTATGTGGAGGAAGGATTCAACACAATGCAAAAGTTAGTATGGATACCACAAACGTTCGAGAAAGAGATGTTAACAAGTTTAGGTGATTTTTGTTTAGCTGGTTTAGTTTTATTTCTTACTTTGTTTGTTGTCATAATTAGAGATTTTTTCATAAGTAAAGGCCTAGAGTAGTGGTATCAGTCGCTCGTCAAATGCAACACATGTAGGAAGGAAACTGGCACAGACTGCAGCATAATGTGGCCTCAGGGTTGCCCACTGAAGAGACCTGCAGGGACATCCATCTATGTGTGACATGGCACTATAAGAAATCCCAATATTACTCAACTGTTGATCAGAGCAGCTTCTCAAGACACTATGCAAGAGTTTGGGTTTCTAACTACTAGTCGAAAACAGCAACCAGGAAACTGCCAACCTGGTTCCGCACACATTACAAAAAATCTTGCGACAGCACAACTATTAAGACCTGAGGAGAAGAAAGAAACTGAGAACTTCTTTCTAAACAATAAACAAGGGACGAGCCTCTACTCCTGTTCAAAGCAAAAAAAATGGTCTTTCTTATAACAAAGAGGATTATGTACATTAAACTAATTAATTAAACTTTTTTAAGTTGTCTATTAACATTTGTCATGTTTCTGTATATATATAAATTCATCTACTTTTATTATATTTATGCTTTAAAATTCACTTTTTCATTAATACTCTTTGAAAAGGCATTAAAACCATTTCTTTTCTCCTGTATGCATATGGGTTAAATAGCAGAACAGACTAGGCTCTTTAGACTTGGGTAGCAGCCAGTCTCAAAAAAAAGATAACTCTAAATTCAAATCCACTATCTTTTTCAAAGATTCATGGTATCTACTTCCTGAAGCAATATGGCTTTTAAAAAACGACCCTTCTACTATTCCATATGCATTTAATATATTTTATAATAATCAAAAAAGGTTTTCTGAATGATTCTGCTGTTCTTATATTTGTATTGCTCTTCACAAGAAATTCTGCAGTGGCAGTATAAGTTCTTATAAATTTTAGAGTCAAACCTTGCTAGTAATCTTTTGAGCCATTTTCAATTTAAGTAGATTCTAACATGATCAGAGCAGCCAATATCTCATCTGACAAAGCTCTAATATTCAGTGTAAGGGTGGGTAATTGGCTGGCCACATTCAATGTCTCAAAAACCAACCCTTCCACCATCACTGATCAAACTGAGAACTTTCACTATTTGTGATGAGCGGATATTCCCTGAGTCTTGAACACCTATTGGAACCTCAAGTAGATACAGTCAATCCATGTCTAAAGATGCTGGAAAATAGTCAGTTCCCTGTACCTCTCCAGCAAATTACCTCACTCCTTCTATCCTCTACCTTTACAAGAGCCAGATCAAATCAAAAATGGAGTACTGCTGCCATATATGAGTGGGAGCTGCCCAGTCTTTCCACTCTTAAATAGAGTCCAAAAGTGTCTAGTTTTCCTTGTAAGTGATGAATCATTTTCCATCCTGTAAACCCATTTTTACAGGTGGGACATTGTAACCCTCTCACTATGTCCATAATATTTCTTAGTTCTATTAGTCCTAACCTTCATATCTAAGATCTACCATGCTATGCACATTGTAGAGAACCATCCTCATTCACTTTGTATTCCATTGGTAAGTTCCACTAGAGTAGATACTTCCCACAAACCATTGCCTTGTCAAACTGACTCCCAAGAGTATGCTTCCTTGATTGCTGCCATCTTAACATTTAATTCTAGGGTTAATTGTTATCTTCCATACACAAGCTGTGTATCTTGAGTTGCCTATTGGGCCTTGTATAGGGTGAACAGCATTATAAAAAGAAAAAAATAACCTAAGATCTATTTTTTTCTGTTGGATTTTCCAAAAATATCATTAACATTTTTTAAATTTATTTATTAAATGCACATGTTCATACATTATTAAAGTTGGTAGATGGATCTGTTTTTTCAATGTCATTGTTAACTTTTCTTATCTGGCTGTCATACTGTATTTTCAACATTATCAAGGTCATGAAAAAAAATAAATACAGCATCTACTATTTATAATGTTATGATAACCTGACTTACAAGGTCTTTAATTATAATATTATTCTATAAACTATGGTGTCTAGAATAAGTATTTGAGAGCAATCTGCTGCTAGTCTCCAATCCTCTTTTAACCCATATTCTCCTGGTGTTAGTTCAAACTGATATCTCTATTTTTCATATATTATGACCATATCTTGGTATTATTTCAAACTATTGTTCTCATCTTGATACTAAATTAAAACAAAGTAATATGAACCCACTATCATAATCAGTTGTCAAAATTATATGACATGAAATATAAAAGGCTCCAAAATTATACAACTAATATCCTTAAGGATGGTGGTATAGTGGATATAGCATATGCATTGGTTATACATGTGTATACTATCATCAGGGGTCATGAGTTCAATCTTTGGATGCACCAATCCAGCAGGAATAAACAATAACTGATATCACAGGATATATCCCAATAATTAACTGATAATCCATATCAGCCAGTTAATAGGCACCTAATGATGACCAGAGGGTACTTGGTTGAAACATTGTGTCTATAATACTAACATCTATATCAACCACGATGAGAACAACAGTTTGAAATAATACCAAGATATTGACAATTACTCATCTCAGAAATGTGACTATAGTGACTAGTTCATATAAAGTTCTTATTTTCTTGGCTTGATGTGGAAATTTATTTTAGTGGAATTTTCCCTTGCCAAAATTATGATTTATAATCATAGATTAGATATATAGAAAAAAAAGTGTCAGTTTAAACTGACATTGGGAGAATATTGGTTAAGTTTTTAGAAAAGAACTGTCACTTGTCTGATCAGTTAAACTACTTACACAAATCAAGTGATCATGTAAACAACCTCTTGGGAGTCAGTTCCACAAGGCAGTGGTTTCTGGGAAGTAGCTATTTAAGTGGAACTTACATCCAATAGAATACAAAGAAAATGAGGGTGGTTTGCTACAATATGCATAGCATGATAGATCTTTGATGTGAAGGTTAGGGCACAAGTTCTATTAAGTTACTTAGCATTGTATGGTCAAGTGGCAATCATAGGAATTGGAACTGATATTCAACTAGTTGAATTTACTTTTATGACAAAATCACTTCATTTATGACAGTTGATAGTTGATGTAAATAAAACTGGAGTCAAGATTATGAAATTTGATGGTGAGCAGAAAAAGAGATTTTATGGATTAGGCACTTGAATAATAAAGAATGGATTGGTTAAAATATTGTAGTAACAATATAAGTAACAAAAAGAGTTCAGTGATCTCTTTGAACAAATATTAAGCAAATTTACCAGCAATGTCTGAAAAATAAAATAATGAGAATTTTTGTTACAACTGCAGAATGTCCTTTGAAGAGCATTGCAAAAATACAATAACTATTTTAAAGTCAGTGTTACATGATTGTTACATAAATCCCACTGACAAATGTGATGAGAGAAAAATTACTCATGAGACTTTTAAGGTAAGTGAAATATGAATAACTGAATAAGAAGTGTTGTGTGTCATCTCAGGATTCTAGTGGTTTGTTGGCATAATGAATAATAATGAATATAACAACATAATGAATCAATAAGAAGTGTACAGAGATTGAAAACCTGCAGAAGGAACATATAGCAGGTATACATAAAAAGAAAAAAGGAAAACCCAGATAGAAAACATTTTTGGCAGGGTGCATAAATTTTAAAATGGAGACAATCATGATGGAAATAGAGAAATGGAATGAATAGGCTCTTACAAGACAACAGATGAGAGAAAAATAATACCTAGAAGGATTTATATCATTAAATATGGTATGGTAGGGTAGTTCAACACTGGCCAAGAGGAAGAAGAATGCAGAAAGACCAGATGATAGCCTTACATGATTTGGGGATTGAGAAAGTTATTGAAAATTACAATATGACAGAGGTGAAATACCAGAGGACCTTAGTAGATTGGTCTTACTGAATGAACCAAGTTCAAATAAATACAAACTCTGTAAGTAATCAGCTTAATAAGCCACATAAATAATCATTAGGATATAAATTAATAGAATTTGTAGCACAATTATTCAAAACAGAGCAAGAACAGTGTAGGTTTGTTCAAGATGCAAAAACAAGAAATGTAATTTTTATGATCTGAATGCTATAAGAATGATCAATACACACTCAGAAAGATCAATAACCTATATTTCATAGATTACACAAAGGCACTTGATAGGGTATGACACAAAGGGAAATAGTAGGAAAACTTGATTTATCCAGAAAAGATATTCAAGCAATCAAGGTCCTCTATTGGAAACCAATAATTTGTATACAAAGAGAGAAATAGTTTAGCAAATAAACAGGAAAAAAAGTATGATAAGGATGTATTTTCTCATCTGTTTTTATTTAACTTGTACAGCTGGATAATCCTGAGAAAACAAAAATACATACCAGGATTTATTATTGGTAGAAATAACTTTAACAGCATAAGATTAACTAATTACACTTTGTTGATTGTAAACTCAGGAAAAAAAAAGAACAGTTAAACAAGTTAGTTGATGAAATCAAGAAGAAAGGTTAATGGTCAACATTAGAAGATGGAATGTTTTGTTGTCAGCAAGAGAGAAAAAACAAATTACAAGCTACATAATGGAGATGTCAAAATCAAACACATGCAGACATTTAGCCATCTTGGTAGCATACTAAGAGATGATGTAAAATGTAACACATAAATTCAAAGTAGTGTAGAAACAGCCAAAGATGCCTTTGAAAAACTAAGCAAAGTATAACATGATTGAAAAAATGTCCTTCTTCAATTTGCTGTCTCCTTTCATGACTCTCCATAAGTTCCTGTCCTTTGTAGTTCTTAATAAATTTTGTATTTTTGTTATCTCTCTGAAACCTTGTTCTGCCATCCATTTACTCAAACTTGCTAGGTATTTCAATTTGCCAAGCCTTCTTTTATCATTCTGTGCTCTAAAAATTTCAGTTATCATTTTCAGTTTTTAAGTATAAGTTTTTTTTTTGTTTCAATTTTCTCTAAAAATCTATTGTTACTTGCATGTTTGGTCCATGGTATTCTCAGCATCCTTCTGTAGAACCACATTTCTGTTGCTTCATGTCTCTTTTTCATTTGTAGTGAGAGTGTTCAGTATTCAGTGCCATATAGAAGGATTGATGTTAACACATCGCTCATTAAGTTATGGATGGCACCACTAATAAAAAATCCATATGATTTTTATGAAGTACTAACCTTTAAATGGCACATGACAAAATTTGGGCCTAATCGGATTATTAGGTTACAAATTGCATTATTTAAGTGAAGCTACTCTTGCAAATTTTCAAAACAATGGAAAAATCTGAATTTTGTGTGTTGTTAAAGCATTGTTTTCTGATGAGAAAAAATGTTCAAGCAAAGCAATGATAAGTATTATTCAAACTCTGCTCCATTAGAAACAATGGTTAAAAGGTGGTATGCTGACTTTAAATGCAATCATACAGACACAAATGATGCTGAATGCTCAGGTCACCTATAATTGGCAGTTGTATTGGAAAACACTAAAAATCCCCAAACTCATTTTGGCTGATCATAAATTAAAGTTGTATGAAATAGCAAAGGAGTTGAACATATTAGAAGGCAGTGTATTTTGCATGAACATTTGTCAATGAGAAAGCTGTGTTCAAAGTGGGTGCCATATTTGCTAACAATTGATAAAAAACAACAACATGTCAACAATTCAGAGAGACATTTTTAATTGTTTCAACACAAGAAGAAAAACAAGTTCTTGCATAAATATGTGACAATGGATGAAGTCAAATCAGCAGTCAGCTGAGTGAACAGTAGCAGGTAAAAGCTGTCCAAAGTGACCAAAGACACAAACATCAGCAGGCAAGGTTTTGGCCTCTGTATTTTGGGATGTGCTAGGTATTTTGTTCATTGATTACCTTGAGAAAGGAAGAACCATCAATAGTGAATATTATATAGCATTATTGGTGCCTTTGAAAGAAGAAATCGCCAAAAATGGCCACAAATGAAAAAAAAAAGTGATCTTTCACCAAGACAATGCATCATGTTGATTGCAATGATGGCAATGATGGCAAAACTATGTGAATTGCACTTTGAATTGCTTCTGCACCCACCCTATTCTCCAGATCTGGCCCCCATCAACTACTGACTGTTTACAGACCTCAAAAGAAAGAGATTTGACTCTAATGATGAAGTGATATCAGAAAGTGAGGCGTATTTTGAGGCCAAAGACAAATTGTTTTATAAAAATGCCTCAAATTGTTAAAGAAGCATTGGAATCAGTGTATCTCCCTAGAAAAAGACTATGTTGATGAATAAAGTCAAATTTTGCCTAAAAGTTGTGGTTTTATTAATTAGGCCTGGGGTTATTGAGTGATGAGTTACATAACAGTCCAGTACTCTTTTTTTTCTCATGAAATTTTCCTGTTTCTTAATAATTTGCTTAGCTTTTGGGAGGTTGAATATGCCTGGTGAGAAGACACATCCTTATCTTACACCCTTTTCTATATGCAGGTGATTTGCTACCAGTATAAGTTTTGAATTATTCCAATCAGTCACTTAAGTGCTATATGTGATACCCATTTGGGTGATCATGTTCCGAAAGAGACATGAATGACTGGTCAGAAGAATTTCCCTGTAGGTTGATTATTCCAATGTCCTTCCCAAATATATCAAGATTTCTTAGCAGTTCCAGCAGTTCTTTATGGGGGACATTATCAGATACTTTTGCATAATCTATAAAATATTAGTATATCTTATTTTGCTTTTTATTTCTTCTTCTGATATTATTTTGAGCATAAATATCACATTCCTTATCCATATGTCTTTAATGAATTTGTAGTTCTTGTCCTAAGTCCAGTCTAATACTGCCATGTGCTTCATTCATCAAAATTTGGATAAATTTTCTTATATGACTTAATAGGTTGATTGTCCAATGGATTTTAGGTTTGTTTGCATCTTTCTTTTTAGGCAGTGCAATGAAAATTAGGAATATCACATTTGTAGAGTCCATTTATTATGTCTCTAATCTTGTCAATACTTAAATTCATTTAAAACTGCCAACATCTCTATTATGTTTCTAACTGGTTCTGCTGCCTTGTTTAAGTTCAATTTGGTCAGTGCTGATTTCACTTAGACTAATATTTCTAGTTATTTGATATTTCTATGTATTGATGGTTGTTCTCTTTTGTTATGAATGAACTTTTCAATATATTTGTTCTGTTTCTGAAGTATTTTTCTTTCTTCAATATCAGTGTTGGGTATTATGCATCCTATTGATAAACATGTTTTTGCCCTGTTCTTTTAAATAAAAAAAAATTGGTGAAAATATTATTATTGATTTCAAAACTACATTACAATTGTGGAATTTACAAAATGTAACTGAAAGCTTCTACTGAAGGAATTTTGCTGATGTCATGAATTTCTCAACCTAGCAACAAGCAGTTACCTTGACCCTACAGCACTTTTGACAGCATACCCACATGACTCATCTTGGTGGTTAATAAAATTATGACTATCTCTGCCAATCAACAATAAGCTCTTTTGGAAATACCCAGGTTAAAGATTAAATAATCCATCAGCCAGTGACTCTCTTTAAATCTATCATCATGAGAACTCAGCTAAACCTTTTTAAGAATTTGAAATAACTCATAAGAGGTAGTTAAATATTATTGCCTTCACAGCATATTGTTGTTTCCAATCTAAATTCTTGGTTCTGCAGAAAGAGTGAACAGCTCTGTATTCACAGTTGCATCCATCTACTGAACCTCAAGGCCCAAGAAACCCAGCATCAAACAGCAATACGGGAAGGTACCTTTTATAATATTGTTTATCTTACTTTCTCATTTTCTATCACTGGAACTTTTCTTATTTTATGTAAATTAACAATATCAAATATGAATGCATTTGTTCACATGCATTCAGGAACTTACCTGTTTTTACATCCATGTGATAATATTGCTCTTTTTTGCAAGTATCTTTCTGCCCCTTAAGGTTAATTTGATTTCTGTTGTGTCATTTGTAATGGAAAGGAAAAATTTTGTTTTTTTACAATGTGCATGAATTTAACCATCTTTTTCTTATTTCATTAATTTTGTTATTAGCCTAAAATTTCATATTTTTGGTACCCAATGCACTAATATTATGTATGCCCAGAATAACCTATAACAAGTTTCTATGCAGTAAACTTTTAATAATGTTCTGTATTGTGTGTGCTACTATTGGTCTTACACACTTTTTTTCCTAATATATATAACAGTAGTTCATCATTTTTATATGGCATTGAATGTTAAACAATCTCCTTCCAGATATGGTTCTACTAATAAATGTTAAGAATACTATAGAAAGGACATGTAAGTAAAGAGGAAGTTTTAGGATGAATAGAAACTACAATGAAACTGCTGTTAACAATTCAAAAGAGACATATAAAATAAGTGGAAGTCAGGTTTAAAATTTATGTTTGTAATGACAAAGTACGAAAGATTTTTTTAATTCAAAAAGCAATCTAAATATTGAAAAATATGACATCTAGCATTCCAGAAGGATGACAGTATGTTCTGTAGTGCAAAAACAAATGAAAAATATTTTTCAAGTGAGTTCACCCCAAGCAAGTCAGTAAAACACAAGGGGGTTGCTGGATGTGGAAGAATTAGAAAACAGAAACATTATGAAATAGCAGAAACAAAGGAAGAGTAATCAGGAGGACAGCAGATAGCAAGTGACATTGCACTTAAATTTTTGATAATTAAAGTTAAAAGCATGAAGCTAGAAGAGAATTCCACAAGTGAGAAATGTAACAAAAGAAACTGAGTCAGATCTAGTCAACTCAAGTGTAAATTGATGAAACTTTATTGCTAGTCTAGTACTGCACTTAAAATCATTAAGTCTAGGTACCATATCAAAGAAATAATCTCATCAATTACCATGAAAGTATTTATAGAAAAGACACAGAGAGGCAACTTTACAGTGGCAGGAAAGGGATTGAAGCTGAGATGCCAAATCAGGACAAATAATATTGCTGATTCCTCTTTGGATAGTATCAAAGATCTCTACATAACAGGAACTGTTGGCAGCAATGTTCTAAGCAGGAAAAATGGTAAACTTATATATAGGCAAGAGAGATTCTGGAGAAAAAGTAGTCTAGCACAACACAGTCAACCAAATTTCTTAGCAGCTGAGCTAGCAATAGATTCAATATAGACTTTCAACTTCATGTCAATGTTAACCCAAAAAGATGCAATGAGTTACTCTCCTTGAAGTTAGCATCAGCCATGATGAGGGAAAGCAGAAAGGGGGTTTCTCAAATGATTAATAGAGAGCAGTTTAGTTTTGGAGGGGTTAAAATTAACAAGCCATCCTTTGCCTCAGTTAACAACAGACTGAAGGTTGCTTTTAACATCAGCAACCAATTTGACCTTATCGACCCAATCAGACTTAGTATCGAGACAGAAATAAATGGTGGTGTCATCAGTATAGATATCAAGTTGAGAGATGATGCCATTGAGAAGGTCATTAATGAAAATTAAAAACAAAATAGGACCAAGGATTGAACCCTAGGGGACACCTGCATTAGTACAATCTATTGTTTTTTTTTAGAAAAAATTCACATACTTACATCATTAACCCTTGCATTTTCAGAATTCTACAAAATCCTTTTTAAAGTTTCCCATCAGCAGTATTGTTGCATTCTTTTTAATTTTGTCCATGATTTCTCTTGTTCAACAAAATGTAACAGAAAGCTGTTGTATCACCGAGGTGGCAGGGTGATACCCAGAAGATGTGTGCTGAGTATCTACAGCACAATATCCATGCTAAGGGATATCAATACAAATAAGACAAACATCAGAAGACAAAACAACAAATAGTAGAAAAGAGGAGAGGTTAAGTAGTTAGAGTTGCAGAGAGCACAGTTCAATACTAATCATCAATGATACTTTGAAATCCCCAAGACTGCTAATAGTCTTTATTTTTATAGCTACCTCAGTCCACAGACCATTCCATCTTTGAGAGCATCAGAGGGGTGTTAGCTGCTCTACAACAAAAGCCAAATCAGGAGTGTAAGTGGACTGACCAACGTGCACTGTTTTTGCCAAAAACCCCACACAAGACATGAAGAAAAGCAAGTATATTGCCATGATTAAACTGCCAGTTATCTATTGCCCTCATTGTGGTTGTTTTTTTTTTTTTTGCTTAATAAATCCATTAACTGGCAAAGATGAAACATTCTTTATTTATTTTCTGGCCTGAAGATGTATATTCATGGTGGGCCACTCCATGCATGAAATAAATAACCCTTCAACATGATGTTCACCTTGCTCTAACTTTGTCCTACCTTCTTTGGACATGGAAATTCAGGTGACTTCTATTTGGAAACATGGATTTTTTAGCTATAGATATATCTAACTTTTTCTTTTTAGAAAGTCTCCATTATTCTTAGCAGCTTCAATCATTTTGTGTGCAAAGCAAATTAAGTGTGAAATTCCTAAAATGGGTGCTATTTCCTGCAAAGTTCCTTTATCAAAATTCCTGAAACAGTAATTTGTGAAATTCATAGAACATGTAATTCTCCAACTGTCAGTTTCAAGTTCTTTTGATTGCAACTTACATAGGTTTAGCATTTCAGTTGTTCCACTTGTTGATAGCATTTCAGAAGGTAATTTGTTTTTAACAGACTCCATCCAATTTGGAAGTGTTGATACCAAAATTTTCTCTAGGATCCTTGTATTTATCTCCACATGCAAAAGCCTTCTGAATCATTCAAATAGTTTTTGCAGCAAAGGAAAAACTTGATTTATTTTTACTGATCTACTCATTAGATTATTGTGAATATAACAGTCATATAGTACAGATCACTCAATGATATCTATTAAATGAGTAAACCAAAGAAGAGTTTCTGCTTATCATTTCTCAATAATATTCTCTATGATTGGTTTCCAAATTATATTAAGATCATATAACTAGTTTTTGAAGTATTCACACGAGCTGGATACTTTCTGGGCAGCTCTTGTATAAAACATTAATTGATCATAATTTATAAAATGTGAAAACTCGCCTCTAACTTTTAAAAATCCATTTTTTCTTCAGGCAACTTGGACTATGGGTCTATTTATTAAACTAATTTTATGTTTACAAAGTGAAGTTAATCATTTTATGAAAAATGTGCTTCTTTTACTGGCTTTACAAAATTATCTAAAATTGATTCTTGTACTCTTATAGATATTACAATAAAAAAAATGACCATTAATTTGGTTGCTTTGTGGTAAAGCATTTGTTCACCAAATTTCATGCCTTAAATAAAAAACAAAGTTTTTTTTTATGTCAGCTGCTTAGCTCTGTATTTCTTACATTGTGCAATTCATGATAAGGACCCTATTATACTCCTCTCCCACACTTCTGAGGTCATTCAGTAAAGAAACCAGAGAAATAAATAACTTTCTTCATGTTTGTAATTCATTGAATCTTCTGTTTTTCTTTGGTCTTTACATTTCAAAGGGATAAAGAGATTGCTAATCTTCTTTTTCCATGTTTACTTACTTACTCTGAGATTTAATCCCAACTATTTTAATGAATAATGAGGGATTAATTTGCAGACAGCCAAGAGTATGTCGTAAAAATGATAACAAAAAAGGAGGGAAAATTCAAGCCAATTTCTTGAGTGGCTTTTGAAGTAGTCACTATAAACAACTTGACTATTAATCAAGATTTTTGTACTTACTTACCTGAGTTTCAACTAATAATAGTTCTAAATAGAGCAAATGACAGAAGGTGTCCATTTGTTTGGAAGGCCAATCTTAAATATATTCTATTTTTACAATTATATATGCAAACATTTTTGTTTGAGTATATGCAGTTAGATACTTAAGTATATGACTGTGTATGTGTGTGTGCATATATATATATATATGAACAAGATTAATTAAAGATGACTGACAAGGTACTGTGATTAATTATTTTTTACATATCTTTATGTTTTCTTTTCTGAATATGTAAAACACTCCAGATGTTCTATATATCTGAGCACTTTCACCCATTCTATTAGCCATTATCAAGGATATTTTTTTATCTTTAACTAAATCTGTAGATTTTTATGACTTGTATCTAGAGTTAGGTAATGTTTTTTTTTATTTTCCTAACACAGTCTGCACATTGTGGGCATGTTCATAGTTGATGTCATCGAGAGTTGGCTTTTTTGTTTTTTTATTAAATCTTATTTATATTTATCCTCTTTTTCACATATGAATGAGGCTTTTGCAGTTGTATTTTCTAAGAGTATGTTGCAGATGAAGTTTGGTATTTCTCTTTGTGTGTTTATATGATTCCTAATTGGGCTGTGGTCAGCAAGATGTAAAATGAAAATTTTTGATAGGCATGTAGTAGTGTGTTCAATATAATTATTCATGAATTTGATTTGATCAGGAACACAGTTCCATAACAGACATGGGAATTCATAAATAATATTGGTTCTCTGTAATTTAGATATTGCAAGTAAATTGTTGTTGTTGATGATAAGGTTAACTGTTTTAATTTTTTTTTATAGTAGCTAATTTAATTTTCTTGTCTGTGGTTGTGTATCTTTTTATAATGTTATAATTCATCTTGCTTATAGTTAATGTGTATTTGATTTTTATAGAAAATGTTAATGGTATTGTTTTTATCTGTATATTCAGTTTGCTATTGGTTGCCTTGGAAATAAATAGTCTAATTTGGTAATCTGTGAGGTAGTTTGGGAAACCATCATTAACTAACATTGGTTTCACTTTGTTGAGTTTTTTTAAAGAAAAGCAAATGTGAGGATGAATTCTCATGCACTTTCTTGAAGAAAAAAAAAGAAATCTACACATTCAATTAAGAATAAAAGTAAAAATATCATTGATAATGGTTAATAGAATAGCCAAAAGAACTTGATATATAGAACATTTAGAGAGTTTTTACACATTTTATGTCCAGAAAAGAAAACATTTATATGAACAAAAGAAATTTGAGTAAAGGGCTTAATTACAGTAACTTATCAGTCGTCTTTAAAGAAACTTGTATAAAAGAGAGATTGCTGTTCATATACACACATATATATGCCTTTTCTTAAATAAACAAATGAACAAAATACAGTTTTACAAAAGTTTTACAAAAAAGCTTACATAAAGATTTTCTTTTGTGTAACTTATTATTAAAGGCAAGATAACAAATTCAAAAGATAAAATTATTGACTCATAAAAAATATATGCATTATTCAAGAAACCTTCAATAATAAAAATAAACTTGAAGGTACAATACAATTTTTTTTAAAAAAAGGTTCAAAATACACAAACTTTTAACAATTGAAAACTCTTTAGAGGAGGTACAATACAATTCTTTTAAAAAGGGTAAAAAAATGTATTCTTTTAAAAAAAGATGCACTTAATTGAAACTCAATACAGAAAAGGGCTTTGGCAAGGTTCACCAACACCACTACCAAATCTTTAACAAATTTGTTCTTTTCTAGATTCGATTCACTTTACTGGTTTCACTTTGGTCATGTTTCTTTTTTTCTGTTTTGCTGCTGCTTCTGTAGAAACAGCCAAGCTTAACTACAGGTGACAACTAAAATAGCTTTGCCTCCTGGATCCTTATAACTCATGCCTTCTCATATCTTTTTTATGCCTTCTTGTCAAAATTTTTATGCTTTCAGAAATTTTCTGCTAATTTGTCTTATATAGCCTTGAAATAGGCTCCAGATAGATCTTTACTTTTAAATTTTATTAGTTAGAAGTCATCCTTCTGACTGGTCTATAAATGCAAAGGGGTAAATCTTTTTTCAAATTTGAAAATTAAAAAACAAACCTTCAACCCTTGACTGAATTATTTTCAACAGCTTCTTATTTAAGTCATTCTATTTTTAGAAAGTTTAAAGAACAAATGTATCACATCAAATTTATTTTTCATGAACTATCTGGTTTTCTTTTAATTTTTGAAAAGCTTTTCTCTTAAAAGAAAGTGTAAAAGACAACCCTAGACTATTATAATTTTTTTATTAATTTATTTAATTTACTTTTTTTTATATAATTTTTTATATAGAAAGAGCAATAAACAAACTTAGTGTATTGCCTTATATTTCTGAGATTTGGCATTGTAATTACCTCCATTGTTTCAATGGTTATCCTCATCTTTGTTGTCATATTCACAACATTTCAGCTGTTGTATGCTTCAAACTTCTGCAGGTGATTGAAATTTTGAACTGAACCCTTTATTTCAAAGGAACAGGCATGACTCATGGAATGAGAACAATTTACTCCAGTGATCAAAATAAAGGGTTTATAATGTTAATATTACTATTTTTTTCTTACAGTTGCTAACTTTAGATAGAAAAAATTTCATTTGATTATCTATAAGGTGGTTTGAGAAACTATTATTAACCAGTTTCAGTTTAATGTTTGCTAATTTCTTAAAAGAATAAAAAATGAATTCTTGTGCAGAAATTTTTGATGGCACCTATTTTGTATCAAAGTGGACCTTCACTCATAAAATTAAGATGACAGGAATTTTTACTTGTGGGTTTATTATATAATTAAGTGTTGAACGTATTACATTTAAAAAAGGAAGTTTATTTTTTTAACCGACTTCATAGGTAAATTTAAGAATAGAGTTTTTTCTAGATACCACTAAAAGTGATGTGTTCTTTTTTCAAACTGAAATAAAAAATTGCTATCTACAACCTGCTTTAAAATATTTGCCAAAAGTCAAGGAATTATCCAATTCAAACAAAATATTCTGTACTTATTTATTAATGAATGTATTTTATATTGAATAGGTCATTCTATTAGAAATTTTGTGTAAATATTTTTGGGGGTCTGTATTATACCTGAACCCTTTTGAAATATTGTATATACTTTTTAATTTGGGAGCTGTTTGTCAGTTTGTTTATTTTTGTTTTTTTTTAGGTGTTACAGGTCTATAAAGAAAAATACCTGAAGATAAAAAAATATGCAATATTAAGTGTGAACATATAGAAAATTCATCCAGAATCATATGAAAAATAATTCAGAAAAATTCAAAAGACAGTTTTTTATGGCATTTGATGCTTGGTTATTTGCTACATTTAATATTCATTTTTAAAAACTTACTTGCAATTTTTCAGTGCAATTTTGAAATTCAACCCATTGATGTTTGTAAGAAGATTTTATATTCTATTAAATAAAAAAAACTGTTTGAAGAATCAAAAGATGTAAAGTTTAATTCCATTTTAGAGTCTGAACCTTTTTAAAATAATTTTTTTCATTTTATGAGCTGTTTGATCATTTTGGGTATGGGTGTCGTAAAAGGAAATAATTTTGAATTACCACCTTCAACTACTTCTTCCTATCAAGAGAGTAATATGATAATTCAATAACTCTTAAATTCAGAAAAAAATTCACATTTGGTACAATTTGATATTTTATGACATCAAACAGGTATGAAAATAATAAAAAATAAATAAATAAGATCAGTGCATTAAATTCAAATGTATCATTAAAAAAAACAACTAATCACTATGAAATTTCTAAAAAATAACTTAAAAATGCATTTAAAATAACTTAAATGCTTTCTTTGAACTTAAATTTTGGTTCTATTTGATAGATAATGACCTGAATTAAAAGAAAAATTAGTTTCTGTATATAAATAAACTTCCTAGGCATTTTTCATCACTCATCAAACTGCCTTTGCAAACAAAAAATGGAAACAAATTCAAAATTCTCTTGAAAATGTAGCATTTGTCCTAGAGACATGTTTTGAAGTTTATCAGTAAATTTAAGAATTAATCAACTGGATTTTCTAAAAGTAATGCTTACTTTTACATAAGACAAAATGTAAATAACATTTTATTTACACACGGTAGTCTGTGAGGTCAAAGGACACCCATGCCCAAAAAAGTACACACAAAAAATAAAACTGAAAGAAATATGAAAGACCAGCAGTGCAATAATCAAGAATTTGTTTAAAAATGCATTTCTTCAATTTTATATAACCAATTGTTTAAGAATATAATTTTTTATTGTATATGTTTTTGCTAAATTTATTATATTGAAATTGAATAAATTTGAAGGCATTAAGAAGCCACCAAAACAAAATTATAGCAAAAATATGACTTGAGTTAGATTAATAATGTGAAAAGATAAACATTTATTCCACCAATAAATTTAGAAAAATTATTCATCCATGTGAAGAAAATAATTTCGACATAATTTTGAAAATTTCCTTGGTGGTGAGGGAAACAAATTATGTAGGAAAAAAAAAGACAAAATATTGTTTTTAAAATAATAAAAACTTAAAAGAACTATGTACATTTAATTATTGAAGTAAGTGTTGGTTCTTGTATGCAAGAATCTGTAAATAAAAGCAAGAAAAAAGTATAAAATTTTATTTCCTCTAAATACAAGCTCTTGTGTCAGATACAAAACTTAGTAGAAATAGAAAGACATTAATAGGTGCAAAATTTTAAAATACAAGACAGCCACTGCATAAAATTTTAAAAGAAAAAAACATTTATTTACAGTTTACAATTATGTAAAAAGATATAAACAAAATTTACAACCTTACAAAATCAACAATAAAGTAAAACACAGCACCTGCTCGGCTTAACTTTCACAATAGACCTCAAGTGAAATGACTTTATAGAATCTATAGCTAAATCTGCTGCTAAGAAAGTCGGTACTCTGTGTAGGGCCAGGAAGATTTTTCCACCTGAAACAATTCTGCACATATATAAATCTACCATCTACCTGTGCATTGAATACTGCTGCCATATCTGGTTGGGTGCTCCTGCTATCTACCTAGGTATCCTTGACAAAATCCAACAGAGAATCTGCAATGTGATCGATCCCGACTTGGCAGCTCAGATACAGTCACTTTCTCACTGGCACAATGTGCCTTCCCTGTGTCTCTTCTACAAATACTTTCATGACTTCTGCTCCAATGAACTTAGCTTACTGGTGCCCCCTATATATAAATGTACTCAAGCTACAAGATTAACAAATAGATCCCACCCTTTTACTGTAAAACCAATAAATTGTAAATGTAAATTCTACTCCATCAGCTTCTTTTCTCGCACTTCCAGCCTGTGGAATTCCCTTCCATTTACTTGCTTCCCCAACAGCTACAATCTCCAACAATTTAAATGTAAAGTCAATAGTCATCTCCTATTTCACTAACCTGCATCTTCTGTCTCATGCTCCTTTCTCCATCCACTCCACTTTCATCAGTATTCTCAGCCTTCTCTTACCCACTTCCTGACACCCCCTATAACCTGTCACTCTTTTCATAATTTTTCTCTTATGTAACCCCCTGCAAAACAGTGGCAGTAAAATACCTTGCTTGGGGTGATATGATTATAAAAAAAATAAAAATACATGTAAAATTAAATAGCAACCCATGGAAACAGGATCAGCTGATGGCTAAAATAGCATATCACGCATGTAGAGTCACATGACCTGAATAATAGTTGATGATAAAGTATTAGTTGTGAAAACTGGAAAAAATTACAACTCAGAAGACAAGGGTTTTTTGAAAATGATGAAAAGAGAAAACAATAAAAAAACAAAAGTGCAACCAACATTGAATAAAGACAAAAAGACCTGCTTGCAAATTGCTACAAATTGTATCTCTGGGACAGAGTAAATTTTCTTTTTGAAAAAGTCCCTTTTTACACAGTTTGTTCTTAAAAAATTTATTTGAAATCCTTTTGTTTTAAGGTATCCAATCTCACGAGAATTTGTGCTTGAATTTCAATTTCTTTCATCTCTCTGTGGTTGGCTGGTAACAGAACCTTCTTGGTGTTCTCTTGATGTCAATGCCTTCTTTGATGTTGACCTGCCTTCTTTCCTTACAATCAAAGGTTCCCCTTTTCTAATATCTACTGACCTGAGCCTGATATATACAGAAATTTAGCTTCACCTCTGTCCCACTATTCAGGATGTTATTAAAGTTTGAGACAACATCTTTCATTGGTCAATATATGCAAAAAAGATATGCATTTGTAACAAATTTCACACAAACCATCTGGCATACTTTTCTTTAAATAACTGTAAAAAATTGGAGCTCCTCCTAATTAAGAAAATTACACACGAGATATCAAAAGCGGAGATCAAATCATACCCCACGAATATTCTTTTAATATAATAACCTATTCAGTAAAAAAAAAAGATTCATGAATGAATAAGTACAGAGAATTTAGTTTAGATTGCTGGTTTTTGAAAATATTTTAAAACAGGTGGGAGTAGCAATATTTAGCTTTCATTTTAGAAAAAAGCATCCATTTTGGTAGTACCTACTTTTAATGTAGATTAAACATAAAAGTCTTAATTCTACTAAGTTTCATAAAATCATACAGAATAAAAAGATTATTGATTATAAGTTAAAGATAATATTTGATGGCTAAGTAGATAGCTAACAATTCTCTGGAGAATGTATTTTACCTGGTTTCAGCTGATGAAGGGCAGTTGGTTTACGCTAGGACTTTAGTTCTTGCTCAATGAATGTGCCTACCCCTTTGTTAGATACATTTTTAGTCAGTCATATTTTTGTCTGTGGATCATTGTTGATGAATGACATTTTTGTGAATTTGATAAGTGTAGGATTTGAAGTTCTGGATGCATGCATATTATTGCTCTCCAAAGTGATGTATTTTTCTTCTTCTAAAGAAGATTTGTTAAAAGCTGAAATATTTCTGAACAATTTAACAGAAATCTTTGGTAGAAATTGATCATTCCAATGAAATATCATAGTTGCCTGATGAAAGTTGGTGTAATCCTCTCTGGTAGAGTCAAGATGCCATTGGCATCAATGCTGAGCCTAAGAATGTTGATGCATTTGTCTAAATTGATTCAAAGACCAAAATGAGACAGGCTTTAAAACACTTCATAGAGATCCTGTTTATGTGTATTGACATCATCACTAGCTATCAGGATATTGTCAAAATACACATATACGAAGGGAAGACTGCATAACATTTTATTGATTAGGAGTTGAAACATCTGAGCAGTTTTTCTAAGGCTGAATGGCATTATGAATTTATACAGCCCAAATGGTGTCGTAACCACTGTTTTAGAAATGTCATACATAGCCATAGGGATTTGGTGACATGTCTTGGATAGGTCAACCTTAAAGAATATGAGTAAAAATTTTGTGGACTAACTCTTTGTTGGAGTGGTCAATCTTCTTGATGATTGAACTTTTCAAATGCATTTAGGGTTCTAATTCTGAGAGATTTTCAAATATGTCCATTACCTTGTTGAATGTGTCTGATAGCATGGCATGCGCCATGTTGGCAAACCTGGATCTCTAGGAGGTGATTCTTCAGGTGATGAATATTGGTTCAAGCTGCAGAAACCAATTTCTGGGGTTGACTTCATTATATGTGGGTAGGTGAAGCAGAGGCGTTGATGTATTGACTAACATCTCAGTTGTATCTTTGATTGAAGCCATGATGGATACAGTGTTTTTCATCAAGTAATCACTTGTTGCTGTGTCATAAGTTACCACTTTCTTGTGAGTGATATGTTGGCCCACAAAAAGATATTAAAGAACAGAAGGCAACAACAAACAAAGCAAAGACTTAATGAAAAAATATATTGCCAACTTTATTTTTGTTAAAGAAAATACAAAAACAAAAATGTTACCTTACACTAGGCAAGAGATAATAATGCAAGCCCATGTAGAGAGTGAGAATAACATTGGTCTGAAAAGAACAGTTTATTGCATATTGTTGCTGTTGGCAGGGATGGCTGGAGAAGAAAAGCCTATTGGAGTGATAGGATCTGGAGATCTAATGGAACAGCAAGATAGAAGCTGAAATAGATTGGAACAACAGTTGATGCCAAGCTGCTAGCTGGAACTGCTGTAGCTAGAATAAATACTATACTCTGATCTTAGTTGTCTCTAATGAGGGACATTTGTTTTTCTGTTGTTGCTTTTGAGACTTCTTTATATTCTGCCACAGTCTTACAACAATGCTGGTTAAGCTTTTTCTTCCAGCTGTTTTAATAAAACGTGGGAGTGCTGGCAGGATACAACATATGTATGTATATTTGATGGCAATATTATTGAAAACAAACATTACAAACACAGATTTTTGGAACACAAAAAACTATATGATCAAATTATTATCATTGTACCTTCTTTTATTTTTGACATATGTGTATCAGATATTGTTCCCTTTGAAAGTTATTTCAAGACTAATAGAGTACTCAGCTGATTTACTGGCATCATAAGTTTTAGAAAGCAATTCTTGCATGATTTGCAACTAGATTCTCTTGTTCTATGCATTTTGCAACTGTTCTACAATTTAGAGTTTGGCACTGACTAAACTGGGAGAACAGTGAAAGATAAAGCAGCAAATATTAAAGTACCAATTCACTGATAAAAAAAATAGAGAAAGCACATGTATTTAACAAGACGAGCTCAGTTTGACATTGCTAATGTGATTATCCTAAGCCAGCAGAGTGACTTCTAATGTTATCTTTGTGGTTTAACTGTATATAGCAGTACATGTGCAAATGTTGGAATGGGATTGTCAAATATCTTCATATTTATATACAGCCAAAACAACCATCAAAAAATAAGAACAGTTATAACTTAAAAGTCTGCATCCTCAAATGTATCCATAAAAAAATAACACATCACATCTTGCTAGTTCTCTGAAACTCACTAAATTCTCTACCCTCCCTGATAATGACTTAAGAAAGTTGCAAGGTTGAACCCTATTTCAGGTACTTTTACTTTAGAAATTAATTTTGTACAATTTTTCTCTTGTCTGAGAAAGATTATTCATAATTTGCAAGAACAGATCAGTTAAATTAATCAACATAAACTATAAAAATGTCTGTTGTTTTTAATGACATTTTCTTAAAAAAAACATTTACTGCCTAAATACACAGAATATATATATATATAATTCCAAGTGAAGATGACTCAAGGTTTTTTTTATTTTGAGTGCTCTGGCATTTATTTTATTATAAACAGTGCTCAATATAATGAGTATTATAGAGCTTAATATAATATAATATAATATAATATAATATAATATAATATAATTATATGGTTATGTCAATTTTACATTGCAACATGGAAATTTCTGTTTCGAGATTAATTCTCATCATCAGGCAATGTTGGTGTGGTTGTGCAGATGATTTACATTTAAATGACAAATACTTTCGGTTTACTGTGAATTTATGTGGATGTTTTTTTTGTGTGTATGACTAATTAGAATGGAGATTCACTTTGAGGTTTGACCCAGAAGAATTTCTGCACTAACCAACTTTTTTTCCTCTTTTTTCTTTTTTCTTGACTCTATTTTTCTCTTGTCTGTTTCCCTTCCTTAATATTTTCCCTCCCATTTATCTGATCTTATCATTTTCCCTTCAGTTTTATTACATTTGATGTGATATTCCTTTTTAGTAGTACCAATCTCCTTTCTCATCCTCTTTAGTCTATTTGTTAAAGAAAAGTTTTTTTCCAAAAAAAACAAACCTTAAACTGCTATTTTTTTGCTCTATCTATCCATTTGCTGTAAAGTTTATTATCCTAATACAAAGGCGGGATTTATTTAATTAAAAAAAAAAAACTAACTTATTCTATTTTTGGTTTTATTTTTATTTATATTTTTACCTAATTCGTCAGTGATTATTTTTCTTATGTACTTGTTAGTTATATGCATGTTATTTAATTTAGGTTTTATCCATTTTCTAATGTGAATAATTTACAATGTCTACATATGACATTAATTTCATTGCGTTTATTTAATAAATTTTTATTTTTAAGGGATATAATAATAAATAGTTTTCATATAAGCATAATGAACATGGTTCATTTAAGGACTTACATGTTTTAGCTTCTTTTAGGGTTTTCCACTTTATTTTAGGTGTTTTTTTTTTGTTTCCTTTAGGTACCAATGATATCTTGATAGGGATGTTCTATTTCTGTATTTGCTATTATTAAATGAAGAGGTATGCTGGTAAATTCTTTGCTTTAGAGTGTTTTTAGTACTCCCTATATAGACTTTTAGTATTGTTTGGGTTTTCCTTTGTTGATATTTTGCATTGATAGATTATCGATTCTGTCAAACACTTATTTTCTAGCAGACAGTTTATGGGGTTTTTACAATTACATTTTTTCTTGTCTAAATTGTTATTTTCTGTTGTCTGGTTATTTTTACTGGTTTTGTTGAATTTCTTTAAAATATTATTTTAAATATACATATATATATATAAGTCCAATGTCTTTAGTGTTTACTTCCTTATAGGCTGTGAGATTATATAATATTAATAATCCTACCAGATTTGAAGATTCTGCAGAATCCATCGTAATATCAAAATTGTTCTTGTTGGAATAATGATGACGGACTTATAGTAATAAGAAATACCACAAACTTCAAAATAGACAGGGTTAAAAAAATGATACACAAGGAGTTTAAAAATCTCAATTTAAAAGTAACAGTTAAAGCTAAGATAAAAAAGTAGATTTCCTCAATGTAACTTTGGATCTAGAGAAAAATATACACCAACCATACAAAAAACCAAACACAAACCCTTTATACATCCACCCAAAATCTAACCACCCTCCTTCTATCATCAAGCATATACCCTCATCAATAGAATACAGAATTGGTAGAAGCTTGGCTAATGATGAAGTGTTCAATAAACATAGCGATTTTTATAATACTGCATTGAAAAATAGTGGATACATAAACCCAAATATAAAATATGTAAACAAGAAAAGCAACCCTCGAAGAAAAAATAGGAATAGGAAAATCATCTGGTACACACCCACTTACAACCAGATGACTAATGGTAGGTTGGGAAGAAAATTCCTCCAGTTAATTAGGAAACACTTCCCAGAGAAAAATCCACTAAGTAAGATCTTTAATAAAAACACTATAAAATTAGTTACAGCTGTATGAATAATCTAGAAAAAATTATAAAAAACCACAATAATAATATATATATATATGTGTGTGTGTGTGTGTGTGTGTGTGTGTGTGTGTGTGTATATATATATATATATATATATATATATATATATATATTATTATTATTATTACTTTAGAACATGTACAAACTACAAACTACTACAAAATTCTATATTTTGTTTCAACATTGAATGAACAATGTCTCAATGATGATGGTAATAAATATTTTATTGAAAAATTTTTTTTTTAAATTAAAAAAATTACTACTTCCTTTTATTTTTGGAAATCTTTTTGTGTGATGTAAAAAGATATTAAAAAAAGAGGAGAAAAAAAGAAGAGGGTAGAAAAGATGAGAAAATAAGATGCTGTTTTTTTGCTGTTGTTTTGAGAGCTATAGAACTGTATAGAATGCACTATACATTGTACAGGGCATTGAATAATAGGTTTAGTGGAATCAATGTTTAATTGGAATATAATTTGATGCAACATTCTTTATCATTAAGCGTTAATAACCTTGTCAGTCACCGGCAGTCTTATTATTGCATCACTAATGGGTGCAGCTTTTATGTGATACTGAAATCTATTTGGAATTTATATATTTCTGGAATACTCTGGCCTAAGAAAAACATTGAGCAGTTGAAACTAAAGAGATCAAGTATTTTGGCTTTCTAGCTTCAATAATCATTTTCTAGTTAAAGTGTTAAACGCTGTCCATATCTCTGGCTGCTACAGTTACACCTTGTTACAGCACACCTGCTTCATCTAGCTGAGTTTGTTTTTATAAGTAGGGGAGAGAAAATCTATCTTGTGTAATATTGTCATTAATTTTCTGAGACTTCAGCTTATATATTCACCTTGGGCTTTATCTTGTACCTAAGAAATTTTTTTTGCTTACTGCTTCCTTTACAATAATGGTGTTGATGACCAAGCAGACCAATTCATGCATGGAAGAGTCGATGGCACTGATTGCATGGCAACATTGGTGGAGGAGGGGGTCGAGTTTGTTGGATATTTCTCTGTTATCATTTGACTTCTTCCCTCTTTCTTCTGGTGACATCAAAGATGGTTACAAAGGTGATGAAATGCCACCAGTTGGTACAGTTACAGGCTTGTGTTTTAAATGATTTAGGATGAAATGCAGTGGCTTTCAATGTTGTTTTGGGTTGGTCCTTTTATCTTTGAAAAAAAACAGCACCATGGTCTTTTCCCTGAAATGAGCTGGTTGAATAAGACTTGACTTCTATTCTTGTTATATATCCTGACCACTGAAGATAGTGTTTAATGATAAGTGATTCAATGCTTTGGCTGTAGGCTTTTTCTAGGACTTTGTTATTAGTCACATAGTAATTTCATTTGATATTCAAAATTGAACAAAGCCTTTTCCATGTAAAAGTGTTCTAATTTTTTAATGTTGCAACAATATAGAATCCAAATTTTGCAACCATATAGCAAAGTTGAGATAGCATCACCATTATAAAACATAATTTTTAAGTTAAGATCTTTGTTATTGAAAACTTGTTTGAGGTGCACTTGTTTGATAAAAGGCTGCCTAGATGTGGAAAATATTCTACTTGTTCTAGAGGTGTATCAGACCTGGTAATATCAGAATCTTGTAAGATATTTGGAGCTGACAGTGCAAGGAACTTGATTTTCGTCATATTTACTCTAAGGCCAAAACAATGGTAGGCCATAAAGTTGTTCACTGACTGTTGGAGTTCTTATTTAGAATGACAAATGGCAGCATTGTCTTCAGCATATTGAACTTCAGAGATTTGTTGCATGTGTGTTAGACATTTAGGTTGAAGCCTACTAAGGTTGAAAATTCCTTTGTCATAATGATATTTAATGTCAGTTCCTGAATTGTTTGGAAGAAGTTTATGAAGCATTGCAACCAGATACAAGAACAGTATCAGTTAAGTACCATACGGGATACACACTTTAGGTGATTTGGGTGATCATAACTGACTGGGCAGAAGATTATCCCCCAGTAGGTTGCCTTTGTTTTCTGTGATAGACTGGTTGCTAGCCAAGGCTATAGAACCTAATCTGTCCTATTATTTAACCCATAACTGGAGGGAAGAGACAGATTAATATCTTTCCCAAGGGTATTTGTGTGTAAGTGAATGCAAGGAATTCAACTGGAATTCAAACTCTAATACAGTATAGGCACCAAAAATGCATCCTTTTTTTTTTTAACAAGGTATATATATGAGGCATATATAAATATTCAAGAGATCCTCTTTTTAGAAAATAGAAAACTGATTATACACTAAAAACCAACTCTTAGAAAATATAAAAATACTGGAAACTTTTGCATAAATATAATATATGTGTATGTGTGTCTGTATAATATATATATTCTTCATTTGTAAACAAGTTATTACACAACCTAAGTTTCTACCATGTGGGATCTTTTTTTTTTTTTTTTTTAAGCGTTTCACCCTGAGCAAGGCATGTCACTGCCACTACTGTGCAGGGGGCTACGTAGAGTGGAGAAAGGATGATTAAATATAAGAAATGTCAGAGGGTGGGTGATAGGCGGGTAAGGATACTGAGAATGAGGGTTGGGTAGATGAGAGTGTTCTGAGAATAGTTGGGAGTTAGTGTGATAGGAGGTGTCTATTGACCCTACATTTAAACACCTGGAGATTGTAGCTGTCGGGAAAGCAGAGTTGTGGAAGGGAGTTCCACAGGCGGGAAGCGCGAGAAAAGAAGCTGTTGGAGTAGAATTTATGGTTACATCTTATTTGTTTAACTGTAAAAGGGTGGGACCTAGTTGCTAATCTAGTATCTCGTGTAAATTCGTGCTTAGGTGGCACCAGTGATCTAAGCTCATTGGAGCAGAAGCCATGAAAGTACTTGTAGAAGAGGCACAGGGAAGCCACATCATGCCGGTGAGAGAGCGGCTGCAGGCGGTCTGCCAAGTCAGTATCAACCACATTACAGATCCTCCTTTGTATTTTGTCAAGAAGCCCAAGGAGAGCAGCAGGGGCACCCGACCAGATATGGCAGCAATATTCAATACACGGGCGGATGGTAGATTTGTATATGTGCAGAATAGATTCAGGTGGGAAAAATTTCCGGGCCCTGCACAGGGAGCCGACTTTCATAGCAGCAGATTTGGCAATGGATTCGATATAGTCATTCCATTTGAGGTCCGCCGAGAGTGTAAGGCCAAGGAGGCATAGTATTTTACTCTCTGGGAGGCTAGCCTGTCCCATGCTAATGGGAGGTCTTCAGGTGATTTGCAATAACTGATTTGACCATTTACCATTTTTTTAAGAACCCTCACATAACAGTGTTTTTTTTTAATGCTTATGTGACGGTGAATTTTTGAACGCGCAATTTTTTTAAATTACAAGAAATTATAACGTTTTCATTCATGGCTGTATAAACCTAATAAGTATTTTTTGGTATGGTTACTCTTAGTCATAATTACTGTTCTTTCATTCAATAGTTCATTACTGTTTGGGAATAGCATAATCACTAACTTTTCTTCACAGTCTACATATTTTGCCACCATTGTAAGGCTTGGCTATTTTCACTATACTCCACGTTATGTCTGGGTCTTTTCCATATTTTAATTTCAATTTCCATATGTGGCTAGCCAATTTTGTACAGTTTTTTAAGTTTTCTATTTTGAATGCAGACTTGTGATTGAACCACCTGGTCTTAATGGTGTCTTTGGTTGATCCCAAATATATTTTATTTTTACCATTTAAGTCATGTACTTTTGTCTTGTAAATGACTTCTTTTGTATTACAAAATCCTTGAAGTGGGCATTTATTTTTGTCCCTGCAGTTGCATTCTTTTTCTTGTTCTTTTTCTTTTATGTGCCCTGTCCTTTCAGGACATAGGCAATCATGGCTTTCCACATTTCCCTATCCCTAGTGGCTCTTAGCACGCTTTCTCCTGTTACACCATGCAACCATCATTCCGTCATCCACCTGATCAGGTCCTTTAAATATGTTATCCACTGCTTTCCCCTGTTTATTTTCCCCTCTATCTGGCCTGTTAGTATCAGGTTCTCTAAGCCCTTCTTCCTTATTGCATGTCCCAGGAACTTTAACTGTTTCTTCCTGATGCTCAGTATTAATTTCCTTTTTGTTTCTATACTTTCCAAAACCTCATCATTGCTCACATGCTTGATCCATGATATTCACAGCATCCTTTTGTAGAACCACATTTCAGTTGCTTCAACTTTTTTCTTCATCTTCAATGATATTGTTCAGCATTCACTGCTGTATTGAAGAACTGATATCATATAGCAATCCAGTACTCTCTTCTTTGTTTCTAGCAAAATTGTCCTGTTTCTTAATACTTTACTCAACTTCTGGAATGCTTCCTTCGCCATGCCAATTTGCCTTTGAATCACTGTGTCACACTTTCCGTCTTCTGTTAGAACACTTCCAAGGTATTTAAATATTTGTAGCTGCTTGATTTTAGTATCCCCCACCTGTATTTGGCATATTGGGCTGCTCTTTTTGCTGATGACCATGCATTTAGTTTTCTTGTAGTTTATTTGTTCTCAGAATAGTCCTGCAGTACAAGTTGAATAGATCAGTGAAAAGACACATCCTTGTCTTATGCCCCTTTCAATATTTGTATATCTGCTGAATTCATTATCTGTCCATATGCAGGCAGTTTGCTGCCACTAGAGATTCTTGATTACTCTTTTCTTTCCCAAATATGTTGAGGCTGCCAAGCATCTCCATCAATTCTTTGTGGCGTATTTTGTCAAATGCCTTTGCATAACCAATAAAACATAGGTACAAGTCTTTCTTCATCTATATTGCCCTTTCAGAAAGCATTCTAATCATAAACATGGCATTCCTTGTTCCAGTGTTTTTGATGAAACCGCACTGTTCTTGTCCTATCTCTGGCCTGATTCTGCTTCTCGCTCTATTCATTAGGATTCAGACAATCAGTTTTGTTATATGGCTCATTAAACTGTTGGTTCTGAGGAGTTCATACTCGTTTGCACCTGGCTTCTTAGGCAGTGCTATGAGGACTTGCTGAGGTCATCTGGTCTTATACCACTATTATAAATTTAATTTATTATTTCTGTAATTTTCTCTATGCCAAATTCTTCTTCTCTCTGACTATGCCAGCTGCTTTGTTTCTATTCAGTTTGGCTATTGCAGATTCCACTTCAGATTTTAATTGTTCCAGTCTGTCCTCATCTTTGTGTATTATCGGTGGCTCTTTCTTGTCATGGAAAAGATCTTTTATATATTTTTCTCATCGTTGGAATATTTCCTCTTTCACCGATATGATTGTTCCATCCTTGGATTTTATATACATCCTGTTGAAGAGCAGGTTTTTTTTTCCTGTCAGTTCTTTTATTTCTTTATGCATGTCTGCTTTATTATGCCTGCTAAGTCTCTCTACTTTTGCACATTTGTCATTGAGCCATTCCTCTTTAGCCTGTCTGAGTTTTCTCCTTATTTCTTTGTGTAGTTCCCTGTACTTCATTCCATGTCTTGATATCATTTTCTGCCTCCTTTGCATCATGTCAAGAATCTCTTTAGTCATCCACTCAGGTTTTCTTCTGCACCTGATTTCCTTTGGGGCAATGTTGTTTGCTGATGTTACTATCACTTCCTTTAGTGAGTCCCATTTTGAGCGTCCTTTTCCAATTTGTTCTTTGTATTTGATTTTCACACTGTTAGTGTATTCTTTCTGTAGGTTGAGGTCATTCATGAGCATGCTGTATTTCAGTTTTGGTGCTGCACTAGGCATCTTCAATCTCTGGAGTTTCACCTTTAGTTTGCAGATGACTGGGATGTGGTTGCCTGGATAGGCTTTGCATTGAACCACTGCATTTCTGAATCTTCAGTTTATAGTTATGCATATCTGGTTTTTCATGTCACCTCCTGAGCTTCTCCATGTCCATAAACATTGTGGGTGTTCTTGAAACCAGGTGTTAGTTATTACCTGGTCATTTGCTGTGCACCATTTTTCTCCTCGTTCATTGCAGATTCCTAATCCAAAGTTGCCAGTTGTCATACCTTTACTCTCCTTGCCTACTTTGGCATTCAAATCTCCCATGATGATTCTAATTTCTTGGCTTTTACATTGAACCTTGGCATTGTCTAGAATTGATTCTATTTCTTCCTCAGTGCTTTGCATTGTTGGTGCATAGACAACTATAATTGCTATGTTTCAGTTTGACCAGGAGAACTCTTTAAGGGAAATGGCAGTATCCCAGAATGCATTTCTTCATTTCTTTGTTCAGTATTAAGTCGACACCTTTTTTTATTATCTTTGCCATCAGCGTATATTATCCTGTGGTTGTCACTGCTGAAGTTTCCATTGTTTGGCTTCGTTCTGCATATTGCCAGAATACTAATGTTCAGTCTGTTCATCTCCTGCTTGACATTCTCTAGTTGTCCACAGTTGTTGAGCATCCTGACGTTTCATGTCCCCAAGCTAATTTGTTCTTTGTTTCGCAGGGTAATGTTCCAGAGACACCTGTGTTTATGTCATTCCTTCCCATGTGAGGGACAAATTTTGGGAAAAAGTGTCCCCTTTATTCCGTTGGTGCTAACAGTCACCAGATGACAGTCAGGGCACACCTGTTGTTCATGTCTGTCCTTACCAGGCAAGGAGTTGCTTCCTTTGGAAGCAACCCCCTTCATGCCATTAAGTTTCATATATTTATGTTGCACAGCCATGATTATGTGCAGGATAGATAGTTAGTAGACTGGTATCCTGCTGCCTTCTCCACGGTGATTTATTGAGACACCACCTCTAGTTAGCTGGCCGTTGACTCCTTTAGAGTTCTTCCACCATTTATAGCCATTTTTTTATCATACCAGGTTGCTAACATCCTGAAAAAAAAGTGGTGGTTGGGAGAAAGAAGACTATAAATACTAAGTATATACTTAGTATAAGTTCAAATAACTAGTCATGTAAAAGAAAATATGTTCTGGCATTCTGTTTTTTATGAAACTTTCTAAATTACTAGTACAACTATAACTTAGATTGATTGTGTTTCAATTGAAAATTTTGTTTAGTTCTGAGCTTTCTGGCAAATGTTTATCTTTCAGTTTGAAAAATATTTGTCCTATTTTGGTTTTTACTTGGTGGGTTGAACCAGATAATGTTTTGTTTTCTATCATCGTTTTTTGTTTGCATGTTTGGTTGAGGAGAATTATATTGTAAATTTTTTTATGGCGAGATTTTCTTTGTGCATCTTCATAGTTTTTTTTCTTTTCATCAAATATTGTTTTGTTTGACAAATTACCCATTTACAAATGAAGAATATTCAAAAGTTCTACAATATAATTGTATTAAACACTTTTAAATACAAATGTGCACTGGTCTAATTTTATTATGACCAAAAACTAAGTAATTAAACAATCAATCAATCAATCAATATATATATATATATATATATATATATATATATATATATATAAATTAAGGCAGACACATTATCTCATGGTGAATTGGCCTATTTCAGGCGAACCATCATCAGCTTCCGTCTTTATTTAACAAAGGATTTTACATAAATGAGATTCACAAAGACCTAAAAAAAACAAATGGAAATAACGGTTGCTCCCTTAAAAGAGAAAATTTTAGAAAAAATATCTGTTCGGCTAACACATACACATATTCATACATAATCATATATACATACACACAACATAAAATCAGATGACAGGCATAGCAGCCAATGTCAACAAAAGTTCGAAAATACATTCATCTAACAGTTAGGTTGCAGACCCATGGATTTGAAACATAAAGAAAGTGGGTTAGGTGAGAGAGAGAAAGAGAGAGAGAGAGAGTTAAAAAGAAAGGGTAAGTATCTTGAAGCTTAAACAAAAAGGGAAGAAGAAAAGGAAAAAGGAACAGAGAAATAAATTTAAATTAGAAAGAAAAGATGATAGAATAAATTTAAAATAGGAATAAATAATAAAAAATAAATAATAAAAATATAAATTTAAAATAGGAATAAATAATAAAAGATGATAGAATAAATTTAAAATAGGAATAAATTTAAAATTGAAAGAAAAGATGATAGGAGAAAATGAGAAAATAAAAAAAAGAAAATAAACAATAAACAATATGAGTTAATGGGAAAATAAATTGGAGTTTAAAAATTAAAAATATATTTAAGAGATACTAGTTAGTTAATCTGTTGTGATCACAAAATACTCACACTACTATATAAACAAAATTATACTAATTATACAATCAACAAAACAAATATAATACAATATAAAATTTAAAAATTTAAAAAGTTTTAATTTAAAAGTAGGCCTAATTATTCTATTTAAATTTAGTTGTTTAAACTTAATTATTAAGTTTAAAAATAAATTTACATATTACTAGTGAAAGGATAAGAAATTGGAATTTTTTAAAAAAACCTAAGAAAATTAAACAATTAAGATATAATAGTTAATCAATTTGTTTTAATCATAATTACCACCACACCAACTATATAATCAAAATTATACTAATTATTTGGTTAACAATACAATAAAAACAATAATACCATAGTGTAGGTAAATTTTCCGGTCAGCAGTACAGTTATAATACTGTATACTTTTAGTACTATAAAAAACATATATATGTACACATATAACTCATATACACACGTAAAAGTGTATACACATACCTGCATGCACACATATATGTATACCCATATAAGTACATTTATACATATATACATATACACACATATGAATGCACACATATATATATACACACTCAAATACCAGCAAAAACAAATATGTAACCAATACCATAGACATATAAAAACCCGTATATATATATATATATATGAAATGAATTATTTTTTATTGATACTCATATTTAAGTAGATATTCTGTTTTTTAATTAAACAGTATTATATATTTATATTTACCGACCTGATTATTTACGATAAATTGTTATTACGAAAATGTGTGCCATTCGGCAGGATTCGAACCTGCGACCCATACATAGGGGAAGCTATCATTTGATCTGGCAACATCTTAGACCTCTCGACCACGAATAGCCTCCAGTCTAAACGAGGTTTTAATCAAGCCTATATAACACAATTTTTGATTCATCGCAAACAACCATATCTGCTCTGAAATGTATCGTAATGTCAACAAATGTAAACATGTTACGGAAATTAACGAATTTTAACGAAACTTGGTTATAAACAACTGACAATTTGAAATGAATTGTTTGAAGATTATTTTTTATCGATACTCGTATTTAAATATGTAAATAGGGGTCACAGGTTTGAATCCTGCCGAATGGCACACATTTTCATAATAAAAATTTATAGTAAGTAATCAGGCCGGTAGATATAAATATATAATACTGTTTAATTAAAAAACAGAATATTTACTTAAATACTTTAGACAGTATGCAAATCGAATTTTCACGTGGCAAGACACGAACTGCTGCAGTGCAGATAAAAGTCAGACGAATCGGCACGCTCATTCTTAAAACGGCTTCACCAAATAGCCAAACAGTGTGAATACAACCAAATGGTGGAAGACACCTTTATAGTCGCTCTCTTTATATTCAGCATTTACCTAAAATCAGTGCAGAAATTTTTAATTAAAGAAGGTAATGACCTGACAATAGCAAAAGCGCTACGCATAGTAGAGGCAGAGGAGGCAACCTGCAAGCAGGTTGAAGCCATACGCATTCCAGTAGAAGAGAGCAGGCAGTACGCATGCAATTCAGGCTAAAAATAATGGAAAGCCAACACAGTGTGGATATTGTGACAAAGGATATCCTCAAGGAGAGTGCCCAGCAAAAGAAAAGCCATGCATGAGATGCAACAAAAAGGGACGTTTTGCTAATGTTTACCACTCCAAGATGGGAGATAAAAAAACAAACAAGTAAAAAGTGACACAGTCACAGTGGTACAAAAACAGGAGAATCCACATGGTGATACAAAATGGAAGTAATGCTAGTGGTTCAAGTGAAGATATATATTTTCACTCCATTCAGCGGTCACCAGCAAACATTACTGAGGCGTATGCCAAGTTAAAAATTGGTAACAGACTGGTGCAGATAGACGTCAATGCGAAGGTTGATACAGGTGCTATGAGCAACCTTTTGCCCATGGAAATATATAAAAAACTGCATGGAGTACCACTCAAAGCGACAGCAATACGGTTAATTGCTTTCAGCGGAACAAGAATTGATCAAGAAGGAACCTGTCAGCTAGGAATAAGATTCCGCAACAGATTTGTCAGTGCAACATTCCATGTTGTAAAGTCAAAAGGGCCAATATTAATAGGACTACAGACATCATGGGTGTTAGGGTTAGTGACCCTAAACTTAGCTGTAAAATTGACCGATACAGTTTCAAAACATCATCAGGTACAGACAAATGATGACCAAGCATCCCAGCAGAATACAAAATCAGTTCCAATGCCAAGATCAAGTTGGAAAGGAAACTTAAATGAAAGAAAGAAAATCATTCAGCAATTTCCAGAGGTATTTGATTCTATTGGCTGTCTACCTGGCGAATATACCATTTATGTAGACCCAAAAGTACCGCCAGTTGTACACCTACCTTGACGAATCCCGATAGCTCTAAAAGAAAAATTGAAAACGGAATTGGACTCCTTAGTAGCCCAAGGCATAATATCTCCCATGACAGAACCAACACCTTGGGGGAATTCATTTGTTTGTGTAACCAAAATCAATGGTTTGGTCAGACTATGCTTAGACCCTCGAGACTTAAACAAAGCAGTGCACAGACCACATTACATCACCCCAACATTTGAGGACATCACTGCAGAGCCAAATGGTGCTAGATGGTTCACAACTCTTGACATCAAATCTGGATACTGGCACCTAAGACTGGACGAGAAGTCAAGAAGACTTACAGCATTTATAATGCCATATGGGAGATACATGTTCAACAGGTTTCCCATGGGTGTAAAATGCACCCAAGATGAATTTCAGAGAGCCATGAAAGAGAACTTTGGTGACCTTAAAAACTTCCTCTCCATATGTGATGACACAATCATATATGGATTCGAAGAAGAGGGTAATGATCATGATGAAGCACTGAAGCAACTAATGTTTAGGGCAGGGGGAATAAACTGCAAGTTCAACTCAGAGAAGTTTGTGGTAAAGGCATCTGAGATACCCTTTTTCAGTCATATCATTTTGAAACATGGTATCAAACCAGATCCTAAGAAAGTAGAGGCGATTATACAAATGCAACCGCCTGAGGATGTAAAACAGCTCACCAGCTTTCTAGGATTGGTTAATTACCTAAACAAATTCTCACCATGACTTGCAATCTTGACTAAACCCCACTATAACTTGATATCTACAAAAAATGATTTCACATGGTCATCCCAGCAACAAAAGACATTTGAGGAAATCAAAGAAGAGATTGAAAGAAATACAACACTCTGATATTTTGACCCAAAAGAACCTATTGTGTTACAGGTGGATGCATCGACCGCAGGTATAGGTGCAGCTTTGCTACAAAAGGAGACACCAGTTGCATTTGCAAGCAAGACACTGTCAGGCCCAGAAATTTGATACTCAAACATTGAGATGGAAATGTTAGCCATTGTTTTTTGCTTGGAAAGGTTTCACCATTATGTATGGGGTCACAAAATAACCATCCACAGAGATCATAAGCCATTAGAATCGATAGCACTAAAGAACCTATCACGAGCACCTCCAAGACTTGCGAGAATGCTACTGAAAGTGGAAGGATATGATTTCATTGTGAAATACACCCCAGGAAAAACAGTACCAAATGCAGATTGCAGACTGCCTTTCACGAGTATCACCTAGACCTAGTAAACACATTGAAGGAATTGGCCTCAATGTCCACAGCATGGTGATATATTTTAATTTCTCACCAACCAGAATAGAGAACATCAAGACGTTACAAGACCCCGTACTAAAAGAACTTATAAATATAGTAGTGTCCGGCTGGCCTACCAATTGAGCTGACTGCCCAACCTACCTATTACCATTTTGGAACTTTAGAGATGAGATTGGGGTTCAAGACGTAAACAAAGAGTAACAAAATCATAATACCAGCCTCCCTGCAAAGAGGTATACTTGAAGAACTCCATGCATCACATCAAGGAGTTGAGAAAACCAGGTTAAGAGTTTGATCAGTTATATAGTGGGTAGGGATGAATAAAGATATTGAGGATATAGTACTTAACTGTCACACCTGCCAAAAGTATCAGGCGAGTATCCCTGCTGAATCAATGTATCAGCATGAAACCCCTACTTACATTCTATGCCTTCACTTCACCTCATCAGCAGCTGTCATCAATAATATAAAGGCGATATTTGAGGAACAAGGTGTACCAGAAATTCTATACTCAGACAATGGTCCACAGTTCACAAGCAAGGAATTTAAGACCTTTTCCAAATTGTACAACTTCATACACAAGACATTATCTCCACATTACCTGAAATCTAACAGATTTGCTGAGAGGATGGTTGGAATATGCAAGAGAATACTTCTGAAGGCACAGGAAACTGGACACGACAGTTATCTAGCGATGATGACATACAGAGCCACACCAATGTCTGCAAGCATTAACTCTCGAGCAGAATTGCTCAATGGCCAACAAATACAGACACTATTAGTATCCAAACAGCAACTCGGTGATGAGCAGACAAGAACAGCATTACAGCAGTACAAGGAGAGATCAAAGAACAGTTATGACAAGCAGCATAACAGACAACACTCACCTCTACATGCGGAGCAGAAAGTCTATGTCCAGCATGAGAAAACAAAGCTATGGAAGCCCGGAATCATCCAGTATTCTGCGGCAGCACCAAGATCCTACATAACTGAGTCTGAAAATGGTAAGATCTGCTGATGGAATAGACAATTCATCAGACCAGCTAAAAGAGGCTCAGTACTAGAAGGTACATCTGATCAACCACATGCATCTGAGGAAGTTGCATCACAAGGGGAACTGCATATCAGCAATGTTCCAGCACCACACACACTCCAAAACAAGTCATCACCAGACCTTAGCCAGAGGAGGTGGCCTGAGGGCTAGGCATCACCTACACGGATAAAGCAGCTGACCAGTGAATCACACATCAGTGGATCCTATAGACCTATCCCCGAGCCAAGAAGATCCCGGAGATGTATAAAGGCCCCACAGAGACTAAACCTGTAAAGCCCCTCACACCCTTAGACAAACAGACACTATATTCTCCCATTAATAAAAAAAAAATGTAAAAGAAAATATTTTCTTTTATTTGTTGTTGAACAATTGGATGAGTCCACTCTCAGTTGAAGAAGGGAGATGTTATAGTAGTAGCTCCCTTATAACTCAGAAGTTGAGATGAGTTATTACCCCTAGTTCTTTGATTGTACTTCCTGTAATGGCGTCCCAGAAATAAAGCATGTGTTTACTCAACTCTCGTCTTATCCATTCATTATCGTAACCATCCTATTCGATAACCCCCTCCCCCCACAACAACATAACATATAATATATACTATATACATTATTTGGACTATTATCCTCATCTTTCTTGTCATTTGTACAATGTTTCAGTTGTTATACGCTCTGGCCTTCTTCAGAGGTGCTAGAAATTTCAAACTGAACCCTTTATTACAATCACTGGGCAATCAGTTTCATTCCTTGTACGAAGTTTCTTTTTTAGCACCTGAAAAGGCCGAACACTTATACACATAACATATATATATATATATATATATATATATATATATATATATTTTGTGATTTTTCAAAAAAAGAATTTTGTGATTTTTCAAAAAAAAATATTTTCTATATTTTTGACTTCACTGTACAAAATCAGTTTTTTTTTTGAAAAATCACAAAATTCTTTTTACACTTGTAACCTTTGCTTGTGTTCAGGTAGGAATAAAAAATTTTTAAGCTTTTCTACAAGAAAATACTTGTGATGTTGCCTGTCAACTAAATATAAAAATTGTTTTGCCATCCACTTTTTATATAAGGAGCATACACGCATATGTAAAATCTCTCAATGTATATGTGTGTGTGTGTGTGTGTGTGTGTGTGATTTGATAGCCTTTCCTTGATTGATAACACTGAAAGTTTATGCTCTTTTTAATTAAATGTCAAATGCCAATACTATTTCTATCCACATGTCATTCTATCATGTCTCTCATTATGTCAAAATAGGTCAGAATATTTTATTTTAAACATTTTTTTTATCTGTAAAAGACACTGGTTACCACCTGAGATTTTGATCAGGTGATATTACTCACACAAAGGTCACATCACGTCATTTTCATTACATTAATTCCAGAATGTTGGCATCTGTTTTTTCCTGAATTGTCAACAAATAATGAAAAAAGAAATCTTATTTCTTATTTTCTTTATATCATTGATCAACCATAATTTTGAGGTGATTCCCTATGAACAATGTAACCTGAGTTTGCTTAATTCTTTCAAGGTTTATGATCAGACATTGATCTACTATTGGGTTGAGTCAGGAATAATTTCCATTTTTGTTTATCAATTTTATTCATTAAAAAATAATTTTATTCAGTGATATATTTAGCATCATTTGTAATGATTTGTGACCACTTATCAGGCGGCTCAACAATACCAATAAACTTGCACTATGAGCACTATTCTTAGCAGCACCTGATTAGATTCTTTGAACATCAGCTCACAATGAAGATCAGATCTGATAGAAAATGTTTGATATTGATAGACTTCAGCAAAAAAAGAGTAACTGTAGCAAGTATGGTTTGCGTGAATGGGACCAGCCTTGATTTTCTTCTTTAAGTCCGTTGTCACAACAGGGCAGTATTGTGAACCCTGGTTAAGTTAGACTCTCTAATGAGAGTAAGTGCAGTTCCTAGCCTGTTCTTTTGCTATGATCCCCATCAAGATTCCTAACCTCCCCAGTTTGTTTTGGCTCTCTTTTCATCTTCACTCGATCAGTCTTTGATTTTTCTCATTTCACTATTTATTTTCCTTTTCCTTGCTGTTAGCGAGTCTGCTACTTGATTCCACCATTTGGTGGAATACAGCAGCCACTATGATTTTTAGTTGGATGGGCAGGTTCTGATTTGATAACATTTAATTATTTTTAGTTAGAATGTTTTGTAATATTTTAGTTTGTTTTAAGCTATTCATCCCCTCTCACTTTCTATTTCATATCATTATATTTTTAAATATATTTTATAAGATATTGTAAATAAAATAAAATTTTTATGTCATGGGTTTTGTTGCCTCTTTTTTAGATTCTCCTTTGAATATATAGTATTATAGTATATGAAAGATTTGGAGATGATGGACAATTTTTGTGGTGACTGAAGAGATTGTAATGAGCGATTGGGTTGTGAATCTGATTAGCTAGGTATAGGATAGATAGGATAGAAAGTGAAGACCAGTCTCAACCCACTCCCACTTCAGCCTTGTACAAAATTTATTGTATTTATGCAATAATAAATATTAGTTTGGGAATTTTTTTGCCATATTACTTTTGCATTGCCTTATTACTGTTAATTTGCTTTATATATATTGTTTAGGATGTGCATTGTGGTGCAGTGGTTATCGACTCAGAATGAGAAATTGGGGAGCTGAGTTCAAATTCCAGTTGATTTCCTTGCATTCACTTACACACAAATACCCTTGGGAAAGGTATTAATCCATCTCTTCCCTCCAGTTATGGGTTAAATATCAGGACAGACTGGGTTTTATAGCCTTGCCTTTTTCAAGACATGATTGACCAAAGTGTGTATCACATATGGCATTTAACTGGCTGATATATTGTTTTCTTACCTTATATTATTTTTTGCCCTTTTCTTTTTTTTTCTTGTTATTGTTTGTTACAAACTTTGTCAATTCTGTTTGTTGAGCAGTTCTGACATTTATTTGCATTTAACTTTGGACACTCACTCTACATTAAAGAGAAACTACTATAAACATTGTTATTTCATATGGTTTGCCATCTGGTTGAAGTTTCACCGTGCATCTCAGCCTTTAGTTTGCCCATCTCTAAGAGAAATTAGGACACGGAATTGATTTCCTTTTGTGCATGCATTAAATTTTGAAATAAATCTTACAATTTATATTAGAAAGTGTATTTATTTTTACTGAGAGATTTTTAATCATTTGAAACAGATCCAATGCAAATGAATAAATTTAATTTGTTTCCAACAATTTATTTTTTACAATTTGAAAAAGTCACCTTAGAAGTGCATTTTCTATGAAGAATAATAAAAACATTTTTTAATATTTATCAAATTTAATCACAATTTGTTATTATTTATATTCTACAATATTTGTAGATGAAAAAAGGTTATATCAAATGCATTTTCTTTTGTATTGTTTCCTTTTCTTTTAACAAATCAATTATAAATTTTGATTTATTACTAAATGAAAAACAAAGAAAAAAGCAAAAATGTTTATCTAATGAATCTTTCAAGTGACTTTTTGATGAATTGGATATGAAAGAAAATTTGAAAAGGAAGACAAGAGGGCAGAATAATTCTGAATGTTCTTTTTTCTTTATTTTGTTTCACTGATAAGTAATGTGCCTAAACAACAACAGATGAAAATCTATTCCACTTTACAAGTATTAAGAATGGAGATAGCAGTGATTGCATAAATCAGCTTTAAAACTAGTAATGAAAGGGAAGGTTAATGAATTTCATTTTATCAAAGCCATTATTTTTAGTTTATCATTAGCAGTTTATCATACATACATAACATTTTCTCTATATATATAATTTTTTTTTCTATTTTTTTAATCATATCACCTTAAGCAAAGCGGTAACGCCATTGATGCGCAGGGAGCTACTTAAGAGTAAAAAGATTGGAAAAGAGAAAACCGGAAACCACATTCTAAACAGGGAACAAGGGATGAGCCTCTTCACCTGTTCAAAAGACGTGGGTAGAGTGTGAACTGGGCGGTAGTTTAGTCTATCTACTCCAATTGAGAAAAAAAAAAAGAAAAGAGTAAGAGGATTGGAAAAAAGAAAGCAGGAAGCCACATCCTAAACAGGGAACAAGGGATGAGCCTCTTCACCTGTTCAAAAGACGTGGGTAGAGTGTGAACTGGGCGATAGTTTAGTCTATCTACTCCAATTGAGAAAAAAAAAAAAGAAAAGAGTAAGAGGATTGGAGAAAAGAAAGCCGGAAACCACATCCTAAACAGGGAACAAGGGATGAGCCTCTTCACCTGTTCAAAAGATGTGGGTGGAGTGTGAATTGGGTGATAGTTTAGTCTATCTACTCCAATTGAGAAAAAAAAAAGAAAAGAGTAAGAAGATTGGATATATATATTAAAGTGTATTCTTCTAAATAAATATGTAAATAAAGGCTTATAATGTATATATTAAGCTGCATATGACCCTTTTCTATCTTTTTATTAAAATAGTAAAATTGCATAATATTGAAATATAACACACACACACTCACACATAGTGTTAAGTTATAATGATGTTTAGTGACAAGATTGTTGTTTTTTCTGGTATTTTGGCAAGCAGGTTTTTTTATTGTAAAGTGCTCAATATTGGGGTGGAGATAGAGAGTCGATAGTTTTAGTGCAAAGATTTTGTCACTTTAACTGAGCAGGTTCATGCTGACTTTAAAGTTTCATGAGGACAACATTATGATACCTTATTAGGGCTGGTTTTCTTCCAAGAATGTATATATATAATTAGTTAGGCCACTTTCACCTCTTATGTTGCATATGTCATTTATCTGAATACACTTTTTTAAAAAACTCATCCTAAATTCCCTTTTTGTGCCCTGTTGGCTGAGGCTTCAGAATATACTGACTGCACCTCTGCAGAGGAGTAAACCCCCAAAAATAAAATAAATGTTTCTGAAACTTTGAGGAATATTAACTGATTTAAAGTATAATTAATCTGATTTGAGACAACTATTATTTACTTAAGTTCAATATCACAGAAATGCATTTTTTAAACTCAGCAGTAGCTGTATTGACATGCTGACAGTGAGCTAATATTTTACAGAGCCTACCAGGATGTGCGTTGTGGTGCAGTGGATATCGGCTCGGAATGAGAAATCGCGGAGCCGAGTTCGAATTCTAGCTAAATTCATTGCATTCACTTACGCGCAAATACCCTTGGGAAAGGTATTAATCCATCTCTTCCTTCCAGTTATGGGTTAAATAACAGGACAGATTGGGTTCTATAGCCTTGGTCGGCAACCAGTCTACAGCAGAAAGCAATGGCAACCTACTGTGGGATAATCTTCTGCCCAGTCAGTCATATCTCTTTCGAGACATGATCGCCGAAGCGTGTATCATGTATGGCACTTAAACTGACTGACCTGTAAAACATAATTGAAGAAAATAATGTGAGCACTATTCTTATCTCATTTTTAAGTACTCAGTAATCTTCAAAATTTAGGAAAATATTTTCTGTAATATAATGTTTTATTGAATTTTAGAAATTTTAGCTTTAAATTTGTTATAGTTATCACTCTTATTTTCTAATAATATCATGTATGGAATGCACACACAAAAGTTGGCATTTTTATATACATAGAAAAAAAATCAAAATTCTTTTAAAAATATTGGTGTTTGAAAATGTGTATTAAGCTTTTCCATTTATGATTAGTAAATATAGTTTTCACTTAATAATAGTATCATCAGAATTTTAAGATATAAAACTTAATAAATTTTTCTAATTAGAATTTAAAAAGAAACTAAAACAATTCTTATAAAAATTCATTATTCAGCAAAACGTTTTTTTTTTAAACTGTAGTGTCCTTAATATATAATATTTATAAAAGCAATTAAAAGCTTTTCCAATTAGTGTCATAGTTTTATTGCATTTTTCTATTTTACAGTTCAGAGCAGGATTTTGGTAAATGGTGCTTTCATTTGACAAAAACAAATTTATGATTTAAATTCTCCAAGGAGTCCTGCTTTTAACTGATATAAATATGAAGAGGGTGGAATTTTGATTTCTTAAAATTTCATAAAATTAAGGAGTAACACATATAAAAATAATATATCTTTTTCAAGATTATTTTTTTACAAAAATAATTTAACTCATTTATGAATAAAATTAAGGAGTAACACATATAAAAATAATATATCTTTTTCAAGATTGTTTTTTAAATTACAAAAATAATTTAACTCATTTATGAATAAGTTCTGAAAAGCTAATCAAAATCTAACTAAAATTTTGAACATGATAGAAAGTGAAAAAAATGTAATAAAACAATAAAAAATACTTTGGTCTTTCCACTTAATAATAACATAAACATTCTGAGGATAAAACTTTGTTTTTATTAAGTTTGAGCCTTTTTTATATACTCTTTTTTAGAAAATTTTTAGAGGTATCTACTTTAATCTATGGATGCAGAAAAAAATAACATGAAGGAAATTTTAGTTAACAGTTATGTATAATATGTATAAATAATTAATATTTTATTGAGATAAAAATATGTTTGTTTTTATTACTGAAATCAATCACATTGTTTTGTTTGTTTGTTAATTACCTATTGATTATCTACAAGTATGTGGTTCTAAGTTACATGAATCACTTTACTCAGAACACAATATACAAAAATATTCTGTTGTAAGATAGCTAGACGGAAAAAATATTTATCAGTTATACTGTTGTAATAAGGAGTAGCCATATAAAAAATTGATTTTTCAAATAACACATTCATGTATCATTCATTGTCTCACTCAGCCTTTGAATAATAATAAAACTATTTTTAACTTTCTGAAAAGCAACACCTTAAAATGAACTTCCTTTAACTTGCTATGAGAACCTAAATAAGTTCATATCAGTTATTAATTAATAGCCAGAGGAAGAAAAATCAAATAAATTTAATTTTTTGGGATTTAATTTAGAATAAGTAGATCTGGAGGCATATATCTTTCATTACAATTTGATATTGTAATCTAATACATGAAATGCAGTGGATTTTGTGCCATGCTGCACAGGTATTGATAAAGATTTGAAAATAATCCATTTTTTTTTTCACATCTTGTCCTGCCATTCAATTACTGAAGTAGGTTCTTCTTCTTCTATGTGCCCTGTCCCTTCAGGACGTAGGCGATCATGGCCCTCCACGTCTCCCTATCCCTTGTGGCTCTTAGTATGTTTGCTTCTGTTGCTCCTGACAACCCCCGTTCCGTCATCCACCTGATCAGGCCCTGCAAATATGTTATCCGCTGCCTTCCTCGGGAAATAGGTTACTCACTGTTTAATCATTTCAACCCCAGCAAGGCAATAATGCTACTAAGATACAAGGGGCTACTGATGATGAGAAAATGTTAGTGAGGAGAAAAGACAATAAGAGAACAAGATTTAGGAAGACAGAAGGTAGTGACTGACATTGCATTTAAATTTTTGAATATCATAAATGACAAGAAAGCAAGAAACTGGAAGAGAATTCTACAAGTGAGATATGTGAGAAAAAAAACTATTAGAATAGAACTTATGATTACATGTAGTTATTTCAGCAGTAAAATCATGAGACCTTGTTGCCAATCTAGTAGTACATTTAAATTCATACAGTCAAGGTAGCAAGTCAGTAGAAAACATACATTCAAGAAGGTACAATAAGTTGGTCCCCTGAAGGTTAGCATTAGTCATGCTAATGGAAGTCAAAAATGTTTCTCTAAGGTTACTAAAAGATATCAGTTTAATTTTTCTTCCCTTCAATATATTCTATGAGTATCAAATTCCCTAAGCTTTCTTTTTTCATTATGTCCCAGAAATTTCAATTATCTCTTTCTGATTATAAGAATCATTTTTGCTTCCATTTTTCTTAAAACTTTCTCATTGTTTACATATTCCATCTGTTCTCTTTCTGTAGAAACGTATTTTTATTGTTTCAAGTCTCTTCCTCAAATGTGAAAAAATTGTCCAACTTTTAATGTCACATAGGAGGCTTGATATTACATAACAATTCAGCACTCTTCTTTTTTTGTTTCTTATAGAATGATCTCATTTGTTCATTCCTCTTGCAAATTAATTCCACTTTATGATATCTCTCAGGATAAATGCATATCCTCTTTTCAGATAACATGGCAGAGACTATGCTGAGTTACATGGTACCACCAACAAGTGGGTGTATGTGTGTGTGAGTGGGGGTAGATTCTTTTCTTTTCCAAGGCCAATAGTATGAATTAAATGTAAACTGTCCCAGCAGGAGTTTGAACTCATTTTACAATGTCATGCTACTAAACATTAAGCCATCCTAACTTCTTTAATTCAATTATGTTGCTTGTTGATTAATTTACAAAAGTTTAGGTTCTTTGATATTTTCTTGGCACATAATTGCATAATTAATTGCAATCTCCATATGAATCTCATTACTAAAATGATTCCCTTCAGATATATATGACGGAGTCCTGAATAAGTTCTTATCTTGGCCCACATTTCAAAATAAGTATTTCAATGACCAAACATCAAAATATTGTATTTGTCTATATTTCTGAGATGAGGTAGTATTTACAATATTTACATTATTTGGACTATTGTCTTTGTTGCCATTTGTATGACGTTCCGGCCTTCTTTAGGTACTAGGAATTTCAAACCAAACCCTTTATTACAATCACTGGGGTATATGAACTCTATTGCTTGCATAGTAATGCCTCTTTTGGAAGTCATGAGTTATCTCCCTCTAACCCTGTAAGAAATACAAGCCTGTTTTGCTGTATCACAACTCAGTGTGTGGTTAGACATCTGCTTGCTTTTAGCTGGGATTGAAACTTGACTGATTCAAAGAGTCTACTACTAAGCTATCGGCAGACGGATGAGAGAGGAAGAAATTTTAACGTGTTATATATATGCAGTGTATACCCGCAAGCAGCTGAGAGAACTCAGAGAGAGAGAGAGAGGGAGAGAGAGAGAGAGAGAGAGAGAGAGAGAGAGAGAGAGAGAGAGAGAGAAAGAAAGTAGGCACCTTACATGTCACTTATAAAACCAAAGTGCCATAAAAAACATTTATTAACCCATGATTTACAAGAAACCTTAAGGAAAATTCTGATAAAAAAAAAACAAGAATTCTATATAAATCACAACATCAAAAACATCTCGTCAATCATCCTTACATTATTTAACAGGGGAAATGAAGTATTGAAAGTTTTTTTGAAACTAGAAAGATTCTCTATTTACATTATTTGAACTATTGTTTGACATGTTGGTTACCATTTGAACAATGTTTCAGCCATTAAACACTCCAGTCTTCTTTAAGTGTTAGGAATTTCAAACTGAACTGTTTATTATGATCACTGGGGTATTACATTGTATGAGTGGTGGGAGTTGAAGTTGAGATATTGTCTAGGGAATGTTGGCTTGTGGTATACTGATGTCTTGATCTCCCACACTGTTCAAGTTATTAGCATATCCAGGAATGCCAGTTTGTTGATATTTTCTTTTTCCATAATGAACTGTATGGATGATCTTATTGAGTTTACATGATCCAGTAGCTTCTGGACCTCCTCCTGGTGTGTCCAGAGTATGAGGGTGTCATCAACATATCTCAGAGTTGTCTTAAGAGCTGTGGGTTGTAATGCCATCTCTTCAAAGTATTCCATATGTTAGCCAGTGATGGTGATAATGGCAAGCCCATTGCTAATATATATCTGATCCCAATCCAAAGTGCGTTGCTTGTGTGCAGAAAGTCAGCATCTTCATCAGGTTATCTAGTGGAATACTTGTACATCCTCCTAGGGATGAGTCCGAGGCCAGTCTGTCCCTGACTACTGATAGTGCCTCCACCGTGGGTACCTTGGTGAACAGAATCACCACATCTAGACTCATCATCTAGCTGCATTGGATGGGAGCATCTTTGATAAGTTCCATGAAGTGGCAGAGTTTTGGACATATGATGATGACTTTCCTATCAGTAGGTCAATTATATCTACAAGGGAGCACACCAAGCCTAGGTTGCTAACAATCAGCCTAAGTGGAATACCAACTTTATGAATCTTAGGTAGACCATACATGTGAGGTAGCTCACTGTAATGTTGACACAACTGCCTGTATGTCCTAGGCTGGAAGTAATCCTTGTTCTTGATTTGGATCTGCGACTGCTGTTGATGCTCATGCAATTTCCATTCATGTGAGTCATGTGAAAGATTGGAATTAATGCTTCTTTTTCCTAAACTAAATTATTATACAACAGTCAAACCACGAGGAAAAAATAACAGCAGAGATATAGACACCTTTAAAACTGGCTATAGAAGTGGCCAAAAGCACTTGAGATGATGAAAACTATGAACAATTTCTATACCCCTAATCTCCAACAAAATGGAAAAAATATCAGGATGCTGGAAAAACATAACAGAGACCTATGTTAGGACAATCCTTTAAACTCACTCAGAACACACAAACAAAACAGGCCAAAACTTTTATTTTGTAAATAACTCCTTAATTAGAAGATAACAAAATTCATTATGCAGGAAATACTTAGAGGGAGTTCTAATAAATATTTTGCCATTTATAAATACATGTTGAACATACTTTATTACATCAACAACTTTTATAAAATCTATAATTAAAGAATCTGAAATATGTCTACCTACAACCAGAACCAGTGGGACTTAACTTTTTTCTATATTACACAAAACATACACAAATCAACAAATAGACAATCACCAAATACAGATAAAATACCTACTAGATACTCAAATGAATATACATTATAATTTGAATCCCACACAGACAAACAGAATTATAATACACATACACACATGCTGCTTGATAGGACAGATATACATGAGATCTGCTTAACCAATAAAAAACAAAAATATAAATGCCTGAATTTTCTTTTCTCCACCATATTTAATTTTCTGAAAAGATATATATTGGACTCTTTTGTTGTTTTTTTTTACATAAAAGGGAACAGCACCTTAGTTCTTAGGACCACACAGTCAGACTATCATCATATATGATTTGATTATAGTGGTGAAAGCTTGTTCAGAACCAATCACACTTTTCATAAGAGCCAAATACAGGTACAATTATCTTGCAACTGTTCGCAACAAACAGAAAATAACTCTTTGAACATGGAATGTTAGAACCTTAAACAACTGTGGACAGCTGAAAAACGTGAAGCAGGAGATGTCTAGATTGAATATTAAGATTCTAGCCATATGTGAAATGAGATGGCCAAACAACGGAGACTTTCTCAGTGACATGCACAGAATTATATATGTAGGAGGTAAATATAATGAAAAAGGAGTTGGTGTTATACTAGATAAAGACACAAAAAAAGCATCATGGGATACTACCAAATATCTGAGAGAATTATAGTAGTTAAAGTGAAAAGAAAGCCTTTCAATATTTTGGTAATAGTGGTATACATACCAACATCACAAAATACAGAAGAAGAAATTGAGTCCTTCTACTCCATGCTAGATGGCACAGTGCAAATCACAAGAAATCAGAATTATCATAGGAGATCTGAATGTTAAAGTTGGCCAAGGAAAAGAAGGTGAAACAGTTGGACTTTGGACTAGGGCCCTGCGATAGCCATGGAGAGAAATGGGTCCAATAGTGCACAGTGAATGACCAGATAATAACCAATAAGTGGTTCCAAGAGCACCCAAGAAGATTATGGACATGGAGAAGTCCAGGAGAACAAACTAAAAACCAAATTGACTACATTACTATCAATAAGATATTCAGAAATGCAGTCCTTCACTGCAAAGCTTACACAAGTGCAGACGGCAGAAGTGACCACCTGCCAGTCGTATGCAAAGTAAGGATAAAACTAAGAAGATTAAAGAAACCCGACACAGTCCTAAGACTGCAGTACAATAGACTCATGAATGATTTGAACCTGCAAGCAACATATACGGAAAGCATGAAAATGATATGAAGGACAAATTGGGGATGGAAGCTCAAAATAGAATGCACCAAGAGTGGCTCTCATGACATCGACAAATGACATCATTTGTAAGGAAAAAGCACACCAGAAGAAAAATGAGTGAATCACTGGTGAGATTCATGGTCTGATGTGAAAGAGACAGAAAATGATGCCAAGATATGGAACGGAATATAAGAGACTACACAAGGAAATACGAAGAAAATGTAGACAGGATAAAGAAAGATGGCTCAACAAAAAATGGGCTGAAGTAAAGAGAATGAGCACAACAAATAATGGAGAAATGCACAAAAAAATAATAAAGGAACTAACAGGACAAAGGACACACTCAGCAACAGGATGTATAAAAGTAAAAAAATGGCACACTAATACTAGAAAAAGATTAAATACTTCAGAAATGGGACAAGTCCATTGGAGATCTCTTCCATGACAACAGAGAGCAACCAACAATGCACAAAACTATGAATGAATCAGAAATATTAAAAACTGAAGTGGAATTAGCAATGGCCAAAATGAAGAGAAACAAAGCAGCAGGACCAGATGAGATTGTAATAGAGATGCTGATGCTTTGGCATCGACAGACTAACAGAAATAATAAACGAAATCTACACCAGTAGCAAATAAACGAGACGACCTAAGCAGATCAATCTTCATAACACTACCTAAGAAGCCAGGTGCAAAGAAATGGAAGCTCCATCAAACAATCAGTTTAATGAGCCACATAACAAAACTCATCATCCGGATTCTGATGAACAGAGCATGCAGCAGAATCGGCCCAGAGATAGAACAGGAACAATGTGGATTTGCTAAAGATACCAGAATGAGGAATGCAATATTCATGCTCAGAATGCTATCCATACAAATGCAGAAAGACCGTTATCTGTGCTTTATAGACTCTGCAAAAGCATATGACAAAGTACAACACAGGGACTTGGTACAGATGCACGACAACCTCAACATTTTCGGAAAAGACGTTAGGATAATCAAGAATCTATATTGGCAGCGAACCGCTTGTGTATGGATAGAAGGTGAACTCAGCAGGTATGCAAAAATAGAAAGGGGCGTAAGACAAGGATGTGTTTTCTCACTGGATCTTTTCAACCTGTACAGCAAAACAATTATAAGAGAAATAAAAGCCTTGCCAGGATTCGTCATTGGTGGTCACAATCTCAACAATATCTGATACACAGATGACATGATGCTGATAGCAGACATGGAAAGGAAAACTTCTACAGAACTTAGCAAAAGAAAGTGAAAAGAAAGGACTGAGCATAAACCTCAAGAAAACTGTATGTTTAACCATCAGTAAAAAGAGGAGATCAATATACCAACTGCAAGTTGGAGAATCTAAAGTAAAACAAGTAAAAAAATTCAAATACCTGGGAAGTGTTTTGACAGAGGATGGAAAATGTGACATGGAGATCCAAAGACGCATTGGCATGGCCAAAGACGCATTTCAGAAGCTGACCAGAATACTGAAAGACAGGAATATCTCATTAGAAACAAAGAAAAGAGTGCTGGATTTCTATGTGATATCTGTCCTTCTGTATGGAAAGAAATGCTGGACGATCTCATCAAAGATGAAGGAAAGGCTTGAGGCAGAAGAAATGTGATTTTACAGAAGGATGCTGAGGATACCATGGACAGAGCAGGTGTGCAACAATGAAGTGTTGGAAAGGATGCAAACAAGAAGAAAACTGATACTAAATATCAGAAAGAGACAAATGAGGTTCCTGGGACATGTAATGAGGAAGGAAGGCCTGGAGAACTTGAAACTCACAGGTCAGATAAATAGAAGAAGAGACAGGGGAAAGCAGTGTGAAATGTGCCTGTTATATCTGAACAAATGGTTAACAGAGCAGGGCTTAGAAGAGATACTAAGAGAAGAATTATTGAACACAACAAGAGACTGAGCCAAGTGGAAGTCCATGATCATCTACATCCTGAAGGGACACAGCACATGAAGAAGGATTACACATAATGTGTCACATGGTTTCCAAACGGCCCTCCTCCAGTTTTTAATTCTGAGTTGCAAATGTATTTGCATATATATTTTGTTTGATAATGAGTTAGTACGCAACATAGATGAAAATGTTATTACTTCTAATTTTGAAAATTGTGGGTTCATAAAAAATCCTCATTACATGAGTGTTCTTAAAAAAACAGTAAAATCAGTTATTGCAAATTGCCTGAAGACACCAAATGGTAGAAATGTGAGTTTGCTTAACAACTAATTTACAGATGAAAAATATTCAAAAGTTCTACAATATAATATTATTGAAGACCTTTTAATATGACCATGTACTGGTTTAACTTAATTTAAATAATTAAATAATTATATATATATACAGACACACATATATGTATGTATATCTATACACACATGAATATATATATATATATATAGATATATATATATATATATATTAGTCATCCACATACAAGCCCGTTTCACCGTATCACAGCTCATCAGTGTGGCTAGACATATCCACTTGCTTCTGGCCGGGATGGAAACTCGACCGATTTGGTGTCAGTCGGAGTCTCTACTCCCTAAGCCGTTGGCGCATGGCATCAGAGAAGGGAAATTTTTACATCTTGTATTGTATACAAGCAGTGTATACAGACGCCAATCACCAAGAGAACTCAATTAATTTCTAAAGTGTCACGCATATAGCCGAAGTGGAAACTGTTTTTAAAATTTTCTTCTCCAGAGAGCTCAATCGTAATGAGAGCATAATATATTAGTCATCCACATACAAGCCTGTTTTGCTGTATCACAACTCATCAGTGTGGCTAGACATATCCACTTGCTTCTGGCCGGGATCGAAACTCGACTGATTTGGTGTCAGTCGGAGTCTCTACTCCATCATGCATGCACAGCCAGGTAACCTTACAAACATTTAACTTTAAAAAAATAGCTATATCAATTTATACAAGAATTAAAAATCAATAATAATATTTGCAATACAAGAACAAAGTTATGATAGGATTTTATCTAAATGGATTTTGATTCTTAGCAATAAGTGAAATCAGTAAAAAGTTTAAAATACTTGATTGACATTAGCTGCAGTCAGTTCTTTCATAATTTCAATTCTAAAATATGGAAATGTCTGTTTATTATTAAAAATATGTTAAAATATGATAGACACAATTCTATATTCTCTAGAAGAAAATTTATTTAAATGAACACTTTCTGTCTAAAGAAACTTAAAACATACATACATACATATATATGGTAATAACAAATATCATTAACACCTTACTAAACATATCAACCAGTAAATTATTGAAAGATAACACATTACAGGCTAGCAGGATTTTGAAAATATAGTACTCAATATTTAAAAATAGAACTTCAGTAGTTAATAAATGAATACCTCATATTCTTTTATTATTTCACCTCAAGCAAGGCAATAAAGCCCCCAACATGCAAGAATATGAGAAAAAATACACTATTAAGGAAAGAGAACAAAAAAAGAACAAGAATTAAGAAGGCAGATGATAATGATTACCATTACATTTAAATGATATAAATAAATAATATATAAATGAGAGAGAGGAACAGAGATTTGTAAAATGGTTATCAATCTTATCTCACAAACCAATTTATTAATATAGTGAATTTAGCTTGCAATGGGTGCCCCACCACTTTGATCTGGAGTCAGACTACATTAAACTTAATGTATATATATATATATATATATATATATATATACAAACACACAACTGCTAAAAAATAAAATGTCTGTACTGATTCAAACAAGCCTCAAATTACTTTGAGACTCAATATTTCACAATCAGGTATTGGAAAAAAGGTGTGGTTTATTGATTATTGCTAAAAAATTGATGGCATTCAAAAACCTATCAAAGTACACAGACAAACCTGCACATGATCTGCTTGCAGATATTTTGTCTTTCACATACAGACCTGATTTACATGACTGCACAGAAGCACATATATGATTGAACATGCATAATATATATGCAAAATACAATTTTACAGATATACATATGCTCACACCTTTGTACATGTGGTGTAATATACATACATAAAGATCTGTGTAACGTTATAGCTATTTCAACATATTCAAATAGGTTTATCGATTCAGTGTATGCCAACCTCTACAGATATGCACATGCATTCAACTATAGCTAAATCTTTATGAACTTATATGTATATCATCTGTATAAAAATATAAATACTGATGTATTATTTATGTCATATATGTATATAAACACAAACACACATATGCATATATTTGTATACTTACACACTATTTTTTCATACATATTTATTTGAAGCAGAGATATCTATTAGAATGCTGAAAGGGTTTCTGGTTCTGCTCACTTCTAAAATCTGAAAGATATTTATCTATGAATAGATAAATTTTTATGTATATAGACATATATAGGAATATGCACTTATGCATACACTGTCCTTCTCAAATCTATACAGAATTTTGTGTACATACATACATACATACATATATACATACATACATACATACATACATATTAATTATTTCACAAAGTGATAGTGTCACTAAAACACCAGGAGATACTAAGAGTGAAAGAAAATGAGAAGATGTTTGTGAGGAGAAAAGAACAGGATTCAGGATGATAAGATGGCAATCAGTGTTGCATTTGTATTTTTGAAGAATGTAGTGGGCAAGAATGCATGAAACTGGAAGTACTTGAAAAGAAACTGTTAGAATAGAACTTATTGTTACATATAACTATTTTAATGGTAAAATGATGAAACCTATTTGCCAATCTAATTTAAATCTACATTTAAATTAATGAGGTTAAGGTACCTAGGAGCGGGGAGCTTATTAGAACAATTACCATGAAGATATTTATAGAAAAGCCAGACCAAATATATCAGCAATATTCAATGCATAGATGAATCGTAGGTTTGTAAACATGCAAGATGGATTCTGGAAAGAAAAATTAAATCTTTCAATGAGCAAACTTAGCAATTAATTTTATATAATCACTGTACTTCATATCAGTGGAAAACATGAAACCAAAAAGGTAATAGAATTGCTCTTCTCGAGCTTAGCATCAACCATACTGATGGAAGTAAAAAATGGTTCTCTATGAGGATTAAAAGATTGTAGTTTTATATTTGCAATCCATTTCCTGCCTCAGTTAACAACTAATTATAAGTCATTTTGTGAGCAGCTGCTAGTTTCCCTTTTTTCAAATTTATCAGACAATAGTAAATAACTGTCATCAGCATAAATATCTAGCAAGGATCTGATGACATTGGAAATAAAGAGAAATAATGCAAGTCCAAGGATAGAGCCATGAAGAAACCCATGCTAATGTGAAATGATTTAAAAGTGTGGCTGTTCAACACAGACTTCATTACATGATTTGTTAAGTACAAATATATTAAGTATTTGGTCAGAGATACCAAGCCGTGACCTTGTAACTAAGGCCACAGCTTAAGCCTCACTGTTCTTATCTGAAGCCTGCTAGACAAATTCAGAAGTAACTTTTAACACATCACCAGTTGACCTAGAGAAATAGAAGCCATGTTGCTTATCCCAAAAAAAGGCTGTGTGAAGTGAGATACTTAACCAATTATGAATATGAACTTATACATATACTATCCTTCTCAAATGTATAGTGACATTTACACATGCACACATATATGAAATAAATGTGGTAATGCTTTCATATGACACATTTAGTTAAGGAACGAGATGTGTTTTCAGCTTCTTCAGGCTAGAATAAAAATCAAAACTGTGTAAGGAAATGCATTTAAGAATAAAAGGGGCAATAAAATTACCTGATGAGAGCCTATGCCCAGTGTCCAGAAAATGCTATATATATATATATTAGAGCCATTGGTGTTTGTTTAGATTTTTAGATCATTTTTCTTACAAATAGTTTTGACTTCATTTCATCTTAAAGAAGCCGAACCAAACACATCTTGTAGATGAAACGTGTCATATAAAAGCTTTTCCACTTTATTTCATTATCTACACTTTTGTTTCAGATTGTATTATACATTCCAGAAATACACACACACACACACACACACACACACACACACATTTATTTATATATTTTTAACTTATTTGTTTAAACATTACTCTTAATAGATACACATATTTGAGTAGATACTCAGTATTTATTATTAAAGAGTATATTTATTTGTTTACATTTACTAGCCTGAATATTCAAGAAAAATATGTGCCTTCTGGCAGAATTTGAACCTGCATTTCCTTATATATATATATATATATATATATATATATATATATATATACAGATCTATATATATATATATATATATATATCTACAGATGCACTATTCTTCACAAGTCTATATAGACATTTACATACATTTCTGTTCCCACAGTTTTCTTTATGCACTCACAAACAAGCATCTGTATACTGACACATATATAAATATGTATATATGTTTAGATTCAATATGTGGCAGAAGTTGGGTTATTTTTCATCTAAAAGACAAAAAAGAAAATTTTACCATGAGTAATAAAAAAATTATTTAAGTTTTAAAATTTGTAGGGAAAAGATTTTTTTCTTTCTTTCTTGAAACAGTTTCTGTTTTCACCATTTCTTCTCTTCCTACCACCACCACCACTACCACCAACAACAACACACAATGAGTTTATCATTAATGATTCTGATATGGAAGTCAGCCAGCCATTAGCAGTAACTCCTAGGGTTGTATTTGCTTCCCTGCTCTTCTCTTTGATGGCAAGACAGAGTATTAGTTTGAAGAAAAGAGTATCAGGAAGGATAATCGATCAGGCTTAACAGCAAAAGTTGTTTTTCACCATCTTACTCAGACTTTTACTTTTTTTGTGCCATTTTCCCCCAGATCATCTTCTTCCTCCTCCTTATCATCATCATCAAATTATTTGCTGTTTGTTATCATCATCCTAGATTCTTATCAAACTAATTTTTATTAGTAGTAATAACTTTTATTATTTTATATTTACCATTGTCTTTATGCTATTGTTGCTTTAGTCATAACTTTTCTCATCTTTCCAGTTTTTGTTATCATTAAACATTGTTATTATTATTGCACTTCATATTGTCTATATATGATAACGCTCACAGAATCTGCAGCAATAATGCATTTGTGCTGACTCATTCAGAATTATCTGCCATAAAATGTCTTTTCAAGATGCAAATAAAGAACTGAATATATAATTAACAATTCATTGAAAAAATTCAGCCCCATCATGACACAGGAATGGAGATAATTAGAAAATCTCCAATCAGTGTTACTATTAATGACCTTAAATTCATCAACAAATGCAGAGTTCTGAAGTTAGTTTGATCCAGATTAAGTTTCAAAACATTATTCCATGCCAGAAAGGTAAGAACAACTGTGACAAGGTCAGGTTGGGCTCTAGTTAAGGAGAGAATCTTTTATAATTGATTCATTAATGAAGCAAGACCTTTAATATAATTATAGATAAGATTATAAAATGTTAATGTTGTCATCAAAATCATTCAGTCTTCATTTGAATTAAAAGAATAATAATTTTAAGTCAATAAATTTAATAGTAGTTTTTTATAACGCAAACTTCATTATAACAATGAATGTAAGTTGTTCATTTTTTAAATATTCTTTGCTTTATGTTATGGAATTGTTATAATCTCAAAAACCTAGTCCCAAAGTGATTACAATAAGTGGCTTCTTCTGTAATAATAGAAGTATCTTCTTTAATAAAGATTTTAACCACAAAATGAATATAGTACAAAGTCAAGTTATAGTAATATATTTTTATTCATTTCACTCCATCCAAAGTCACTAAGATGAAAGGGGTTACTAAGTGTTAGAGAGTATGAGAAAAAAAATATATATTATATAAGGAATACTATTAAAGAATGAGAATACTAAAAAAAGCAAGAAGACTAAAGATAACAATTATGAATGAAGTTTGTGTTATAAAAAATTTAAATTTTTGAAGATTAAAGTTGACTGGGAAGCAAGAAGCTGGAAAAGAGTTCTACAAGCAAGAAGTGTGATAGAAGAAACTGTTAGCATAGAACTTGTTTATAATGTCTGAGCAATGGATTTACATTCACATCTGATACACTTGATTTTGTATATGATATTTTAGGATATTTGAAATTATATTCTTAACATTAGAAACTCACCTTTTTAAGTTACATCTAGCCATTTCATTGGTAAACTGATGAGATCTTGACACAAAACTAGTACTGTACTTAAAGTCATGAAGTCTAGGTACCATAGAGGAAAGTTTATTAGAACAATTACCATGAAAGTATTTATAGAAAAAGCACAGGGAAGTTAGTTTTCGGCAGTTGGAAAGTAACTGAAGATGAGCTGCCAGGTCAGGAGCAATAACATTGCAGATTCTTCTTTGGATTTTATCAAAAATCTATAAATGTATAGTAGAAGCACCAGACCAGATGTGGCTGCAATTGAAATACATGGATGAAAGGTAGACTTATAAATTTGTAATACAGAAGAGAGAAAAATTGTCTAACACAGCACAATGAACCAAATTTCTAGCAGTAGATCTAGTAACTGATTCAATATAATCTTTCTACTATTATTAGCTCAGTTACTCTACTAGAGGTTAGCAACAGTCATGCTAATAGAGGGCTGAAAGAAATCACTCAGATGACTGATAGTGCAGTTTTATTTTGGAAGCATTAAAATTAAAAAGCCATTACTGATCCCAGTTAAAAGAAGATTGTAGATCATTTTTAAGATCAGCTGCCAATTTGATTTTAATTGTTACTGTTAAGACAGGAGTAAATAATTGTGACATCAGCATAAATAGCAAGTTAAGAACTGATGCAATTAGGAAGGTTGTTGATGAAAATTAGGAACAGTGTAAATCCTGGGATAGTGACACAGAATCTTTCCCTACATTACTGCAGAAAGATATAGAAGAATAGCTATTCTGTGTTATAATCTTCCTAAAACCAGATCTTCTTCTGACTCATGTTACACAAATTTCCACTACTGGCCAGAAGTGAACACTCTGAAATCTAAGACTGAAATAAAAACTTTCTCAACTATGCATAGACTTTGCACATAGTTTTTATTTCACTTACTCACTCAAAGAAAAATACAATCCAGAATTTTCACCAATACCACCCACTTCTGCTTAAAGAAACAAAATAAAAATTGAAACCAGCCTAAGTCTAAGAAAAGGACATAAAAACCCATCAAAAGGACTTCTGGGACACTTGGTCGGCATACCAGCCATGATTCACAATGTGGGATGCAACCTCCCATCTCCTGTGACACCTGTCAAATGCCTTCAAGATGTCCAAAGCAACAACCTAATCTTTCACATTCTTATTTAAAGTTTGATATACTTTTTCAGTAATAAGAAGTAAGACATCAGCAGTTGACTTTGAGAAGCAAAAGACTGCACATAAATTGTTTGCATGTTATTATCTTGGCTTTAATAATATATTCCAAATTTATTTTTGTGAAACAAATATGAGTATGAAATTGATTGAGGGATTTATTTTTTATGACTTATCAACTCTTTATGGGTTATTTAAGGCCAAAATATATTTTGGATAGCAATAATAACTTTTCTTTATCAAGTTAATAATGCATTAACAATTTTTTCAGAATAACTGAGTTTTCCAGATAAATGTCCTACTATTTAAGCCATAACTGGAGAGGAGATGGATTTATAGCATAGTTGTATGGTGGGGTGACCAATATGGTTTTGATGTGGTTGTGATAATGAATTAATAAAGGCCAGCTTTGTATGAACAATACCATCATTTCTATTTTCATTGTTGACTCCATTAATTTACATATTTTTGTTTAGCTGCTTTTTTATCATTTTATATGTATTTTGGTGTTGAGTTTATAAAAAGTTTCACATGAATGTATCATATTTGGTTTTATGCTTGTGCCTGGAGTAAAACAGTAGTCAGTTGTTGTTGGTCATAATTTGTTCTGGTATAGGTATAGGTGGATTATCTTTTTGAATTAATTCTTAGTTTCCCCTATATCTTTTTCTTGTGTGAATATTATTTCAACATGTCTTCCTTTGGGTTGGTTGGCATTTGTGGAATCACCAATGGTAAGGTTACAAGGCTGCACATGCATGCACATGTATGTGGCTGTGGGCCACTTCAGAGCAAAAAGAAAAGAAAAGAGACAGTATTCATGTGTTTTTTGTTTTTATATCTTTGTAACACCTACAAATTTCTGCTTTGATTTTGGCCAGAACATTAATGATCGGTTGGCTTCCACATGATGTCAGCTGACCAAGTAAGTTATGTCTGGGTTATAGAAAAGAAGGAAAGGATATATGTGTAGAAAAAAAGAAACAGAGTTTCTTTGATATTCTATTCGTAAAGGGGAAAGGGTATATTTTAATATGCTTACTATTATTCATAACAGATTCATATCTTTCTCAAAGATATTTGTAAGTAAATGAATGTAACAAACTCAACTGGAATTCAAACTTGGCTCTCCAATTCCTCAATTCAAGCAGCTATCCATTACACCAACCACACATCCACATGTGCATGAAAAGCAAACAGTTACATTAACAAAATTTTATATATATTCTTAATAAAAAAGAGCAAAATTACAACTATTAAAAAGATGAGTTTCTTGTATAATGTTAAGGACATAATTTCAGATATCCCAAATTATCATATACAAAATCAAGTGGCCTTGATGTGAATGTAAATCTATTTCTCAGACAAATATCTACATTATAAACAAGGAAAGGAAGAAGCCAGACTAAACAGTTTTTCAATATCTATTCTATCTTTGATACTTTCAGGCTGGCATCAACATTGTTTTTGATTTCAGGCATAAAATGGATAAAGGCTAGCTTAATTCCAGTAATTTCTATTTCAAGGCAACACTTTATTATACTGGAGAGAGAGGGTTTTGGATTATTGAAACACTTCTTCAGGACAGGGCACTTTGCTTCTACACACATATGTTTGTAGGGACACCTTATTGTAATAAGGGGGGTCCCTACAGATATATATGTGTTGTCATATTTACTCTTGTGGAAGTCAAATAAATACATATAATTATGTAATATTATATTATTAAGTCATTTTATTACATTTACAAGATTTGTCTTACAAATATATTTAATGTTGAATAAATTTATTTGTCATAATTTGCATTGAAATGTATAAAGACAACTAATAAAATACTTAAAATATAGAGACAACTAATAAAATATTAAACATATAGACAAAATACTTGAATTATAGTGACAACTCATAAAATACTTAAAATAGCAAACATCTGATGCAACTACAGTTGTGTGATATTTTAGGTAGATATTTAAAAAAATGTAAATTGGCATTCAGTATTGGCTTATTCATTTGAAGACAACAAAATATTTTGTACCATATATAAAACATACAGTACTGTTCTATTCAACATTATATCTAAATTAATTTTGACTTTATTCTCAATATTAATGTTAACAGTAAAGATCCAGGATTTTGTCAACAACATAATAGAAATTTTTAAAATTATACATACAAAATTTTAAAGATTTTTTCAACTTTTCCTCTTGATTTTTGTCTTTCACTTCAGCCTCATAACTGAGCTTAAAACAATCAATTCAGAATTCACATTTTTAACACCCTCTTTTTAGCATTGTTATAGCATTGTTGCCAGGCAGTGCTGGCCCATTTTGGGACCAATAAGAAATTGCATTTTACTGGAAATAAATGACTATAAAGATGCTGTGGTTTAAGTAGTATACTTTACAATACGTACTAGCTAAATGACCTCCACCCCAGACACAACATAATAAAAATATATTACATAACAGGTCATACTGGATATTACTATATATCTGTATTGGTTTGGAAATAATACTACATGCTAGGTAGTCTCTCATGTATGTGTTATGAACTAAAATTTTACAGTATCTTGAAAATGTATATATACAAGGTGTGATGGACAAATTGTTGTTTAAATTACACAAAAATAAAAGTAAGATTGACATCTCATTTTAACAGATATATTTACCAAAATTACAGAAAAATATCTTGTAATATTAAAAAGTAAATTCATTTAATATAATCACCATTGGCTTCAATCATGGCTCCAGATGACTTTGGAATCTCATGCAACTCTTCTGGATAGTCTCTTTATTGAAGTTGTTCACCAACATCAACAAATGCTGAATGCTGCCATGATTCTTGCCATTAGTTCATCTTTACTGTTACAAGGAGTTTTGTTGGTCTCTCACTCAACTGTACCTCACATGTAATAATCAAGAGAGTTGCAGTCTGAGGAGTTAAGTGGCCAAATGTAAAGGGTGATGTGATCAGAGAAATTGTCTGACAACCATCACTGGGTTCCTCTGCTTGTGTGGCATGGTGCAGAGTCATGTTTCCAAACATAGGGTCTTTCAGCAGTCACCATCTTGACCCAGAGCAGCACTACCTCCTCAGATCACTTGACGTGAGCCTCCATGTTGAATCTGAGGCTCCGTAGGAAGATGAATGAAGGTATAATGTTGTCATCACTAGTGATCACTCCAAAAATCATGATGTTGATTGGATATATCATCCAACTTTTTTGAGTCCTCTACATTGTTCTCAGATTGACAACCAAAAACTTCAACATCTTACGGTGTGAATGCCAAGCAATACAGCATGCCATTTTCAAATTTCTGGCCGAGTGAATTATGTCATGATGCTCTTTTTCTCATAGCTAACCCTACTATACTTACTGTACACTCAACAAAACCGAAAACAAACAATGCACATGCATGAAGTTAAAAGTATACAACAGCAACAATTTAACCATAGCTCCAGTTATACACTAACAGCAGACATTATCAATTTTGCAACAGCATATATCCACACCAATGAAGAGTTACTTTGTTCAAATTTAAACATCTAAGTACATCTGTTTTGAAAATGTAAATTTGTTAAAGAATTCTAAAGCATTGCCAAATACTGATTAGATGTTTTTTCTCCATTTCCTATAGTTTTTATTTTCTATATTTTCTTACCATTTACATACAACCTACGAACAACTTTCATTCCATATTCTGGGAATATTGAAACTGAACAAAAAAATATAGACAAAATTTAACATTAATGAAGTCTGTTAATTAAATACTTTTATGCAGACTTTATTAAAAATGACAAACAAGTTGTGATGGTAAGTTTTATGTAATTTTTCATGTGATCTTATGATTTCTTTCTTTTGAGGGTATAAATTATATAAAAATTGCTCAAATGTTTTGTTTATTCAAGCACTTTTGGCCATACTTTTAACCATTTTCGAGTATGAATGTTATTTTATATGTAACATAATGTAAGTGGTGTTGTGTATAATGTGGATTGTGAAGTAGTGGTATAGGGTTATGTACCGAATACAGTAAGCACGTTGTTAGCATGTTCATAGTTGATCCCCATCCCCAGCCAAAAAAAGACTAAAAATAATGGAGGCCTTATTAATAAAAATGAAAAACCCAGCACTCAATAATATCAACTACGAACATGCTAACAACATGCTTAACATGTTAGGTACATAACATATACCATTACTCCACATTATACATAACACTACTTACATTCTGTTACACGTAAAGCAACATTCATCCTCAAAAATGGTTAAAAGTATAGCTGAAAGCGCTCAGTTAAACAAAACATTTGGACAATTTTTCTATAATTTATGTCCTCAAAAGAAATAAATCATAAGATCACATGAAAAATTACATAAAAAAACTTAACCATCACAACTTGTCTGTCATTTTTAATGAAACTTGCATAAAATATACAATTATTAAATACTGATTACCTTTAAGCATGATTTTTTCAGCTACCATATACTTCCCTATATAAAACAACCTTTAAATCCCAAAAATCATCCTTAGAAATTTGGGCTTGTCTTCTTCTATGTGCCCTGTCCCTTCAGGACGTAGGCGATCATGGATCTCCACGTCTTCCTATTCCTTGTGGCTCTTAGTATGTTTGCTCCTGTTGCTCCTGGCAACCCCCGTTCCGTCATCCACCTGATCAGACTCTGCAGATATGTTATCCGCTGCCTTCCTCTGTCTCTCCTTCCTTCTATCTGACCAGTCAGTATCAGGTTCTCCAGGCTCTCCTTCCTCATTGCATGTCCCAGGAACTTCAGTTGTCTCTTCCTGATGCTCAGCATCAATTTCCTTTTGTTGCCATTCTTTCTAACACTTCGTCGTTGCTTGTATGCTCAGTCCACGATATCCGTAGCATCCTTCTGTAGAACCACATTTTGGCCGCTTCCAGTTTTGTCCTCATTTTCGATGATATTGTCCAGCATTCACTGCCGTATTGAAGAACTGACATCACGTAGCAGTCTAGCACTCTTTTCTTCTTTCTATTGAGATTTTCCTGTGTGTTAGTATTTTGCTCATCTTCTGGAATGCGTCCTTTGCCATGCCAATTCGCCTTCGGATCTCCATGTCGCACTTTCCATCCCCTGTTAGAACACTTCCTAGGTACTTAAATTCTTGGACTTGTTTGATTCTGTTATCTCCCACCCGTATTTGGCATTTTGGGTTGTATCTTTTGCTGATGACCATGCACTCAGTTTTCTTAAAGTTTATTTGTAGTCCCTTCTTGTCACTCTCCACTGCTACTTTCTGTATGAGATCTTGCAGTTTCCTTTCCGTGTCCGCAATCAGTACTGTATCGTCCGCGTATCTTATGTTGTTCAGGTTGTGGCCTCCAATAACAAATCCTGGTGTGTCATCTAGGGTCCTCAAAATATTCTCGCTGTATAGGTTGAACAAATCCGGTGAAAAGACACTTTCTTGTCTTACACCTTTTTCTATCTTTGTGTATCTACTGAGGTCATTACCTGTCCGTATGCAGGCCGTTTGCTGCTAGTAGAGATTCTTGATTATTCTTATGTCTTTGCCAAAAATGTTGAGGTTGCCTAGCATTTCCATCAATTCTTTGTGTCGTATTTTGTTGAATGCTTTCGCGTAATCAATGAAGCATAGATACAAGTCTTTCTTCATTTGTAATGCTCTTTCAGAGAGCATCCTAATCATGAATATGGAGTTCCTTGTTCCAGTGTCCTTGACGAACCCGCACTGTTCCTGCCCTATCTCTGGCCTGATTCTGCTTCTCGCTCTGTTCATCAGGATTCTGACAATCAGTTTTGTAATGTGACTCATTAAGCTGATAGTTCTGTGTAGTTCGCACTCGTTTGCACCAGGTTTCTTCGGCAGCGCTATAAATATTGACTTGCATAGGTCTTCTGGTATTATTCCGCTGCTATAAATTTTGTTTATTATGTCAGTAATCTTTTCTATGCCATATTCTTCTAAGGCTGTCAGCAGCTCTATCACTATGCCATCTGGGCCAGGTGCTTTCTTTCTGTTCATTTTGGCCATTAAAGCTTCCACTTCGGAAGCTTTAATGTATTAATGCTTTAATGTGTATTTCCGGTCCATCCATGTATTAATGCTTTAATGTGTATTTCCGGTCCATCCATCTCCTTGTGTATTTTCGGTTGTTCTCTCTTGTCACAAAAGAGATCCTTTATGTATTCTTCCCATCGCTGGAGTATTTCCTCTTTCTCTAATATGATTGTCCCTTCCTTGGATTTTATGCATCCTGTTGAGGAATAGGTTTTTTGTCCTGTCAGTTCTCTTATCTCTTTATGCATCTCTGCTTTGTTGTTCCTGCTCAGTCTCTCTACTTCTGCACATTTGTTGTTGAGCCATTCCTCTTTAGCCTGTCTGCATTTGTTCCTTATCTCCCTGTGAAGTTTTTTGTACTCTGCTCCGTGTCTTGGCGTTATTTTTTGTCTCCTTTGCATCATGTGGAGGATCTCTTCGGTCATCCACTCATTTTTTCTTCTGCGTCTGATTTCTTTTGGGGCTATGTTGTTCGCTGAGGTCACCATTGCTTCTTTTAGTGAATCCCATTTTGAGTATCCTTTTCCAATTTGTTCTTCATATTTCTTTCTCACACTGTTATTATATTCTTTCTGCAGGGTGAGATCGTCCTCTAGTGTGTCGTATTGCAGTCTTGGTGATATGCTGGGCTTCTTCAGTCTTCGGAGTTTCACTTTTAGTTTGCAGATGACTGGGCCGTGGTCACTTCCGCAGTCAGCACCTGGGTATGTTTTGCATTGGACTACTGCGTTCCTGAATCTCTTGTTTATAGTTATATAATCTATTTGGTTCTTCATGTCACCTCCTGGGCTTCTCCATGTCCATAAACGTTGTGGGTGTTCTTGGAACCAGGTGTTAGTAATGACCTGGTCATTGGCTGAGCACCATTGGATCCATTTTTCTCCTCTTTCATTGCGCTCTCCTAGTCCAAAGTTGCCGTTCGTGTCTCCTTCGTGTCTTTACCTACCTTTGCATTTAAGTCCCCCATTATTATCCTAACTTCTTGGCTTTTGCACTGAGCCTTAGCACTGTCCAGTATTGAATAGAAGGATTCTATTTCGTCCTCTGAGCTTTGAGTTGTTGGCGCATAGACTACTATAATAGCTATATTGAGAGGCCTTCCCCGCAGTTTAACCAAGAGGACTCTCTCTGATAGTTGCCAGTATCCAAGTACACATCTCTTCACTTGTTTGTTTAGTATTAAAGCGACCCCTTTTTCGTGTTTTTTACCTCCTGCATATATTATCCTGTGGGTGTCGCTACTGAAATCTCCGTTATTAGGCCATCTTGTTTCATATATTCCTAGGATGCTGATATTCAGTCTGTTCATCTCCTGTTTGACATTCTCTAGTTGTCCACAGTTCAGTGTCCTGACGTTCCATGTTCCTATAGTGAGTTTGTCTTTGATTCGCACAGTCGCAGGATAATGGTCCAGAGACACCTGTTGCTCATGTCATTCTTTCCCGGGCGAGAGACAAATTTTGGAGTAAAATGTCCCCTTTACGCCGTTACACTTCTAAAAAAGAAACCTTAAATTTTGAGTGAGGTTTGTCAGTAGGCTAACCTTGTTCTTGGGGCAATAAACAATAACATACATGAAAAGATTCACCTCATCAAATAAGCTGATAATAAAGGTAATAAAACCATTTCTACTTTATATATTACTGGCATAACTTCATAATGAATTGCCTTTTCAAATTTGATATCAATGAAATCAACATGTATCCATGCAAGCTCAGCTAAGAAAATCAAGTTACAATTGTGAATAAAAACATTGTTGACCATGGAATGTACTTTTATCGTACATTTTCATACTATCATTGTTTGAAGTATAAGTAAATGGCCATTAGTACACCAGGCTGTTTGTAACTGCTTAGATATAGGAAAAGAAGAGGAAGAAGAAGAATCAGTATTCACAAGAGATTACATGATGAAACATATACAAAACAATGGTTTCCCTTTTAGGTGACGTGTGTAGAGAAAACATGATATAGAATCAGTTTTGTTATTTTGTTTATTTTGAATTTCTAAGGATACATAAAGTAACAACATTTTCACTAAAGGATACATAAAGTAACAACATCATCTTTATATAATCAATAAGCAGTCATCTGATACTATAAGTATAGCATAAATTCATGAACATTTGCTATATTTTTTTAACCTTGTCTCATCTAAAGGCCACCTTATAAGCAGAAATATATTGTATATTCTTTGATGATCATTGTTTCTGATATATTGAATTATTGTATTCTTTTTATTATCTTTATATGCATCATATTTTCATTCTATTCTTATCATTATTAGAATTGCTTTATTCTTCCTATAATAATTGTCAGATTATTTGATTATTTATTGATTGTTGTCAAGCCCATCCTTCAACCGGTCTCCTCATCAACAATTCTATTTTATAATTTCATAATTTTACAACTTCAATTTAATTTCTGCACCCCTCATTTTACCACAATAACTATAGCATAAGAATATACATTATATAAATACACACACACCCAATTTCCCCCGCCACACCAGCCCTATAAATAATGTATAACACCCTCCAGTCAGCCCATCTCGAAAAACAAAATATAATTTTTTAATCCCCTCCCCTACACCGTGGAAAAAAATATTTATATATATATATATAACTATTATAACATATGTATAATATATGAATAAATATATATAAATAATCCCCCTCCCTCTCTTGACAATTTTCTAACACCAATTTTTAACACCAATTTTACTATAAATACGTCAAACTATCACACCAATTTTGCTATAACACCAATTTTGCTATAAATATGTCAAACTATCACTCGAGAACTTCAGTCATCAACCTGATAAGGGCATAGAGCGCCAAAAACTCATTCACAACTTCACTGACAACTAAGGGCTTATCAACAAATAACCAAATAATTCAACAATGTTGCTCAAAAAGAATGCGTTGAAGAATCGTCAGATTATTATTAATGTATCTCTTATATTTTGCCAAATGCAACTGATTTAGTAATCAGGAGTTTCCTTACTATCTATGACTAATTCATTTGCCATTCAATAACAGTAAATTTGGTCCTATTTTGAATTTTTAAAAAGTTTATTCTAAACTTGTTATGGCTACAATTTAGCCACAAACAAATTTACAACAAGTAAGACTTAACACTTTCAGTGGACTGTGTGGGCCAAGAATATAACACTGGAGATTCTCCAGATGTTAAATAGAATCACTGGAAAGATGGTATTAGTGTATGGGATGGGCATTTGTTGTGCAGTGTATATCGGCTTGGAATGAGAAATCAGAGAGTCGAGTTTGAATTCCAGTTGAATTCATTGCATTCACTTACTTGCAAATACCCTTGAGAAAGGTATTAATCCATTACTTCACCCTCCAGTCATGGGTTAAATAGCAGGAAAAAATAGCTTTTATAGCCTTGGTTGGCAATTAGTCTACTGCAGAAAGTAATGGCAACCTACTGCAAGAATATATTTTGCTCAGTCAGTCATGTCTCTTTTGAGACATGATTGTCCATGCATTTATTACTTATGGGACTTAACTGACTGACTGAGTGTATAGAGGATTAAATGAAGACAAAAGCACAAATTTCAAAACAGGAGATGTTATGCAATTTACATTGTTTGACATTTAAGAGATAAAGTAGCAAAGTTAGAAACAAAGAAAAGATTACTGAACTGTTATGTAATATCCATTCTCCCATAAGGTGGTGTATGCTGGACAATCTCTCTAGAGAGACTTGAAGCAACAGAAATGTGGTTCTCAGAAGGATGCTGAGAATACCGTTGACCAAATGTGTAACAACAAAATTTTGAAGAGATATAAATGAAATTTATAATTAATATCAGAAAGATAGTTGAAATTTCTAGTGCACATAATGAGGAAAGGAGGGTTTGGAATATGTGATACTCACAGGACAGATTAAAACAATGCATAATCTACCTAGCAAGCTTTTGTAAATGAATGGCTGAACAGGTTTTAGAGATAACAAAAAAAAAATTTATCAAGTACAACTAAGTACAGGAGATCGTGAAGAGCCAGAATCACAATGCAGGGACACAGTACATAAAAAAGAATTAACAATCTTTAGCATAGAACATGTTAAGATGAAGAAAATTTCAAATAACTGTAAATGACTATCTTTTGGTAATTTCTTTAAAATTAAGAATATTTTTTCATTGAGAAATATGAATTAGGTTTTTTGTTCTATTTCTAAATTGCAAAATTATATCCTAAAATTTCCTGTAGTTCTGATATTTTATCATTATTGCTGCCATTTCATTTTTTGTATTCAAATATAAAAAGAAAAAATGGAAAGCACTTTTTTTAATTTCACTATTCATAAAAGAACAAAACAAATGATGTTTTTAAAATGTCTAAATAGCAAAACAACTTGCGCTTATTTCAGTCTGTTATTTCACACCCTTTCTATCAATAATCCTTTGTTAATACCGGCTGACTGAGAATATCATGCATCTCTTCAATTTGCAACAGACATGTTCATTTTGTTGATTTGTACAACATAAAAGGTGGAAATTACCACAGACCGGTTATTATTCTGCTTTTTGTCTTCTATTTATTTTTGAGTTAATTCATTTAAAATTGTCACCTTTCTGATTTCAATGATCTGACTTAACTAGTTATTTGCTTTGTGATTAAAAAAATTCTTCATATCAATTAATTGTTCTCTTAGCTGATAAAGTCCTGGGCCTTTTTTAATGTTAATATTGAGAATAAAGTTAGAAGTAATTTTGATATAATATTGAATAAAACAGCATTGTACAGGGTGCGATAGGTAAATTGTCGCCATATTATATTTTTAATTTAGTGCATGTGTATTGTTTGCTTTGATTTTGTCAAGTGCACAGTATAGTAGGGTCAGTTGGGTGACATCTGTGAGAAAAAGAGCACTATGATGCAATTCACTCTGCTAGAAATTTGGAAATGGCATGCTGCATTGCTTAGTTTTCACAAAGGAACCTCCAATATAAAAATTTCAGAATGTTTAGGTGTCAATCTGAGGATAGTGCAGAGAATTAAAAAAAAGTTAGGTGTGTCTAATGGTGATTACAAAGGTATTTGGAGTGATTACTAGGGAGAGTGATGTTATGCCTCCATTCATATTTCTACAGAGCTTCATAGTCAAATGAAAAATTACTTCAGCAATGGGATGAATATTTTGGAGATCTCTTCCTTAAAAGGAGAGAGCAGCCAGCAATACACAGAAATTTTTTTTTTTTAATCATTTCACCTCAAGCAAGGCATTCCACTGCCACTATTGCACACTGCACAGAGGGTTACATAGTGGAAGGTGAAGAGAAAGAGTGGTTAGATATAGGAAATGTCAAAAGAAGGGTGATAGACAGATGAGGATACCGAGGCTGAGGGTTGGGCAGATAGGAAGAGTGTTTGAGAGAATGGATGCAAGTTAGTGTGTTAGGACGTGTCTATTGACCTTACATTTAAACTCCTGGAGATTGTAGCTGTCGAGGAAGCAATCATATGGAAGGGAATTCCACAGTCAGGAAGTGTGAGAAAATAAGCTGTTGGAGTAGAAATTGCGGTTACATTTTATTGGTTTCACTGTAAAAGGGCGGGACCTAGTTGTTAATCTAGTATCTCATGCAAATTTGTACCTAGGGGGCACCAGTGATCTAAGTTCATCGAAGCAGAAGCCGTGAAAATATTTATAGAAGAGGCACAGGGAAGCCACATCATGTCAATGAGAGAGTGACTGCCGGCGGTCTGCCAAGTCAGTATCGATCACATTACAGACTCTCCTTTGTATTTTGTCAAGAACCCTGAGGAGAATAGCAGGGGCACTCGACCAGATGTGGCAGCAGTATTCAATACACGGGCGGATGGTAGATTTATATATGTGCAGGATAGATTCAGACGGAAAAAAACTTCTAGGTCCTGCACAGAGAACCAACTTTCATAGCAGTGTATTTAGCAATGGATTCGATATAGTCATTTCACTTGAGGTTCGCTGTGAGTGTGAGACCAAGGAGGCATAGTGTTTTACTCTCTGGGAGGCAAGCCTGTTCCATGCTAATGGGAGGTATGTGCGATTGTCTATGATGGTTAATTGATAGCAGCTTCGTTTTAGAAGCATCAAAATTTATGAGCCATTTCTTACACCAGGAGGTCCTTTTCAAGCTCGGCTGCGAAGTTCGCTTTGTCGCCCAAACAAAACGTCATTTGTATCTTCCTTTTTAAGAATTTTTTTTTTCAAACAGATTTTCGGCTTCCAGAAAAACGTGGCAATGTTAAATTAATTTTCTTTTGGTCAAAAATTGGGAATGAATTGAACATTGAATTAAATCAGCATGATTGTTTACGAGTAGCAAAATTTGATCTAAACACAAGTTAGGCCATTTTATTTGGGTCATCAGAAAACAATAGAAATGAACGAAAGTAATTTTTTTTGCAAGTGGAATTGAAATAGCAATTACTAAGCAAAAGTGCCTTTGGAAGGTCACATGATTTTTGGCTGTAGCAACTAACACTCATGATCACTTATGATAAGCCCATGGATGACCTCACCTATAACCCACCGGCTTCCTATATAAGCGCATCATAATGTTAAAGTAACAGAGTCAGGTGGCGATCGTGAAAGAGCACGGATGTATGTGAGATTGGAACCCTCTTCGCTGAAGCAAGTGTGCGGACAAGTTAGAAACAAGGACTTTGAGAAATATTATCATTGCAGCAGTTGCATTGAAAAACTGCTAAGTATATGAAACTCTACATTTGCCGCTAGCACATCAACTATCAGGATTACATCATTTGTTCCACACCTTTGCAAGGCACATGGTCCCAGCATTTTATTTAAGAAGAATTAATTCTGTCAAAAGAGCCTGAAGAATATTGTTGAATAAAGTTATATATCTTCTGAGATGATTTAACAAGTGAACCATACACTCTCTCTCTCTCTCTCTCTCTTTCTCTCTCTCTGTTATGCTAAAAAACTTTTATTTTCTGTAATCTTTTTCTTTTTCTATTCTTTTCTTGTATATAAAAGACATTAACAATGCAACCATCAAACAGTTGTTTGTTTGGTTTTCTACGCATATTTTTTTTTCTTTCTATTTCCTTTTGCTGTATTCTAACTGTTTAACACTGGCTTCCTCGGCCATGTCTACATCTTCAGTCAACTGTGAGCGAACATCATGTCTTCTTTCTGGATCTAATAATCACAATGTGGGCAGGAAGCAGAGTTAAACTAGTGAACTGGTGGACTGACCTGTGGATGCTCAGGGACCTGGGGGCCATAGTGTTAAAGGCATGGATTGATTCATTTCTCAACACTTTACAGGTTATTTAAAACCAGAAAATATGTTTAAATCCTAAGAATTTGAATTTGGAGATAATAACTGTTTAGTGATACAAGTCTTACTAATTAACTCATAGCTGGGGAGAGAAAAGACGGATTCATATCTTACTCTTGTCTGTGCATAAGGGAATTTATGAACCCAACCAAAATAAGAGCATTGACTCTCTGATTAACAATTCTGAATCCTTATCCATGACACCACTGCACATCAGAGTTTACAGCACCTGGTATTCCACTCCTCTAGTTACTGACTAGGCTCAACATTGCTTAACTTTGTTAATCATAAAGGAACAGTTATTTTAACAAAGATTTGACTTCCTGGATAGAACACTGAAAACACTGGTTCTCATTCAATCTCCAAAGTTAAGGATTGTCACATTTGGTCAGTACTTGGATGGGAAGAGGGCCTGCTTAGTAAGTACCCCCTACAATCAAAAATATATTTTGGCTTTAAATAACCTACAAAGGGCTGATAAGTCATAAAAAAGAAAAAATATATCAATCAATCTTGGATTCATTTTGTATATAATAAAAAAAAATAAAATAAAATAAAGTAAAAAATACTGATAGACTAGAAATATTAAAAGTTAAAGTGAAAGCTGCACTGATCAAATTGAGCAGAAAGAAAGCAGCAGGACCAGACAGTATTTTATTAGAGATGCTGACAACCTTACATGAATTTAGCATAGACAGAAATGAAATCTACAACAGTGGCAATATACTGGAAGACCTAAGCAAATTGATTTTTATAGCACTGCCTCAGAAGCCAGGCACAAAAGAATGTGAACTCCACTAAACAATCAGCTTAATGATCCACATAACAAAACTCATCATCCGGATTCTGATGAAAAGAGCACAGGGCAGAATCAGCTCAAATATAGGACAAGAACAGCAAGGATTTGTTAAAGATACAGGAACAAGGAATGTGATATTCATGCTCAGACTTTTATAAGAAAGATAGATACAAATGCAGAAGCATATATACCTGTGTTTTATAGACTACACAAAGGCATTTGACAGAATACATCACAAGGACTTGTTAGAGATGTTCAGAATACTCGAGAACCTATACTGGCTGTAAACCACCTGCATACAGACAGAAAATGAGTTCAGCAGATATATGAAAATGGAAAGGGGTGTAAGATAAGGATGTGTCTTCTCACTTGATCTATTCAACATGTACAGTGAAACAATTCTGAGAGAGCTAGAAGTCTTGACATTGGTGGCCACAATCTGAACAGTATAAGATATGCAGATGATACAGTGCTGATAGCAGATACAGAAAAGAAAATACAGGACCTCCTATAGAAGGTAGCAAGGAAAAGTGAAAAGAAAGGACTAGATATAAACTTCAAGAAACTTGAATGCATGGTCATCAGCAAAAAGAGGACCCCAAAATACCAACTACAGGTAAGGGATACTAAAATCAAACAGGTGTAGAAATTTACCCAGGAAGTGTTCTGACAGAGGATGAAAAGTGCAACACTGAGATCTGAAGGCGCATGGGCATGGTCAAGGACACATTTCAAAAGCTAACCAGAATATTGAGAGACAAGAAGATTTTGTTGGAAACAAAGAAAAAAGTACTGGACTGTTATGTGATATCTGTCCTGCTATATAGCAGTGAATGCTGGATAATCTCCTCAAGGATAAGGGAGAGACTCGAAGCAACAGAAATGTGGTTCTACAGGAGAATGCTGCGATTACTGCGGACAAAACATGTAAGCAATGATGAGGTTTTGTAGAGGATGCAAAAAAAAGGAAACTTAAACTTTGCATCAGGTAGAGACAGCTGAGATTTCTGGAACACTTAATGGGGAAGAAGGGCTTAATGAATCTGATCCTCACAGGACTGATAGAGGGAAAGAGAGACAGGGGAAAGCAGTATGAGACATACTTGATGGGCTTGAGAAAGTGGATGGTGAAGTCGAGTTTTGGAGAGACACCAAGAGGAAAAATGTTAATAGCAATAAGGAATAGGGGTAAGTGGAAGTTCATGATCACTTACGTCCTGAAAGGAAACAGCACATAAAGAATGAGATATCTGTTAAATGAGAAGTCAGTGTTCTTTTCATTTTTTGTATAGTTTAGGCTACAATGTATTCATTGCACCTTGTATTTAGTACATATAATACCATATAATATACAAAGGTGGGGGTTTCAGTAATTGTAAGGTGTTCGAATTTTTCCTAGTATGTAAAAATAAAATTTTTGTTTTGATAAAAGGTGGGTTTTTAAAATTTTTAAAGGTTAAAAAATTTAGGATTTAAGTAATATTAATTTTTTTTAAAAATAACATTAGGTGCAATGAAACATTGTAATTCTAAAAAGAATAAAATGGACAATGAAACACTATTTTTTAAACAATGTAATCAGAAAAGCATGCATGCAAAAATTTGAACAAACTATAATAATAATTACTGTTTCCTGTTTGAGCTCTGGTGGGAGAGTGAAAAATTAATAAATGGTAATACAAGCTGTTTACTTATTCAGTATTCATTACTTGGGAAACCAGTACTATATTTTGTTGAAATTTATAACAACTTTTTATTAAAACAATTTTTCAGGAAAATAGATTTCTTAAAATTAGTAGTTGTTTCCACTACTGGTGAAGGTTTCTTTCATTGCCTTATGTTTGAGGCAGTGTGCAATGTCAGTGTCTTGATTATATCATTCATTATTCTCTCTTTGAGTTATACGTACTTGACATTTTATTTGGACTTATTGCCATACCATATTAGAATACTGGTTCTTGTATGATCACCAAAGCCATGCAACATCAAGCCTGATCATTACTAAGATGGTTCTGTAAGGTTATATGTGCAGGTAATGTGATGCATAGTGATGCAGAATAGTTAATCAGAGAGCTGCATTTCAATTCCCATTTGGTTTGTTATATTTGCAAAATACTCAAATACTCTTGGTAAAGGTGTGAATCCACTTATTCTCCTGCAGCTAAGACTTGTATCACTAAATCATTCTTCTTCTTCATGTGTTGTGTCCCTTCAGGATGTATGCAATCATGAACTTCTACTTGGCTCTGTCACATGTCCCTTTCAATATGTTTTCTCTTGGTATCTTTTCCAAACCCTGCTCTGCCATCCATTTGCTAAGAATTATCAAGTAGGTCTTGCACTGCTTTCCCCTGTCTTCTATTCATCCTGTGAGTATTAAATTCTCCATGCTTTCCTTCCTCACTACATGTCCCAGGAACCTCAACTGTCTCTTCCTGATGTTAAGAATCAGTTTTTTCTCATTTGCATCCTCCCCAATACCTCATTCTTGCTCATATGCTCCGTCTATGGTATCCTCAGCATCCTTCTGTAAAACTACATTTCTACTGCCTCTCCTTCATCTTTGATGAGATTGTCCAACATTCACTTCTATGCAGAAGAACTGATATTACATAGTAATTCAGCAGTCTTTTCTTTGTTTCCAATGAGATTTTCCTGTCTCCCAGTATTCTGGTTAGCTTCTGAAATGTGTCCTTGGCCATGCCAATGCATCTTTGAATCTCCATGTTGCACTTTCCATCTTCTGTCAGAACACTTCCCAGGTATTTAAATTTCTTTACTTGTTTTATTTTAGTTTCTTCGACTTGTAGTTGGCAGATTGGGCTCTTGTTTTTGCTGATGACCATGCATTCAGTTTTCTTGAAGTTTATACTCAGTTCTTTTTTGCTTTCTTTTGCTCCCTTCTGTAGAAAGTCCTACATTTTCCTTTCCGTGTTTGCTATCAGCACTGTGTCATCTGTGTATCTTATATTAGTGAGATTGTGGCTGCCAATGATAAATTTTGGCAAGTTTTTTTATTTCTCTCATAATTGCTTCACTGTACAAGTTGAATAGATCAGGTGAGAAAACACATGCTTGTCTTATGCCCCTTTCTATTTTTGTATACCTGCTGAGTTCACTTCCTATCCATATACAAGTGGTTTGCTGCTGATATAGATTCTTGATTATCCTAACATATTTTTCAAAAACATCAAGATTGTCTAGCATCTCTATCAAGCCTTTGTGGTATACTTTGAAATTTGTGCAATCTAAAAACATTTTCTGGCTTTAAATAAACTGCAATGGATTGATAAGCTATAAAAAATGAAAGAATGAATGAATCAATCAATCAGTCAATTAATTTAGTTGTTACTCTTATTGAAAGTCCTCAAATAATGTGGTTGACTAATTATTTGGTAGATTTCTTTGTAATTCTGTAGCTCTAGTCCATGAGATACAAAGAAGGACAGTCCTTATTGAGATCTACACTTTTTACTCACTTGAAATGGGTGATTTTAATAAGTTTGGTGGCATGGGTGGAAATATCCCTCATCTATTAAGTACCTATGGTTAGATTAATATTTCCAATTTATATATCATAGGTGTGTTTCTCTAAATGCCATTAAGCTGACATATTATATCAAACTGAGTTAAAACTTGCATTATGTAAACCAAGTGTCGACATTGAGAATATAACATTTTTATAAACTTTAATTTGTTGGTATGTAAATTTCTAAGTGAAATGTCATTTCCTGTAAATATGTTATCACCTGTTTTATACTGGTATATAATTTTATAGGTAATATGTCCTTGTCTGTAATGTGCCCTCACCATGCTGTATGTTAGCTTATATGAAAACACGTGACACAAATAGAGAAATGAGTATTATATAATTAACAGTCTTTTAATTTAATTTTCTTTTAAGTCTCCATAAGAATATATTCCGAATATATCTATCTTCTATCAGTAAGAAATATTGTGCTTATATTAAAAACTTGCTAAGTCTCAATGTGTAGCAGATAACCCACTTTGACTTCATATGTCGATTGATTCTAGTTTGACAACAATTGCTTTATATATTTTATTACTATTATGTTCTTTATGCTTTTTGATTCAATTAAAATTTCAAATTATAGCAATGTGTTTAATAGAATTAAATTTAACAAAGATTTGAATCTTTATTCTCTCCTCTGTTATTTCTTACATGAAACTCTTTTTACAGAAACATCAGTATTTTTCATATAAAACATCATCATTAATTCCTTTCTTGTATTTCACTAACATGGCTAGAAAGATGAATTTTTTTCCTAAATTTATTTGGTTCAATTCGCAGAAAATTGTAAGTTATTCTGGATAATTTAAAACTTGAATATTTTAATTTCAACTGCATCTTCTTTTTCTTTCTTTTAATATTCATATAATGGAGGTTTAAAATAATTTAGCTTACTTAGTTGATTACAGGTTGGTTTTTAAATATTGGTAATTAAATAAAAAGAATAATATATTTCCATTCTTTTAATAGTCAATATTTTTTAAAATCTGCAATAATTAAGAAAAAGACACACACACACACACACACACACACCCACACGCACACACACACACACACACACACACACACACACACACACACACACACACACACACACATTTGGGAACTTTTTTTAAATTGTTAAATTAACTTACGCTAGATTACTTTTATTTTTCTTAGTCATTTTGATAAATATGATTTTAAAAAATGAAAACATTTTTTTCTAAGTTGTTGTTTTGAAATTTGTTAGATAAAGCATTTTTTATATTATTTCATTACTAGTTTTCTCCATGTTATTGGTTTTGCTTGTTATTAAAGTATTTTAATCAAATGACAAGAATGAACAATGTGAAATCAGAATTAAGGAAATGTATAAGAGGACATCCTGTCGACTACTACTTCTTTATTTCCAAGTTTTTGTTTACTCAGTCAGCTGAAAAGTGACAAATTATGTTGAGACAAATCGCTACAATAAGATATAAATGCAAATTCATTGCTAAGACAGAAATAAATCTATTTATACAATAAAAATAGTGAAAATTCTTCATACAGATTTTTTTAAATAACTTAAGATTATCACTAAGTAGTAAAACAAAGAGGTCATGAGGAATCAGCAATAAAGGGGTGGCTAAATAAGTACAAATGTATGCCTCACTTAATGACTGAGGTTTCCATGGCTAAAATGGTTAAAGTGACATTTACGTCAGATAAGTTACTGTAGTGTGGAATGTGAGTTCAAATTTCAGCAGAAGTAATATTTCTATTTTTTATCTCATTCTGTTTACTTGCTAAAGAGTTTATGAACCAAGAGTTTTATGATAAAAACAACAATAGTAAGATAAAGTAAAACTAATGAAAAAATATTAGTAGTGAGAATGTTTTGAATAAAAAAAAAAATCTTTCCTAATTTTTTAATAGTTTATTTATTTTTTCCTCATTTTTATTTTTAAAGTTTTTTTTTCTTTTTTTTCTTTTCTAGTCTTTGGAGAAACATGCTGATGTAGAAACCAGAGTAAATGCTGAGATAATGCAGTTCCTTGGGAAGCAACAAAAGGTAATTCTGATATTGTCTGTTTATTTGGAGAAGGGGTACTTTTGTTTTATTTTAGAACTTAACAAAATCTTCGCCTCCATCCAGGAACCTCCTAATAACAGAATATTTTTCTGTTATCAATGTGTGGATTGGGATTCATTCTATAATTTCCTTTGTGACATCCCTTGGAACAAAGTTTTTAGTCTCTCTGTTCAAGACTGAGGGCTAGGTGAAAACCAACATCAATGATTTCATTCCAACAAGGAAATTCTAAGATAAATCTCATTCATCTGCTTGGTTCTCACCTGCATGCTTGACTGCTATTACTCACAGGAATCACTTCTTTTGGCTGTACTAGAGTGGCATGTTTGATTACAATAGATGTTTCCTTGTCTCTGCTTGTAATAAATGCAAGCATGTAAATAATGTAAAATTCTCTTCCAGCTCTACACTTGACTCATCTGGAGTACACACACCTGTTTTTTCACCTCGAACAGAGGCTCAGCTGAGTAAAATATACATAACCCTATCTCTGTTCTCAGATATCATTTCTAAATTAGACTCTCATAAGGCAAGCAGAAGTGATGAAGTCCCAGTCATTGTCCTAAATGTGCCCCCAAATTGGATCCAGTCCTTTCCAAACTCAACAACTATTGCTTTTCTGATTCTTGCTTTTCTGCTTGTTGAAAGTTCTCAATTGTAGTTTGTGTTTTTAAAAACTCTGGTGAACCCTCTGACTCATCTAACTCATTAGTATCTTACCACTTTTCGGTAAAGTATTTGAGACTCTAATTAATGCAGTAGTTCAGCATCTTACCTCTCACAACCTACTCTCTGACAAACAATACGGCTTTCACTTTGCCATGTCTACTATTGATGTGCTAATGACCATCACTGAATTCATATACCAAACTCTTGATAATAAATGCAAAGCTTGAGCTGTTGCCTTACATATCTCTAAAGCATTTGACAGGGTTTGGCATGCTGGTATTCTGTGCAAGTTCCAAGGCTTTGGTATTTCTAGATGATTGTTTGATTTAATCAAATCATTCCTATCAAATCATGAAATGAAGGTTATTTTGTATGAGCAAGCTTCCAGATCCTTTCACATGAACATGGGTGTTCCTCAAGTGTCTGTCCTGAAATACAATAAACATAATAACTACAGCAACAATAAAAATAGAAAGAGAAATATCATTTGGTACACAAACCCATTTATCCAAATGTTAAGTACTAAGTTAAAGCATAATTTTCTAAAATTAATTGAAAAGCACTTCCCTAAAAATAACCTTCTTAGCAAAATTTTGGGTAAATTTTGGTTTTAGGTCCTGAAGGCTTTTATCCCATCAAATGTTTCCAAAATAGCATTATTTCCATGCAAATATATATGCTGAACTCCAATCAACAATTAGATATTGAAAAAACCTGAAATGACCAGAAAAAAATCAAACTTCTTCTCTCTCTTTTTGTCACCCACTACCAGCTGAGAGATAAGACATTCGCTGCTGAATGACTTTAGGCATAGGAATCTAATTTCGGCCTATTTATTTCCTTTACTGTAAATTCTTTGTAGAAATTACTATGTGATTTATTTTTGGTACTTAATTTCAGAAGAAAGTTGCGTGTACTTAATTTCAGAAGAAGGTTAACTTTCAAATATATGAAAATATGAAAATACTTATAAATTATAAATAACAAAAAGAACAATATAAGTAGTACAGTTTTATACTTAACATTGAAAATGAAACAATAATTACATCAATTGTAAAAGAAGTCAAAAGTTAAAAAATGGAAAAAATGACATTAACAATTTTTAAAAAATGCAGTAGTTTTCAGAAAGCTGCGTGTATTTGCATGTTTTTTTCCTTTTTTTGGAACTTAATTTCAGAAGAAAGTTGCGTGTACTTAATTTCAGAAGAAAGTTGACTTTCAAATATATGAAAGTAAGTGATAAGTGTAGTTTAATTAAGCTTCAAATATATTGCGTGTATTTGCATGTTTTTTCTTTGTTTTTTTTTTTGTACTTAATTTCAGAAGAAAGTTAACTTTCAAATATATGAAAATAAGTAATAAGTGTAGTTTTACTTAACCTTAAAGTTAACTTTCTTAAAAAAAAATCTATATTTTCATATATTTGAAAGTTAACTTTCTTCTGAAAAAATTAAGTAATACTACAATTATCACTTATTTTTATATATTTGAAAGTTAACTTTCTTCTGAAATTAAGTACCAAAAAAAACAAATAAGGAAAAAACAACACACAAAAATACACGCAATAGATTTGAAGGCTAATTAAACTACACTTATCACTTATTTTCATATATTTGAAATTTAACTTTCTTAAAAAAAATCTATATTTTCATATATTTTAAAGTTAACTTTCGTCTGAAAAAATTTGATCAAATTCCCAAAACTAAACTTACTCAATAAATGTAGCGAAGTAATTTCCATTTGTCATCATCATCTAAAAAAACCCTGAAATATAGTTAATTTTTTAAAATATAGTTAGAATATATACAGAATATATTTTAAATTTTAAAATATAGTTAAAATATAGTTAAAATTTTGGATTTTATAATATTGTTCAAATACTAAAATTTTAAATTTTAAATATAGTTAAAATATAGTTATTATTTTAAAGTATATAGATAAAAGTTTTTTAAACATAGTTTTTTAAAATACAGTTAATACATAGTTAATTTTTAAAATATAGTTAATTTTTATCCTAAAATATAGTTAATTTTTCTTAATATAATATAACTAGACTTCTACAACCTATCCCCTAGCATATATTGATCGATTCTCCCACCTTTTGATTATTTAATTTGTTGCAGCTGAACTGATTGGTCACCAAATGGGTCATCTACATATGTTTGACGTGCAGTATATTTATTTCAAAAAAGCAAAAAAAAATTTCCTGTCTTTATCTCTTGTCCACTACTTTGTGTTTAATAATAACTTAAAGAAAATCCACTAACGGTTTCCCAATGACACGCAATAATTTTTCAAATTTGCAATATTGCAACATATGCGTCAATTGATTTCATCACTCCCATGAAAAATGTCTGGGTTTTATGTCATTTTGAATCTCCCTTTACTCTTACAATCAAGTTTTTCCTATCATTTCCTATTGGTTAGCTGAGAGAAACCTTTAACCCTCCATCATCTTAATTGTCTGGATTTGGTAAAAAATTGGTTTTTCTAAGCTTCTATGTATAATAATTCCTCACAGTAAAGAAATATTTCACTGCCTGATGAGGTGCTAATAAGATAGTACCAAAACACAACAGCTCTTGTGTTGCAGTAAACTATGTTTTTATTATAAACTTATAATAAAAATATTACCATATATATATATATATATATATATATATATATTAGGTCCACTAACAGCAGACATCAATCAATTAAATGATAGCCAACCATAAAAATGACAACTCAACAGGAATCCCTCTTAGAAATTCTAACCGGAAGATATACCCGACTGATAGGACGTACATTCCAACAGATAATACCATTAATCAACAATTTTGCACTTACACACCAGATTCTTTGAGGGTCTAATGGTCAAAACAAGAGACACATTTATTTAATTACCAATAACCCCAACCAACCCCCACGACAACAACGAACCAAATATAAACAGAGAATGATTCCAAACCTTTATTTCTCCCGATGAGGTGTTTGGGTCCCAAACACTGAAACAGACATATGATTGTCTCTTTTCCAATCTTTTCACTCTTTTCTTTATTTTTTTTTTCAATTGGAGTAGATAGACTAAATTATTGCCCGGTTCACATTCCACCCACATCTTTTGAACAGGTGAAGAGGCTCATCCCTTGTTTCCTGTTTAGGATGCGGTTTCCGGTTTTCTCTTTTCCAATCTTTTCACTCTTTTCTCTCTTTATTTTTATTTTTTTTCAATTAGAGTAGATAGACTAAACTATAGCCCGGTTCACACTCCACCCATGTCTATTGAACAGGTGAAGAGGCTCATCCCTTGTTCCCTGTTTAGGATGTGGTTTCCAGCTTTCTCTTTTCCATTTTTTTTTACCCTTACGTAGCCCCCTGCGCATCAGTGGCGTTATTGCCTTGCTTGGGGTGATATGATTAAAAAAAAAAATATATATAGAAGAAATGATGTACATGTTCTAAAACATAATTTATAATAAATATATATATTATAAGAAATTGAAAGAACACGTAGATTAAAAACCCACTGTTCAAGCATTTACTTTTATAAAGAGTGCTCGATACAGGCTAGAGCTTAATATTGTAATTTTGTTATTACAATGCTTTATAAAAGCATTATATCACTACACAAATTTTTTTATGTTTCAGAACAATACTGTTCTTTAGGTGATATGTTGAAATAAATGAAGTAGTACTAAATTTTTAAAAAATCCAACTTGCTGTTAAAAATTATTGTTTGCCTATTTAAATAATGGATGGACCCACTATGTACCTTACTCAGACAAAATAATTTTCTTTAAAATCTTATTAATTACAATGTTACATTTGTAACTTAAACTCCAACATAACTTAAAAAATAAAAATTATTTTACTAAAATAAAGGACCCACAAAATACTTAATTTTTTTTTATAACTACAATATACCTAAGCATAATTATCTATTCCTAATTCTAAACTAAAAACATTCCAGCCCCTTCACTCATGAGGTAGTAAAAAATCTAATTTTAAAAAAAAACCTAAAATCCCACCTGCTGTTAAAAATTGTCTACCCATTTACATAATCTATGGTTCCACTATGTATCTTATCCAGACAAAATTAAAAAGTGACATGTCTAGAAACCAGGCCATCCTGCTTCTTTTTATGACCCAGATCTTCAAAATCCATAGTTACCTAATTCTCATTTTTGATTGAACAATATTGACACACCTAAAGCATTTTCTCCAACTACCACTCCCTAATTTTCTAAATAACCATGAATTCATCTTATATTTTCAAAATAAATCATTTTTTCTGTTTATTTTAATATATCACCTGAAGAACTGTATTGTTCTGAAACATGAAAAATTTTATGGAGTGATATAATGCTTTTATAAACCATTGTAAGAACAAAATCGATATATATATATATATATATATATATATATATATATATATATAATTGTGAACACAATTTTAATTAAATCTTCTATTTGTTTTTTAGTTTTTAAAAAGTAAATCTAATACTTGAGACATTTCTAGTTTAAGGATTGAAAGTAAATGTAGTCAACATAGTAAATTTGTATTTATTAGTATTTAAATACCAATTTTCTAACCACTACTGTTTCCCTTCATCTAGTACTTACTTGATATCAAGACAGTCATTTAACTCCAAAAAATATTAAATATTCATATCTGGTGATTTTTCATTGCAGCTGATTATCTCTTTTGCCCTATTTTTGACAACTTTGTAAATGAAACAACTGTATATCATGTAACTGTATACTCATTTAATAATCATCTACCTGTAGAACCTTTTAATAATAATGTACCTGTATGCACCTTTAATAATCATGTACCTGTAGGGACTTTTAATAATCATCTACTTGTATGCTTCTTTAATAATCATGCACCTGTATGCACCTTTAATAATTCATGTACCTGTAGAACCTTTTAATAATAATGTACTTGTATCTTCCTCAAGAAAAATGCCATCAATAATTTGATGAATAATATTTAACAGTTAAATATTATTAAAAAGATTTTTACAAGTTTTTTTTTATTTTAATCTTATTTTATTTCTTTGTATCTTATTTAAAATCATTTTTGAATTGTTTATTTTGATTTTTTGTCACAATAAAATATTGTTAGTCACTTCAAGTCTTTTCTTAATATCAATGTTAACAAGGGCAACTCCATTTCTTTCTGCTGTCAAATATTGATTATCTACAAGAATGTTTTCAAAAGCAATTTATTGTAAACATTTTTTCTTTTTTTTCATTAAATATAAATTTTATGCTTCAAAATCAATTTTTCATAAAGAATAGACTGTTTTTTATTATCTCCTAAAAGCTTTCTAAATTACAAAAATAAGTTTGTTATTTTTTTTTTAAATAAAAAAAAGTTAGTTTAAAATTACTTTTACAATGAAGCACTTTTATGATCAATTTTTGTTGTTTAGTTCATACTAAACAACAGGTGAACCAAAAATTGATATTGAAGTTTCAGATTCTTTCAATTGACATCTTGTATCTTTCCTGAATAGTATCATATTTTATGTTCACTTGTCTATATTAATCGCTGCAAGCAAATATCATAGGAGATAAGCATGACATCAAGTATTGCTTCTTGATAAGATTGTATTAGAGAAGTGTATATTTCTAATACTGGATGCAAAATAGCTTCTTTTCATGACTATTTAAATAAATATTTCAAAACTAGATAAGTATATTTATTATCTCAAGCAAATAAAATGTGTACAAAAACTGGAAAAGAAGAAAACAGAATTAAACAAAAACCCTATTCTTCATTGGTAGGAAAATGTGAATGCAATTTGCTGAAATATGTCAAGAGATATAACATTTCTGATACAATTTCTTTGACTAATGATGATCAGGATGGCAACGATTCTGCTGCTTTACATTAAGTGCTGGTTCTTGAAATATAACAGGAAATATCTGACTGCCAAACAAAAAGACAGTATGCAACACATGTTGGTGTCTAACAGGAAACTGGTACTAGAGATAAGAGGTTTGCTATATATAAGCAAAAGGATGAATGAGTCATTGGACTGAACAAGTATAAGAGACACACCATTTTGGTGGGGGCTTTAATTTGTCTTTGTGACAAATAAAAATCCTTTTTAAGAAAAGAATAAATAAATAGATAAAGGAACATAAGAAATGTATTCAAGAAAGAGTAAATAGATTAGAATATTTGCTAAAATATAAAGACACATACACATCCATGCACACAACACACATATATAACAGAGTTCGATACCTGTCATTTTCCTAACAAGGTGATAAAATTTCAAACCTAAATTGTTTGTCTATTTAAAAACTAGTTTTATTAAAAAATTCAGTTTAAATAGAGGAATCATAAAAATTGTATTTTATGGGTTATCTTATACTCTTTTGCTGTTACCAAAGTATTATTGTTAAACAGGAAAATTAGCTCTCATGCCACTTCAATTTATTCAAATTGTGGTTGTGTGTGCACCTAATATGTGTGCATATATATCTTAATTCAATGGCAGGCATAAATTTTTCCTGAAAAATTTTAACAAATCTTTTATATTCTATGTATTAATAAATGATTTCTGAAAAGTTCAATGAAATTTTATAATTATCTGATATTTTGGTTTTAAAGATTAACTTTTCTTTTGTTTTTTAAACTTTGATTTTATTGCTCAGTCTAGGGTAAGCATTGTCTAGACTGAGTGGGAGGAGAATGTATTATTCCAATGTGTTATTCAAATTGTGTATATGTGGGCTTGTGTATACATTAAATACCACAAATACATATGACTCCCTCAGAACACAGATGCAGCGTGCAAATTTGCGGTAGTGTGTGAGAGACAAAAAAATCATCATTTTTATAATATAGAATACACATAAGTAGTAATACCTGTTTACACACACAAAAGTGCACACAAACACACACACACGCACATACACACACACACATATATATCATTAATGTGGAGAGGTTTTTCACTGAACTGAGCAGTGTTGTTTTAGTCATACTGACTCCAAAGTTTTGTGAAGGCATTATTATAATGTCTTCACTCTACAAATATCTTGCTTGTAAAAAACCTCTCTATATTAATTCTATTAATGCTCTATGTTGATATCAAGCACTTTATGGCAAAAAAGGACTCATCAAAAATGTTTCCCTATCAGTAAACTACTGATAAGTCAGCAACTTTGGTACTAAGCACAATTATAATTCAATACTATATATATATATATATATAGCATAGTGATGATCCATGTATACTGTCTTAATATGTATAGGAAAGAATATTAAAATGTTTTGAGTTTAAAAATGTGTTTTTTTGACAGTATTTGTTTATTTCTACTATTATATTTTATATTTCAGACCGCCCTCGGTCCTTCATCAGAAACAAATGATTTTAAAATTTGAATTAGTAACGTATTTCGTGAGAGCATCATTGAAGAGTCTGTTTACATCACGTGACGCATTTGTTTACATCACGTGACGTGTTTGTGGAGAGAGTTTTTATTTTTACATCAAGTGACATTGAAAGCGACAGATTTTTTAAAAATTATGTTTGTAAATGTAAACCTATCTTTAATAATGCTTGTAAATTTGTTGTAGATAAAAAAATTTTTTAAATGTATCTAAAAAAGTTTAAAAAATATTTTTAAATGTATCTAAAAAAGTTTAGTTATTGAAGTATTTGTAAAGATTGTAAAGATTTGAAAATTAAATACACACAAGCTAGGGTTAAATAGGGACTTAGGTGCTTTGAATCTTTACAAATACTTCAATAACTAAACTTTTTTAGATACATTTAAAAATATTTTAAAAACTTTTTTAGATACATTTAAAAAGATTTTTTAAACTTTTTTAGATACATTTAAAAAGATTTTTTTTTATCTAAAACAAATTTACAAGCATTATTAAAGATAGGTTTATGTTTACAAACATAATTTTAAAAAAAATTGTCGCTTTCAACGTCACTTAATGTAAAAACAAAAACTCTCTCCACAAACGCGTCACGTGATGTAAACAGACTCTTCAATGACGCTCTCGTGAAATCTCGCGAAATACATTACTAATTCAAATGTTAAAATCATTTGTTTCTGATGAAGGACCGAGGGTGGTTTGAAATATAAAATATAATAGTAGAAATAAACAAATACTGTCAAAAAAACATTTTTAAACTCAAAACGTTTTAATATTCTTTTGTGTATGTATATATATATATATATATATATATATATAGATATATATAGATATCGATATAGATATATATACCCTTGTGCAAATTAATTGAAACAAAACAAATAATATCTTCCTAGGATTTTTCACACTTTCCCTGATTACATATCTTGGCATTGTTTTTCTCTTTTAATTGCATTTTTCTTTATGTTTTATACTGATGAATCCAGTTTGTTTCTTCACCTTGATGGAACACCTGGCATTTGAAAGGCTAGCACCCAACATATTTTCAATCTCTCTGTAAAGCTTGCTAGTGTGTTCATGCAGCATTACAATTTTCATATACTTCATTAGAGGAATGTTCACCACAGACAAGACAGGCAAAAACCATGTCAATGTAACATTATTTGGTTTAACCCAACCTTCAGTCGTAATAGCCAAACTAGCATTGGTAAACTATTTCTTGACTTAATTCATAAATATTTCTACCATTCACTCACACTAAAAAAAATCTTCAAGAAAAACAACGTCAAAGTTAGTAATAGTTGTGTTAAAAACATAGATAAATATATTTCACAACATAATGCTATGATATCAAATAAATATTTGACCCACATAAACAACACCCGTCACCCAACTAATAGAAAAAATGACTCTTCTAAAAATAATTGCAACTGCCGAAAAAATAAAACCTGTCCATTGAATGTCCACTGAATTTTCTTATGTACATGTAATGTTTGAACATTGAAATTTTTGAGACTCATGATTTGCACCTCTTTGATTTCTCTCTGCATTTTATTATTTTTAATTTTAATTTTAATTTTAATTTTAAATTTTTATCTACATATAACCGTAGAATATTTAAATTTTTATTTTGTTATTATAAAAGCAGTAACTTAATTTTATCAAATCTATTGAACTGTTAGTTTGAAATATGCACCTGATGATTACATAATGCATATATATATATATATATATATATATATATATATATTCAGCACTTCATTCTAGAAAAAGATTTTATAGCTTAAAATTGGTCTGTGATGCTGTTATAAATAATTTTTAATGTAAGATTTACTTTTAAGATTATTATAAAAATGTCATACATCATGCATCCTTTAAGATTTTCAAGATAAGATTGAGTAGATAGACTGTGCATTATGATGTCATCAGGTAGTTACCTGTGATGTCATCAAATAGTAAGAGACCATTTGATTCATGAAGTTCTTAGTTCTGTAGCACATTTTCAAAGTGTCAAAATTACTTAATGTCTGCCTCTCTTCCTGTTGTTATTATGCACGTTTCTTTCTATTTAATTTGTTTAATATGCAAACTATATTTGATCATGGCTGTTTCACAAGTTATTTAGTTATTTTAATTATTTCTTCCTGGGCTGCAAATATTTCCCACTTGCCTTTTACTTACTACACAAATGTTCTTTTGTCTCTACAATTGTATTTCTTCACATCTCTATTCTTGCCTTATGTTCTATTCTTGCCTTATGTTTTATTCTTGTCTTATGCTCTAATCTTGCCTATATGATAAATCATGCACTGAATAATAGTTCTTATTTCTTTAGTTTTCTGATAACTCTCTTCAGTTACACTGATCAGCAAAAAAAATTTTAAAATGGTGTCGAGACATCAAACATCTTTTTCACCTAATTTGAGGATACTGAATCTGAAAATGACCTTACTTTTTCTTAGATATCATTTTTGATGTACAGAAATATCTCATTTTTGGAAAAAAGCATTTTTTTCATTTGTTTTTTGTATATATGATATTGACTGATAGCAGTATTTTTCAAAGTAAAATCAAAGAAACTCAATTTATATTTAAACCAATAAATAATGGTCTACTTATTGAGAAATATTATCTATTTCAATTACAATCTGACCTTAAGTCTTTAAAAGTAATACAATTGAATATACCAAGATCAACAAGTATTTTCAATAAATCATTTAATAAACTAACAGCAGAAATAAAACCTTCATGAACATTAGAACTATGGTAAAAATTTTCTCTTTCTTGATTGCATGTTATGTTCAATGTTATTTATGACCCTTTTGATACTCCAGCAGTAGTCAGCCATCATTTGTTTGTCCTACTAATCCTGGTAATGCCCTTTGATTGTTTTGATATCCTAATAGAATCTTTCTCCTTGCTTATCACTCACATTGCTGCAATTATCCAGAAATTAATCTAGCTGGCTATGTAAAAAATGAACCTTAATGCTCATATTAGCATATTGCTAATAAAGTGTATTACTCATAAATTTTATCGGTTAATTTGAATTTTAGCAATGAATTGGAAAAAATGTACTTCTATTCTAAAATTTTTTACTCAAAAACATTTTTATTATAAAGATAATTTATTTCAAGTGGCTGACATAAATTGCTCAGTGCACCTGAAAACTGATGTGTTTCTAAAACCTTTCTTAACCAAATGTTGCAATCAGCCAAGATTGTAAATTGATCTTTTTCTTAAAAATGAGCAATTTCAGTAAAAATGGTAGCTAACCATGAAAATCTAAGGTCATTTTTGGAATCAGCCTCCATCAAATTAGCTAAAAAAATGTTTTGTTTCTTGGCACCAAAATTGTGTTGACCAGTGTTTTCTTTTCCCTGCCTTATGTTCTATTCTTGCCTTATGCTCTAATCTTGCCTTATGCTCTAATCTTGGCTTATGCTCTAATCTTGCCTTATGCTCTAATCTTGTCCAATTAATAAACCATTCATTGAATAATATTTCTTATTTTACTTATTTTACTAATAACTCTCTTCAATTAACTATTCTTTATCTTTCTTCTTTTTAAAAACACAGTGACTTTCTTAGCTACCTACTTGTACATTTCTCAAATGTTAACTGATATTGTTTCAATACTAGCTTGGTCTTCTTCAGCTTTATTCTTTAACACAGTTGTTTAAATCCTGATCTCAAGTGTATGCTTTAATTTTCCTTTGATTATTAACAGGTTGCTCTGCACTTCATTTATGTTGACATTTTATCTGTTTATGTGCTGTAGGTTTGTAAGTCATGCTTACACAGAAATAATTATTATACATGCATGTGAATTTAAATTTTTTCTACTGGATAATTCAGTCACAAGCAAATTTAAGCCTGAAGAAATAAGAGCAAGAACATTATACATTATAAACATACATTAAGCAAACAATCTTTGTTCTTACTTAATGTATGCCTAGGAAGGCTGTTACACAGGTAAGAAAAACTAGCGACTGAGTTAGTTTCTGACAAGCAGAAACCAACAGAGACAGACAATAGAATTAGATTTTTTATGCATATCTTTATCTGGAAAATAACTCTGGTGGATCCTGTCTTGATTTTATCCAGATACTTGTAAAATATCTGGATATAAGTAAATGTTAAAATCTCAATTTTTGATTATTAGAAAGAATTCACTCTTATTCAAATAATTTGTGTAATAAGATTTGATTTAATCAATGTAGAGAATATGAGAACAAAGATTTAGAATAAAAGCAATACTGTTATTTTTTAATGTTTTCTTTCTCTTCATATTTTATTCATATTTAGCACCTCAGATCTATATATGAATAGAAAAATGCCTCCAAACATTCAATATCAAAAGTTTTCACCCAAATTTTGAAGTCATTAAAAATAGTCATAGCAAAACAAAAAAAGCCAATTTTTTTTATATTTCAACAAATATACAATTACAGTTTTGAGAAAGTAATACAAACTTAGAAATTTTGGAATCATGGCATAATTTGTATATATTTGATGAAAAATAGACAATTAGAATATAAAAATGTCTTACCTAAGAAATTTATATTTAATGATAAAAAATAACAAAGAAGTAAAAAGTATCTTAATTTACAATATAACTTTTCTGAATTCAGTAATTGCAGATAACAGAGAAGCCTGATCTGTCAGGAGTTTTGTGTTCTCTTATGTCTGTCAGGAAATATTGAGAAAACATGCCCTAAATAAATATGCAATAGTTTATAGATATATAATTTTGATTCTATTGATATTTAGTTAGTGATTTGTGAATATACAATAAGCAGTACTTATCTGAATATTGATCAAGTGTGGTTGTCACTTAACTGACAGTCAAATAGTTCAAAAGTTTTATCAGCACAAATGCAAATAGGAAACTGCATGCATAATGCACTAATAACCATCAATACATGTACATACCTAATTCAGTGTGTGTGTGTGTGCATATGCAAAATACAAATATCTACTATTCTGTTCACAAAGTGTGAAATTAGAGATATAGACTTTACTGTCATCGCAACTTCACTGGGCTGGTCATGCTGTGCACATGAGTGATGAAAAAACTGGATATCCTCATGTACAGTCAGTCAACTGCATGATGGCTCTCAGAAAGTTGGAAAATTTTTGATGACATACAAAGATAAACCTAAGCAAAACCTAAATTCTATTGACAACTCTCTGTTATTCTTTGTGGAATTAGCTTCAGATTGTACCAAGTGGAGGAGTATGGGCATAAAAGACATTACAACTTTTGAAAGATCATGCATTGAACATCTGTGTATTACAAAGTATTACACAATTTTGACATGTGTACAGCTTACACAAGGGGTGCTGTCCTTTTGTCCTGTTTGTGGAATGTTATGTGGATCTCAAGCTAATCTTAAAAGTCATTGAAGGCACAAACACAAGTAAAGTATTAAGGGTAGAAACTGCTATTGAACTTTATGTAAAAAAGACAACAACAGGAGAGTTCATTATATATATATATATATATATATATATATATATATATATACAATAAATTGAATTGTGAAATACCCCTGAAGAGTGGATGGATAAAATCCACCTACAAAACTCTGAAGTCAAAGTGCCCGAAGGTAACATCAGTCAACTAAGTGACAATCTTTTACTTATATTAATTCTGTCTGTCTGTTTGTTTCTCTCTCTCTCTCTCTCTCTCTATATATATATATATATATATATATAGAATAGGAAACATTAACAATTCCGTGTAATTCAAAATTGTTGACAAAAGAGAAGCTTATGTAAATAAACAAGTTATATTATGTGACACTCTTTAGGATAAAAAATGGTTTTATAGAATTATAACAACTGTTTGTAGCAAAATTCCCTTCTCTTTGTCTTTTACAAGTTTGTGTTGTCCTTTTACATTCAAATATTTTTTTGTTTTCATTTTATAGCAAGGTTTACTCTGTACATGGCTCGATGGCCACTCAAGGTAAGAGGGTTACAATAGGAGGCAGTTTGTATGGGTAGGAGAGAAGGGTAATTGTTAATCCTAGACTTAAACAGCTTAACATTGTTGTGATTGGGTAAACATCCCCTTGGGAGTCTGTTCCACAGAGCAGCAGTTCACAGGAAGAAGCTGTTTGACTGGAATTTATTTAACAACTAAATCAGTTTAAATCTTTGGCTGATGAAGGGAGTGGAGATTTTGAAACATGTACTGACATTCAATAAAAATGTTATCTAGATTTTGTCTACAATTTTATCATGTTCATCTTATAGTTCAGAAATTTTTGCTTTCAAATATGAATTTAAAGATATCTATATTTTCATCTTTCAAAAACTCAAAAAATTAACTTGAAAATCAATGATGACAGGTCTCGGCATTTAATTTTTAAAAAAAGATTGTCAACAATTTCAATATATATTCAATGTAAATTCATCAAACTAAGTAAAACTGCAAATTTGTCAAAGTTTACTTTGAATTTGCTTAATTAACTTCAAATCAAGTAGATTTCAAAGCAATTTATGTATGAGAATATGTATCATATTGTCTAACACCTGATGTATTGGGAAACAATTAGAAGAAATGGGTAAGACTTAAATTTGGATATAATAATGAAAAATCAATCAGCATTAAATCTTATAATACATCTTTATATTCAACTGTGTTGCACAGTTGCACATTAATATGTTATGGGAATTTGAATGGTGTAGAACATGTGGTCATTACAGTTTCAACTCCTTGCTTTAAGATCCCAAATTGATGGTTGATAATTGTTTCATTGCTATTTGGCTCATCCAAGATTTCTTGTTGATGTGCCAGCAATTCAGCAATGGCTTCAGCCATAATGACCCAATAGGATTGAACATTGAATAAGAAGCAAGACAGGATATTCTTGCAACTAAAGTATGTCAGAACCAAAGTGCAAAGCCATTACTGCTTATGCATGAAATATACAGTTGCACATACACATGTGAATTCACACACATGTATAAATTACATAAACTCATTTATTGTCATACATGTACATTTATATACAAAAGAACCTAAATTCATTACTTAAACAAACTCACACATTTATAAAAAATATATGTAGGCACATCAATAAGTCTGCAGTCTAATGGTTAAAAAACATTTATCTTACATTATTTTATTGTACATTATTTTATTTTATTAAAATTGTCAATGAGAAAGCTATGTTCAAAGTGGGTGCCACGTTTGTTCACAGTTGATCAAAAACAATGCGTTGATGATTTGATCTAAAATGTTTCCTCTATAATGTTGAATCTATTTGATTAGTAGCCATTCTTGAATTAAGTGCTTATGAAAAGAGATTATGTAGGAAAATAAATACAACAAATATTTATTTTTCTACATAATCTCTTTCATATCAATGCACGGATATATCAAGGATGGATATTAATCACATAGATTCAACATTATACAGGAAATATTTTAGATCAAAATTCAGCTTTTGTATGAAGCTGTAAACTTATAGATTTGCCTTAGAACACTTTTATAGATGAAAACCACTTGGATTTTAAATTTTTATTGTTACTAACATTTTGATCATTATGACACCACATTTTACTCTCACCTCAATCAAAAATCTGGTGTGGGCAACAAAGCGAACCTCGCTGCCGAGCTTGGGAAAGACCTCCAATCCGTGGTGGACTGGGGTAAGAAATAGCTCATAAATTTTAATGCTTCCAAAACAAAGCTGCTATCAATTAACCATCATAGACAATCACTCTTACCTCCCATTAGCATGGAACAGGCTTGCCTTCCTGAGAGTAAAACACTACACCTCCTTGGCCTCACACTCTCAGAAGACCTCAAGAGGAATGACTATATCGAGTCCATTGCTAAATCCGCTGCTATGAAAGTCAGTTCTCTGTGCAGGGTCCGAAAGTTTTTCCCATCTGAGCCCATCCTGCACATATATAAATCTACCATCTGCCCGTGTATTGAATACTGCTGCCACATCTGGTCAGGTGCCCCTGCTATTCTCCTTGGGGTTCTTGACAAAATACAATGACGAATCTGTAATGTGATTGATACCGACTTGGCAGCCTGGCTGCAGTCACTCTCTCACCGGCACAATGTGGCTTCCCTGTGCCTCTTCTATAAATACTTTCATGGCTTCTGTTCCAATGAACTTAGATCACTGGTGCCTCCTAGATATGAATTTGCACAAGATACTAGATTAGCAACTAGGTCCCACTCTTTTGTAGTGAAACAGATAAAATGTAACCACAATTTCTACTCTAACAGCTTCTTTGCTGGCACTTCCCACCTGTGGAATTCCCTTCCATATACTTACTTCCCCGACAGCTACAATCTTCAGGAATTTAAATGTAAGGTCAATAGACACCTCTTATCACACTAACTCGCATCCATTCTCTCAAACACTCTTCCCATCTACCCAACCCCTATCCTTGGTATCCTCATCTGTCTATCACCCTCATTCTGACATTTCCTATAACTAATCACTCTCTCTCATCACTTTCCTCTATGTAGTCCCCTGTGCAATAGTGGCAGTGAAATGCCTTGCTTAGGATGAAATGATTAAAAAAAAAATGACATTAAAACAACTAAAAAATTAAGGAAAAAACTGTTACCATGGTAATTGTGCTACTTAGAAACACTTGAATTGTTTTCTGAAAATTGAACTCTAACACTAACAACTAATAGAATTAAAAATAAATATTTATGAATAAAATAAATTCCTGTGAAATATCAATGAGATTTGAAAATAGAAAAATGTTAAACTGAATGTAAAATATAGTGATTTCATGTAGGAAAAATAAAAAAGAGTTACAGCAAAAAAATAAAGTAGCCACAATGTTTATCATGATAAGGACTTTTTTGTTAATTTTTCATCTGTTTTTATGATGCTTTTAATGAATGAAATGTTATCAACAGAATAAAAAATCAAACATATGTTTTTATATATTTCATTTTATATACTTTTTATTATATATATATATATATATATATATATATATATATAATGGCTGACTTACTGTTTCTGAGAATGTCTATTTTCAAAGGCATCTAGCCAATCCCTGTTGCAGATACCTGTTGAGGCACATTTGTGTTTGTTCAACACCTACAGAGCCCACCTGTAGTTTCTATTGCAACTATACTGAGCAGACCTTAGTTACAGTTTCTAGGAGAGAGCACATTATCTGGTGTAATAAAGGTCTGAACAAGGCCAGCACTCTCAAGTACTTAGTCATGATGACTTGTGACTTCGTGCAAGTCCAATCGTTCACCTGATTTACATTACTTGGATTGTGTCAACTCACAGTATGGTCTTCAGGCACTTTCCAAATATGCCTGGCGGTCAGTTCCCCAAATTGAAAGTATCACCATCATCCTGATCAATTGGTCATGGTGAGTTTTGAACATAGGTTGCATGTTTGGAAAGTGAATGTTCAGTTTTGTACATTTCACAAATTTTGTTTAATCTTCTTCAAAATACTCCCTTTGAGAGTTCCCACACTTCTTCCAGTGGTAGAACCACTTGAATATCTTTTCTGGAATGCTATAGGGCTCTGCCATTGCTTTTTTCATAATTTCCTCCTGTGTCTCAAATCATGTATCATAATCATAAACCCAGTGATGATGATCTTCATGAATTCTTGGTTATGGTTTGCACAGTCCAGCACATCCTGAGGGATTTCCATGAAGATTTGCTTATCTTGCTTCACCAGCCTCTTGGAGATGAATTTCACCAATAAACTCTATTTGCACAAATTCTCCAATAAAATGGAATGTACCAATCTTGTGCTTCTTTCCACTTTGTGAGCGATTTCCTGGATTGTTACACAACAGTCTTCCATGACTATTTACTGAACCTTTGTGGTGCAGTGGATATCAACTCGAACAACAAATCGGAAAGCAGAGTTCAAATTCTAGTTGAATTCTTTGCATTCACTTATGCACAAATACCCTTGGGAAAGGTATTAATCTGTCTCTTCCCTCCAGTTATAGGTTAAATAATAGGACAGATTAGGTTCTATAGTCTTGGCTGACAACCAGTCTACCACAGAAAGCAATGGCAACCTACTGCGAGATAATCTTCTGCACTGTCAGTCATGTCTCTTTCAGGACATGGTCGCTCAAAGTGTGTATCATGTATGGCACTTTACTAACTAACTCAATCAGCTCCTTTTTTTGTCTTGTGGATGGCCTGTCTGATTGTGTCTTCTTCTTCAATAAGGTATAGCCATGTTTGAAGTGGCTGTGCCACTCCTTGATCTGAGTTTTTTTCCATGGCATCATTGCCAAAAGTCTGCTGAATCTGCTTGAGCTTTAGTTTCACCAAGTTTTTGTTAAAACTTGATGTAATATCTCTACACAGCTAGGTGAAAATTTTTATGCATGCACAGAAAACGTGCATCACCTTCTATCGAAAGGATTTTACTCATGCAGCATTAGTTTTGATGGGTAAAAATAAAGTCAGATACTTTTTGAAGGCACCTTGTATATATGACAGAAATGAAGACACATTTTCAGAAAGAACAAGATCATAAACAGACATGATAACATTTTCAAATCCATGCCTCGATACACATTGATACACATAAAGAAACACTAAGAAATGCATACACTGCATCCACCCTTAGAGATTTATATTTAGTATATATAATTTCATATACTTGCTGAAAATATATCCAAAAAGGTCACTATCAATGATAACTTGGTAGCCAAGCTTAATACTGTGATTTAAATATCATTAGCAGGACATATGATGTTAGCAAACTTTGTTGATCTTCATTTGTGAGTGCATTCTAAAATTTTCTCTGATGCAATGAGGAGACATTTAACTAACTAACCAAATAACAATGGATATTAATCAATTAATAGGATCTCTGGTGAAAAGGAGAGATGACATTTTAAGTTCAGTTGTCCAAGTTTCTTAGATGAAGCATTTTTATTATTAATTTATTGTCATGTTCCAAAGAATTCAAGATATAAGTTCAGATTTCATCAAAGACTATTTCTGAACAATGCTGCTTAATTCAGAGTTGTAGGATGCAAAATGACTTCAGTGTTATGTTTATTATAACACTGAAGCAACAAGAAAGGAAAACTTATGAAAAATTATTAATGAACATGCTTCATCCTTACAACTAAGTCTACTACAAATAAGTGTAAAGAGAATAATAGGGTGTGAAAAAACAAACTGTACTTATACAATTAAATTTGAATTTCACCAGCTGGCTGGTCTCTGTGACCTGATCAGTAACATGATGTCTATACCAAACAGGATGCTATTTCTTTATTTCCAGATAAATGCTGATTAGTTATTGGTTACTGAATATAAACAACAAAAATTCTTTTCTAAACTTTCTAAACTGAGTAATTCTGAATCTTATGACTACTGAATTATAATATTTTGAACTTCCAAGACTGATTTTCTTCATGAAATATATTATCATTGTAGTTATCAAACTTTTATTTTGTGCTTTGAAGCTTTTTTGGCAACCTGGCAAGAATTTCTATAGAATACACAGAACCATTCCAGATGTGCTTGACACTAGCAATATTCCCATATACATTGCATATGTCAGATGTCTTTGATATCTTCACTTTGACTGGCATAGGTTGGATGCCATATATCCCCTTTAAGTTCATTTGTTTCAGGTCACACAATATCAGTGGTCATTCTTTGATATTTTCTACATCATTCTCTCTTCTCTTCAGTTAACAGCTGTAGAGAGAAGCTTTTATCTCAAAAAGAGGTATTACTTTTACCATTTTATATTTATTTCATTCTTGATATTTTATATACTAATATTATAAAATAAGGAACTTCCACACTAGGAAGATTGATGCTACAAATTCTTCCTCTCCTTCAAAATCCAGCCCATATATATATACTAGTAAAATATGCAATACTCACATAACACATCACTCAATAAATCCCAGACCTAACTAATAAAACAACAACTTTAGGCATAATTTGGCTTTATTCATCAACATAGTCTCCTTCACCGATTCCAACACTTCTCTAACAATTCGATGCCTTTTTTGTAGAGTGAGTTGTCTTTGGCATCAAAATACACCTCAGTTTCCAATATCACTTCTTCACTGGAGCCAAATCTTTTGCCCTTGAGGACCACAAACAAAGAAGTTGCTGGGGGCCAGATCTGAAGAATAAGTTGGATGCAGAATCAATTTGAAGTGCTATTCATGTAGTTTTGCCATCATTGCAATCAACTTGTGGCACGATGTATTGTCTTGGTGAAAGATCACATTTTTCTTCTTTTATGTGGCTGTTTTTTGGCAATTTCTTCTTTTGAATGCACCAATAATGCTATATAATATTTGCTATTAATAGTTCTTACATTCTCAAGGTAATCAATAAACAAAATACTCTGTGCATCCCAAAATACGGAGACCAAAACCTTGCCTGCTGATGTTTGTGTCTTTGGTTGCTTTGGATGGCTTTCATCTGGTGCTGTTCACTCAGCTGACTGCTGATTTGACTCCAGAGTGAAGTGGTGGATCCATGTTTCATTCATTGTAACATATTTACACAAAAACTCCTTCTTGAATCGTCAACTCATTGTTTTTGATCAACTGTGAACAAACATGGCACCCACTTTGAACACAGCTTTCTCATTGACAAATGTTCATGCAAAATTGTTAATACACCGCCTGCCTTCTGATATATTTGACTCCTCTGCTATCTCATGCAACTTCAATTTACAATTGGCCAAAATGAGTTTGTTGATTTTTTTGGTGTTTTCCAGGACAACTGCTGATTTTGGGCGACCTGAGCATACAGCGTCATTTGTGTCTGTACAACTGTGTTTAAAGTCAGTATACCACCTCCTAACCATTGCTTCCAATGGAGTAGAGTTAGAATAACATTTATCAAGCCATTGCTTTGCTTGAACAGTATTTTTCCTATCAGAAAGCGATGCTTTATCAACACATGAAATTCACATTTTTCTCTTGTTTTGAAAATTTGCAATTGTAGCTTCACTTAAATAACTGTAATTTGTAAAGTAATAATCCAATTGGGCCCAAATTTTGTCACATGCCGTTTGAAGGTTAGTACTTCATAAAAATTATATGGTTTTTTTTATTAGTGGTGCCATCTATATGTCAGGCCTGAAACTTATTGAGTGATGTGTTAATATAAATTATCTGTGTGTGTGTGTGTGTGTGTGTGTGTGTGTGTGTGTGTGTGTGTGTGTGTGTGTGTGCACATGTGTGTTCACAAATTAATGAATTTATTTTTATATTTATGTACTTATATCCCAAAAGTTCAACATGAGATTAACACATTAACCCATTAGTGCACATGGTTGTTTTTTAGGACCAGAAGGATAATTTACCATATTTCTGCAATTCCTGAAGTTTTCAGATAGATCTTTGGTTAATCATGAATAATGAAGTGTCTTTCAAATATATCACCTACTGTCTGATGTATATTGGCAACACTGATGTCTCAGTTTTCAGTATAGAGTAAAAAATCTTGAGGAGGAAGATACACTCATTTTCATCTATCATTCAAGCAAAAATGTTTTTGGTAAGTAGTACTTATATCTAACTCATATTTGTATATAATATGTATGAATGCTCTAACTGTCCTATAAAACTTAGAAAATATGTAGAAGTAATTTTGCTCAAATATACCATGCTCTATAAGTTTGGTTCTAAAATAGTAATAAGCTAAAAATTTATTTTTTCTTAGAATAATGCAATGTATTTTTTTATATGTTTAGCATTAAATAAATTTGTACAAATTAAGGAGTTAAAATTCAAGAAAAAAATTTGGGCACTAATAGGTTAAATTACTTTAAAAAATGAATGAAACTGATGACCTCATTAAACAGAAGGTAAAAAGTGAAATAATCTTGGGACCAGAATTTGATTTTTGTCCAAAATTAGTTTCTTAATTATTAAAATTATTTCATTTTGTATTAAATGTATTAATAATACTTGGGAAATTGCTTTTCAAAGACACAAGTTGATTTTTTATTGGTTTATTAAGATGACTGTTTATTACATAATATATTGAGAATTGTCTATTAGTTAGGACTCTCTATCTTAATGGATGCAGTTTTTAAGAATCTTATTGTCATGTCTACTCTGATACACTGTTGGTCTCTCATCAAAGATTTTCATCTCTTATGTGAATTCACTTCAAAGTGTGTCTTCCAAATGAAACCAATTAATTCATAAGTTTTAATAATGCAGAAAAGAATAATGATTTCAATATCTATGAAGTGTTTTAACAGAGAACAGAAAGTATGAGAGATGTATTGGGATAGTGAAAGATACTTTCCAAAATATAAGTATTAAGAAAAAAGAAAATTTCAGTAGAAACAAAGAAAATTGTGCTGAACTTTTGTGTAATATCAGTTCTTTTAGACAGCAGTTAATCATGAACAATCTCATCACAGAGAAAGAAGATATTTGAAGTAATAGAAATGTGGTTCTACAGAAAGATGCAGAGAATACAGTGAATCAAACATGTGAACATAAACAAAGTTTTAGAGAAAATAGAAACAATATGTGTACTTATATTTAACATCAGAAACAGTTGAAGTTTCTATGGAACACAATGAGTAATGAGGCCTTGGAAAATTTGATACTCACAGGACAGATTGAAGGCAAGAGGGACAGGGGAAAACAACTTGTAACCTATCTCATGAGCTTAAGTAAGTAAATGGCAGAACAAGATGTAGGAAAGATAACAAAGAGGCAAAATGTATTAAGAGCTACAAATGACAGGAAATTGTGGAGGATCATAATTGCTAGTGTCTTGAACAAATATGGCACATAAAAGAAGAAACTAGATTGAACATTTTATGCATTTAATGTAAAGATAGTATTATTGTTGATTTTCAGAACTTCATCAAAGATCTTATTTTCTATAAAAAATATTTCTTTTGTTGTTTTTCTATTTTTGACTATATTGTTCATTATTGCATCAAGATTGAGTGTGGGGCAACAATCTTCAGCACCATCTTTTGTACAATGTCAGGAACATAGAAGTTTATTTAAAGTTTGCTCCAGTTAACTTATGCAATCAGTCAAATGTAATAAATTATTCACAAGCCTTATGAAAAATTCAAAAGTGAGGAAAATTAGTTCTTTGAAAAATTTGACTACATAAGAAGAAGAAATGCATTTTTCTGTGCTAGGAAGTTGACTGGTGATTTTTTTTATTTTTGTGACAATGGGCATCCTCAGATTGCAAATGCAAGCAACAAACAATCCTACATTTTAAAAAGATTCTTCTACTTGAAGTATATTCTCCAGATCTGCCTTTTCTAGATTATCACTTGTTTTATTCTCTGTAATATTTATTCTGTGGTTAGTTGTTCCAAGTTTAAGATATTGAAAAGTTCCTCAAAAAATTCACCAAATCAAAAGTGATATAGGAAGTAATGTCAGAAAGCTAAGTCAAATATTTGACAACTGAATAACAATACTATGAATTTAGATGAATAAAAGAGGGAAGATTCTGAAAACTTTTACATTAACTTTAATTCATTAGAGGACAATATTGCAATAGTTCTCTTGTTTTGGTTGCCAATGTTGCTTTTTTTCTATTATTCTAATTCAAATACGTCAGGGATTGATAATAACTCTTCAGCTCACATATTCAAACAAGAGATTAGTAGAAGTACTAATTTCAGGCAAGAGTAATTATTTTTTTATATCATTAGTTCTGTAACCCAGTATATCTATATAAGTTTCCTTTAGAATTTGTTTTTGAATGATGTTTAACAGCCTTTCCAATTTTCTATGAGTGAGTTGAAAAGAAATACTGTTAAAAAAGACAAAATGTTAAATAAGTTAGTTGATAATAATTTCTGTTTAAAAGAAAACTACAAATATTTCTAATTAGTCATTGTTGACTTTAAAAATTTGTATTTAAAAGCAATCATTATAAAGGCGTGAAAATCTCATTTTCAGCTGTACAAATTTTTCCTCACCTCACATAATTTATGTAAGTTTTATTTTTTCCTAACTCAATTTTTTCATCATCAACCTTAATAAACACTCAAAGTAATATCACAAGATAAATCATATTGTTTTTAACTCATGATATCAAATCTTTTATTGAATTTCAGACTACAAAAGTTTTATACATTTATATCAATCTAGACAATTACTTCATCAGTAAACACTTTTCTATGAAATAATTTAAGCATTAAAGATGAAGATTGCAGGTAATCGATATCTGATTAACAAATGAATTATGATTGATTTTCTTAATATTTCAGTGTTTATTCACAACGTCATCAGAATAATATTCACCAGCTGTTTGAAGTATTCACACATGATTTAGAACTCAATACTATCAGCCAAACAAAATAAAACTAAAGTTCATGTAATTTGGCTTGATCTTAAGTATGAATCAGTTCCTATTGAGCTAATTCAAATGTCCCTCAAATTTTTCCTTTTCTTGAGTAAGGTTGGGAAAATCATAATGGAATATTTCAGAGCAGTGTTTATGCCATTCACTGTTGGTAACTACATTACCAAGTGGCAAGCACTTGAGGTCAGCATCATGATGGGGTGTGTGATTTTTATTATGCCCATAGAACTCATATTATGTGGTGCAGTGGACACATAAAAAGGAAGTGATGACTACAGAACAAATAATCCCTCCTCCTTTCAGAACTCTTGTGGGTGACATCACCATTCTGGTTCTGTCTAAGTTTACTTAGGTGAGGATGAAGGCTAAACCCAAGAAAAGCCAGAGCTTATCATTACTCGGGGTCTCTGTCAAAAAGATTCACTTCTGCGTTGGGGATGACATGATCCCAACAGTAAAAGAGAAGCTAGTAAAGAGTCTTGAATGGCTGTATGAAATTCCACTGACTGATCTGCACCAAGTTAAAGAGTGCAGAAAATGGCACCAGATGGACTTGAATCCATCAATAGAACCCATCACCCTTGCAAGCTAAAAGTTTGGTGCTACCAACATGTTTTTCTGTCCCAACTTCTGTGGCTGTTACAAGTGTATGTCTCACATTCAGAGTAGTATATTGCAAGTCTGTCTTACATTTAGTAGATGCAACAGTGTATCAGCAAGTACCTGCACAACTAGCTTGGAGTTTTCCCTGCTTCTCCACAGTAGGACTCAATATCAATGTTAGAAACCAGCAACTTCCCATCTCCTTACTGGTGAAGGAGTTTAAGTTTGAGAAAGTATGACGATGAGGGACTTAGTCAATGAATTCATCTGCAGGATACAGCCAGATGTCAAATCTGTCACTGAATAGTTGGTAGTAGAAGCCACCTAAGAATCAGAATCAAGCCTGCAAACTGAGGAAATTATGAAGGTGAGCCAAACAAATCAAGCTGGCCTGTTTGTCAACCAGTTTTTCTCCAAACAGAGTCCAAATGATACATGGTGATTGAAGAAATCAGAAATTTCAAGGCAGAGCATTAAACAGCTACTCCTGTTTCTCAGTTCAAAAAAATGTGCTTGGACTACATGGAATGATGTTGATCTGTTGGCGCTATACCTTATTTGCAATGGAGTCGTTCATTATCTGTTTCTAAGAGTAAATAGATACAAAAATTATCATTGAATAAAGTGTATAATGAGAAAGTAGTTAGATTACAACGATAAAGCGAATATATAAAAAATAATTTGTCAGTTACTTAACTTCTGATAACTTCTGTTAAACCAATTAGATATGGCTCAGGGGCAATATCATGTTGAAACACTGGTTAATTTACAATCACCAAAGTTAAGCAACATCGAGCCAGATTACAGTATCTGGATGTGTAACTGTTTGGGAATACCAAGCACTGTGAGCTTAAAAGTGGAGGTAGTGTTATGAATAGCAGCTTGTAATTAGAAACTAGAGAACCAAGTTTGAATTCTGGTTGGATTCATTATATTCACTTACACATAAATACCTTTGAGAAAGGTATAATTCCATGTATCAGTAAACCATTATTATTGCCAAAAATTTCTTATAATCTTAACTCGCTTGTTGGTGGGGCTTTTGAATATACCGACTGCATCTATGCAGGGAGTAAAAGTCTCCAAAGAGGGCCACCTGTTTGTTGTGGGTAGTGACCCATGATGCTTAAGGATGAGATCTTGGTGATTGAGGGTTTTAGGAGTTGGGCTATACATATACTCCTAAACTCTATCATATCACTTTGGCCCCTATTCAGACTAAACAGCCAATTAGAGAGGCCTGATCCAATAAACTGACTAGTCGCATCAAGTCCTAAGTCAGACTAACAAAATAAACAAAATGCATTTACATTTACCATATCAAATATTAAACTGACTTAGTAAGCAGTGGTTGTAGTGTCAATCAGACTGGGAACAAAGGAATCTGACATGTCTGTTTCAACCTCTGAAAAAAGCCTATACTTGGGTGGATGATCCTGGATATAAGAGATGCTTGAAACTCTCCTCATGTTTAAGTGTTTCAGTCATGTAGCCCTGGAGAAATGAGGTGAATGGGGTTTCCTCCTCATTATCTGCCTCACATGTGGCCCCAAAGTGGGTGGGGAATATGGTTAATGAATATGAATAAAGTATGAGCACAACCCCCCCCAAAGAAACTGCACATCAATAAATACACAGAAAGTGAAACAAAAAATCAATCAAAGGAAAATTTTTTTAATTCATAGTAATAGAATCAATAGAAGACAAAGTTGTCACCATTTGTAACAGAAAAAAATATTAGCATCTCAGATAACTCCAAAAACAGTTAAACAACTAGAACTAATATGTTACTGATAGAAAGCAAAGAAAAACATAATGCTGAAACTCTACTAAGGATGATAAAATTTTGTGATATAAAGGTTTACCCACACCAATTTTGAAATTCCTCCAGAGGCATGGTGAGAAGCACTAACCTCTCACTGTGTATACTGGAGAAAATTAAGAACAATAATTCTACTAAAAAGCAAAACATTACAGACATAAAAAGAATATCCTTTCAAAAAATGATAGAATTATAGATACCAACACTTACATCAATACTTTTGATGCCCCAGAGAAACCATAAGAGAAAAAAAATTGGCTGTACAGTTTCCAAAGTAGAAACATATGTTTCAAACCTATTAAGATGCTTCAACTGCCAAAGATAAAACATAGAATAAATGTACAATGAAATCAGTATGTGAAAAATGTGGGGAGAATGATCCTAATTATACAGTGATCACATGCTCAGATAAAACCAAATGCCTTAATTGTAAACAAGATTATAGGCTTCCAGGGACTGCAAAATCTGGAAAAAAGAAAGATATATTAAAAGTTAAATACATTAAAAAATGTCCCTACTCAGAAGCAACAAAAAGCATCAAAACCAATTCCAATACACCATCATATGTAAAAATTACTCAAGTGACATCAAGTTATACCTATGAAAATCTTATATCAAGCAAATTACATGAAACACAAGAAGTAAGATTTTTAATTCTAGAATTTAGAAACGTAATTGAAAACATTAAAACCAATGCCACTGAACCAAAACTACCTACTAATGTAAATCCAATACAAAATTCACTGACAACAAACTCTCAATGACAAACACTCATAACTTCTCAAATGAAAAATTCAACAAACAGAAAATTGAGAGAACAAAAACCAATGAAACCTCAATACAAAACAAAATTAAAATCCAAAAACATAAGAAATAGAATTAAAAACATAAACAAGATAACAACCCATATAAAGATAATAAAAAATGAAAAGAATCCAGATAATCAAAAACATAGAAATCCTCGACAAAGAACAAGTTCACAAACAAGAAAAATAAATAGTCTAGAAAGTATGGAATATATGGAAATAGATAACTAAAAACCTAGTCATCGTTAAGATCTACTCAATAAACAAAGTAATTACCACTGAAATGGACAAACAGAACACAAGCATCATACAACAGAACTGTAGCAATATCAAACAAAACTATGAAAACAACTCCTTACAGATTACAATCTAAATATAGTTTACTTGCAGGAGACCTTTCTAAAAAAATGTCATGTCCTTCAAAAGATTTGAAACTTATCATAAAATAACTGGCTAAATTCAATGAACTCTGCTGATCCCAAATCAACATGGAAATTTTCAGTGAACCAGAATCAGTAGTCTCCTTTACAAACATACTAACACAAATAGCAAGACAAACAATACCCAAATCTTTCTTACATAGCACAACCACAATCAACGTACAAAACTACAACCAAGCTTGAGCAAAAGCACACTTTAAAAAATCCAAAAGAGAATCTTGACAAAACTAAATCTCCAGATTAAATAACAAAACCCCAATAAATAAAACATGTGAAATAAGAAAAAATAATGGAAAAATGTCACAAACTGTAACAGTTCAGTTAACCAAAATAAATGAAGATAAATGCACTGGAAAAAAGAAATAGCTAACCTAATAGTTGCAAAACTTTCTATCAAACCAAACATTCAAAGTACAAAATGGAAATATTGGCTTGGATTTTTAACCATATAGACACCAAGGGAAATCATGAAGCTGCTACAGTGGCAAAAGAGGCAACGAAAATGGAAATAACCAACATCAAACTCCAATATGCAGATTATAAAAACAAATTTGGCTGACTATAGACAAAACATAAAACTCAACAGAATAAGAATTGGACACAATCACCTGACAAATGCACACATGCTCAGAGCAGAAACTACATAGTGTACTCACCTTAACTAAATTCTCACCGTAAGGAATATATTGAGAGAATGCAAGAAGCACAAAGAAGTTTTTAGCAACAGAATTTTAACATGCTCTTCAAAAATGTACTTATTGACCAAATAATAGGATATCTAAAGAAAATAAAATACCTCCAACTTATTTAGAAAATACAGCTTGAACTTTCAAATTAGATTTTGAAATACTCCTAAATTATACAACTTGTGATGTTTTGAAAACAATTTTTAAAAAATTTCCCAACCGCTTGAAGCATTTTGGAATGTTACTGAATAAAAAAATTCAGTTTCAGAATTAAATGACCCACAGTAGTTGATATTCTGGTAAAACAAATAATCAATCAATCAATTAACCAATCAATCAATCATCTTATAATCTAATAATATTTTCTGATTTTAAATAAACTGCAAAAGTTTTATGAGCCATAAAAACAAACAAATCAATCAATAAAAAATCAATTAGACAGATCCAGTACAGAGGAGTGAATAGCAAAGTTTTGTAGGCAGATTATCTTATAACAATTCTGTAAAATCAGGAAATATAGGCTTTCAAAATTTGTCCCCAACCCACTGATCCAAATAAAGTAGATCTAAACAATCCACACCTTATAGAAATCTGATCAGAATTTGTCCAATTATTAGATAGAATCTTGTATTTTGTAAGCATAAAATGTTATATTTACTCATTTTTAATCTTTTTAATGATATAATTTAACTGTTTTACTGTAAAAATTAACATACTTGTTAGAAAATTATAAACTTTTTTATTATTTTAATTGTAGAATTTACTATTTGGCTTAGGATAATTTTTTACATTCCTTTTCCAAGTGAAAAAAAAAACACTATTACTCTATATAACACACCAAATATATTAAATTGTAAGGATGTAATTTAACTAATAACTTTTATCTTTTTAAAAAAGATTAGCTTGAAAGGAGAAAATATGTCAGAGAAAATTGAGTTAGCAAGGAGAAATAACCTCAGAGTTGACATGTGAGTGTGAAATGACCCTCTGGTTCATCATTGTTATTAAACACTTTGGAGTTTCTATTTACTGTGACAACAGCTAAAAACATATCATAACAATTTTCTCTGCTTCCTCTTGTCTGTTGTGTTATAAGAATTGTCACACATTCTTTTTTATTCTATCTTGATACATTAGCTTGATCCTGCTTAATCTTAGCATATATTGAGATAACTAGTCCAACAGGTAAATTTTACTTCTTTCCTTGTACTTACTAATTACTCCTATGTTTACCAAAAATATCAACCTGTTGCCTTCTCCTGCAGGCATGTGGTTGTACCCACCTTTATCCCATCTGTTGGCTTGACCCTTTAATTCAACCTTTCAAAGGTTCTTGCACTCATATTTCAATTCACCAAGATAGGATGCAGTAGATGCTATCTCATTAGAAATTAGCCAGTATATTCTGATAACATAGAAAGATGATAAAATTAAATATATACCATTCTATTCCTGTTGGATCAACTTCTAACAATAGTCCAATTGCATTGACCTTGTGGGCAGTGTATCATCAGTGCCTAGCAGACATTGTCTAAAAATGATAAATACTTGGATATTAAACAAAATCCAGAATATGGAGATACATACAAATAGCATTCAAAGTATAGAAGAATTGTCCAACTAATGAAAGAACTGAGAAAGATTCAAAGTATATGGTAGGTACTAGTAAGGCTCAGTAAGATTAGTCTCATTTGGCATATGGTAGGTATTAATTTGTAAGACTTAGTAATATTAGTATCACTTGGTATATGGTAGGTAATAGTAAGACTCACAGAAAAGGAGAGAATCTTTTCTAGCTGAAAATAATTGTTCACCTTATTATAACATAAAAAAGAATAATGATTTTAGTGGTGTAGGATGTTTTAGCCAATAGTATTATTGTGAACAATATAGTGAGAATTTATCAAAGAGAATAGCTTGTCTAATAATCAGAATATGCAAAAGATACATTCTAAAAATCATGCAGTTATATGCAACAATATAAAAAATTTCAGATTAGGAAATCTAAGGATGATATCAATAGAATTATAGATGGAGTGAAAAGAAATGACACTATTTTGATGCACAAATAGAGTCAAGAAAGGTAGAAATTAGTGTAGTAAAATTTGCAATTGGGAAGAGAAATATTAGTTAACTTTACAAAATGAAAATTATTAATACATTTTTCATATATGAAGCAGCCATATATGAACTTGGAAATGGCCAAATGAGGTTAGGACTATTAAAAAGTACCCATTAAGGAAAGTTAATATAGAAAGCAATGGTAGCTTGCAAAGTCAAATTTGAGAAGCAAAATAATCTATACTAATTAGATCAAAAGGAATATTGCCAATTTTTAAGTAAAAATAAAAAACATTTTGCAGGCCTTGTAAAATCATAAAAACTATCACTGAAAATATGAATAGCAAATTGATAACTATAATTAAAGCAGCAACAAAGATAACAGGTAAATCAATGACAAAGTGGAAAATTTTTTGTGTTTTTAATTTTCAAGGAGATGATGTGAATTTTCTTCTTTTCTCTTAGTTTTCTAAGTACATTTAAATATCTCTGTGGTAGAGTTCTTTCATTTTGTTTCTAGAGTGGCAATAATTATTCTTTGAATGAAACCTTTAGTAAAATCTGTCTATGGTTTTTAACTATTGTTTAAACTAAGTTTTCTTATGAATCCTGATGCTGATTTTTAAACCATGTCATAGATTTTCTTAAAACTGTTCTTGGTATATAGAAATATGTATCATTTTCTCATAACAGGTAAAACAAACAGAAATAGCAGTAACAAAAAGAAATAACTTGGTCAATTCTTGAATTGATGATAAAAGAGAAATGTGATTGTTAATGCTCTTAAATGCAGAATTGAAATAATCACTAAAAAAATGAAAAAGGAAAAAAAAAGCAAATGAACTTTAAAAGAGTAGAAAAAGATATCAGCAAAGAGAAAAGTTATAAAGAGCTTTAATCTCCAACCAAAATAGATAAACCAACATGGCTAACATTGAAAGACAGAAACAGAATAGTTTCTGGAATGTTTAAGTAAACTAATAGCATTCCAATTACTACAGAATGGTTATGAAATGACATTTGTTAATTGTAACAAAATATAAATGTCTAATTTTACTGTCACCAAAAAGGTCTACTACCCAGTGATAGGCAATTATACAATTAGTAGATTAACAATTGTACATAATGATTTATATATAATGCTGAATAGATGTGTAGGTAATGATATATATATATATATAATATGAATAAAATATTAGTTCATTACTTGTATATATAATAGGAAAATAATGATAATTCTGAAATGAATACTTTTCTTAACCTTTCCTGATTGTAAAGTGTATATTCTTTTTATTGGTACAAGTGAAAGAATAAACTGAGTTGTATGGTTAAATAGAATTCTTGAGAAGAATGAAATCGAAAATCATTATCAATTTTGACATCTGTCTGAGCTACTCAATAGCTAATTAGCAATGATTTGTTTTCTTAGATTAATTGAATATAATTTTTGCAAAAGTTTTTTAATGAAATTTCAAATGATTTTGTTTTCTTTGCAAAGAATGCTTTTAAAAATAATAATTGAAAATTGTAAATGTTTTCAATATCTATTTTCATTATCTGATTAAATGTAAATGAGTAAATATTTCTATATAGCAAATATTGTTTACATTAATGAAATTCTTTTTATATAGTATCTTTTGATTATCCTTATACTGATAATCACAACTCCTTCTTTCTTGCATTTGAAAGAAATCCTTACGGTCATCTTTTTGATGTCTTTTTAAAGGGAGAAGTTATCACTCTTAAAATACTTAAACACTTGGTGGGTTACAATTGGATATTGTTTCATTTTCTTTACACTTTCTGAATTCTGCAAGCTATTTCATTAGTTTTCAAGACAGTTTAAAGTGATTCCTTAAAATTCTCAAAATGTCAATACTTCAATCTGCAATTATATTATATGAAAAAATCCATTTTTTTCACTCCAAGCAAGGCAATAAAGGCACTAAGATACAAGGGGGTTACTGGAGTAGCCACTCTTCTAGATCTTTTTTGCATTTATATAAAAAAATATTAAGAAGAGTGGCTGTTCAAGACAGCTTTCATTTCACTATTTGATAAGAAAGATTAAATCAGTTCAAAAAGTCATCCAGAAATACTATGACCTTTCAACTTGTGAATAAAATCAGTATGCCAAACCATGTCAAATGCCTTCCAGATATCAAAAGCAACAGCCCTTACTTCATCATACATATTTAAAGCTTGATAGACACTTAAGTAATAATTATGAATACATCAGCAGTTGAGCTAGAAAAGTAAAAGCTATATAAAAGAAGACGCCGTGAGGTGAGATGCTTAACTAATTTGGAGTTGATCAGAACTTCTAGAACTTTGCTAAAAATATTTAGAAGGCTAAAACTAGTTAGGATCAGATGTTTTGCATGAGTTCTTAAAGACTAGAACAACAGAAGAGGATTTATTAACAAGCAGGAAAGCATGAAGCAGAAATACATTTTAAAGAAAACAGGTGCACATTTCTATTGCATGGATACAATCAAGTCCACATGCTTTATGGGAATCCAGTTCATAGATGATAGTAAAAACCGTGGATGGAATTATATATATATATATTACACAATATAAACTCAGTTCTAAATGGAAAGTTAGGCAAAGATACTTCAGATAAGTTGAGAATAGAATTTGAAGAGAATTTACATGCAAAACATTGTTTTATCAGCAGAAGATAGTAATACCTCAATTTGAGTGAAGATAGGAGAGATAGAAATCTTGCTCTTATTTAAAACATTATTACAGAGATACCAGTGATTAGAAGAACCAAAACTGTTAAAGGCTTAACCTCTTTATGGATACACCAACAATTTTTATGTGCAGACACAAAGAGGCATTCGTTGTGACTAGAACTAACACACTGATAATAATAATGACAATGATTATTATTATATTCTCTTGTTGTTGCTGTTAATCAGATAAGGTTAAAAAATTCCATTTCTAACTTTCCTTCTCTCACCTTTTTTTAGGTATAATACTCGAGTATAATGTTTTGTTTCATTGAATAACTATTTTTTCCAATGTTTTTTATGAATATCTATCTCTTTAAATTCTAATCATATCAGTGTATCCTGTCTCTTAGCAACTCATTAAGGAGAAAAAAACTTTGAACAACTTGCAACTCAAGGTGTTAATCATGTTGCGGAGTGAATGGCTACTGTGTTATGAGGTTGCAAATGATCCCCTAAAAACTTCAGAACCCTGTTTGTAAAAGATCATTATGCAATGTGCCAGGCAACTTTGGTGGACTTTTGAATCTATGTGTCACTCATGGGAATATTATGAGAATTAAAAATAAAACAAAACATCCAGTATGGCTCTTCCAGTGGATAAACAAGTAACCCATCTCTTAGAAGGGAACGTACCTGAGGTTGAAAAATCTGCCATAGGAACAAACTCTTACACAAAAAATGAATCTTCAGGTCCCACAACTGGGAGAATCCCAATGATGGCCCTGTAGATTCTCCAACTAGGCTCATAACCATTCATTTAAAGAAAGAAAAAATATAATGGTCTCATGAGTTGTTATGACTGCATTCCATAAAGCATTACACAAACCTCAGAGAAGCATCACTCCCCAAACATATGACATTTGGCAAAAAAGGTAAGACAAACAATTAGAAAATACATTGATGAAAATAAACTAACCAATATAAGAAGGTACATCATGTGAAATAACAAATTGAAAGAGACTGAAATTAAAGAAAAAAATAGAAATGCAACTAGAATAGACAAGTCAACAGAACATGAAAGGGAAATGGAATTGGAAATAAAAAGTAGTAACATCACACAAGCATAATAAAGAAACTAGATACACACTAATCACTGTGAAGATAAAGCTGAAAGTTTAGAAATGTTCAAAAGGTTTGATCTTCATCAGTCACAAGACAGCAATAAAACTAGTTCAAAACACATTGAACAGAATTATTTTATGGAAAACAATAATAGTGTACAAGAAACCAAGAAAGAAATAATGAAAAATTGAGGATAGAGAACAACTCCCAAAATTACAATTAACAAAACAACCTCAAAACTATCAAACTCTACAATGCAGCAATTTAAATAATTCTGAATGAAGAAGATCCTCATATAATGCTCAATGAAGCAATATATGCACCAGCAACAGCTGCAACAAAAAACATCAAAGTAAAAAAAAGGCAGCCTCACACATATGAAGATCAATCTTTGAAAAGAAAAATAGAAAAAGAAATTGAACAACTTAGAAGTGAGTTATCAGCACTGAATGAACTGGCAAAAGGAATAAATGTAAGAACTAGAAAAAGCAGAAGAGTAAAAAAAATACAATATTTGGAATGAAAATGAAGTCCTATCAACTAAAGAAAAAATAAAGCAAACAATACAACTGAAGACTCAGAGTATAAGACTATGAAAAAAGATCAAAATTCTACAGACAGAATATCATCTTTCAAAACCAACACAAAGAAATTTTACAGAGAAATAGGGAAACAAAGAATTGAAGTGACAGTCCCCACTAAAACTAGAAGAGGCTATAATTTTCTGGAAAAAAGACGGCTTACCCTAAAGAACATAACAAAGAAGCAGATTGGATTGCGCAACAGATAGAATGAATGAAAAATAAACAAGATCAAACATGGGCTGGAATCACAGAAGAGGATGCACAAAACTAGAAATCTGCAGGAATAGATAATTCCTTATTTTTTGGCTCTGTTATCCACATACAGCTCACAAAAACTACCCAAAGAACTTCAAGAAACTAAAATTCCAGTAGGGATAACCAAAGGAATTACCCAAGAATGGTGACACAAATATCCCAAAAAATCTATAGATGAATTACATGTCTTTCTACAACTTACAAACTGTTGACATCTATTTTAACAAAACAGACATATTTCTTTATAAGAAGAAATGACATACCACTGCTTGAACAAAAAGGGTGCAAACGTGGCTCTTACATATGTAAAGACCAATTACTTACTAATAGGATGATCTTGAAAAACTGCTTCAAAGCAAAGAAAAATTTTAGTACTACCTGGATAGATTATCATAAAGCCTTTGATAGTGTACCACATTTCTGGATCTTAAAGTCTTTAAATATATACAAGATATTACTCATTATTATGAATTTCATCAAACAATGTATGCCGATATAAAAAATAACACTTCATTTCAATCATATAAATGGAACCTATAAGTCTGGTGAAATAAACATCAAAAGAGGAATATTTCAAGGTAATTCCTTGTCTTCCTTATTATTTTGTATATACTTAATTGTATTAACCAGCCAACTTAACAGGAGAGAATGTGGCTATAGAATAGCTCAAAAGAAAATAAGCCATCTGTTTTACATTGGATGATTTAAAGTTGTATGCTGGGAATGACAATGAGCTGGAAAATTTTCTGTAAACTGTGAAATATTTCAGCGATGACACTGGAATGAAATTCAGTTTAGATAAATGTGCTAAAATCACAATTTTATGAGGATCACTACAACAAACATCCTCTATTAGCTTAGACCCTGTGTCAACAATAAAATATCTAGAGTAAGAAAAATATAAAAAAAGAAAACGAAGGTTAAAGCTCTTGAACAGATAAAACAATGCTAGCAAGATGAACCTCTGCATTACCAATATCCAGAATGTGCTAATAAATCTGATGTTGATAAATAAACTTAATACTCATCTATGGTTATGAGCATTTGACTTAAAGGCTGAAAACTGAAGGCTTTATTTCTACAGTGCTTGACCAGAGTCTTTTCACTAGCAACTTCCAGATAAATATCATACATAATAATGTGGATTCAAAATGCAGGTTCTGTGACAAATACCAAGAAACAATAGACCATCTACACTCAGGATGTTCTGTACTTGCCCCAAATGAATATAAAAATCTTCATGATAGAGTAGGACAATATTTATACTGGACAATATGCAAACACTTTGGAAAATATATAAACAAACACTGATATGAACATCACCCAGCACCGGTTACAAAAATCAAAGATGTCACCATTTTATAGGATTACACAATCTTCACAAACAGGAAAATTGAAGCAAATAGGCTGGACATTATTGCCAAAAACTGAAAAGAAAAAAACTTGTCTACTAATTGATATGGCTTGCCCAGTGAATTGTAACATAACAACGAAGGAATTCGAAAAACTATCAAAATATAAAGACCTGGAAATAGAAATAGAAAAAAATGTGGAAATTAAAAACAAGAATAGCACCAGTGATAGTAGGTGCACTTAAAATAATAAAAAAAGGAACACAACAACACATTAGAAAATTTCCTGGAAATCCCAACTTAAGAGAAATACGAAAAAAATTTCTTAATGAGTACAGTCCACACACTAATGTTATGAGAGGTAGAAAAACAAATCATGGAATGTAGCCATAACAACACTCCACTACCTGCTTTAGGTCTTCCTGCAGACTTGGTAGGTAGTGTGACCATAGCAGAAATCAAAATATGATGATAATAAAGATTATAATAATAATAATAATAATAATAATAATAAAAAAGAGCAAGATTTTACAGACAAAACAAGATTTTTCAAACTGATACAAAGAGATTTTACAGGGAAATAGGTAAAAAAAGAATTGAAGTGACAGTCCCCGCCAGAATGGAAGAAGTCACACAGTTCTGGAAAAGATATGGGCTTGCCCTAAAGAACATAGCAAGGAAGTACATTGGATTGCGCAAGAGATAGAACGAATGAAAAATAAACCAGAACAGACATGGTCTGGAATTACAGAAGATGATGTTAAATTTGCACTAAAAAAAGCACACAATTGGAAATTCCCAGGTATAGATAAAATTCCTAACTTTTGGCTATATTATTTAAATGCAGCACATAAAAAACTAGCCAAAGAACTTCAAGAAATGGTTGACGATCCCACTAAAATTCCTGCATGGATGACCAAAGGAATTACATTTCTTCTACCCAAGAATGGTGACACAAACAACCCGAAAAACTACAGACCAATTACATGTCTTCCGACAACATATAAACTATTAACATCTATTTTAACAAAACAGACATATTTATTCTTAGAAAGAAATGACATGATACCGCTTGAACAAAAAGGGTGCAAACGTGGCTGTTATGGTTGTAAAGACCAATTGCTAATTAACAAAATGATCCTGGAAAACTGCTACAGTACAAAGAAAAATCTTAGTACTGCCTGGATAGATTATCGAAAGGCATTCGATCATGTGCCACATTCTTGGATTTTAAAGACTTTAAATATATACAAGATATCGCCCGTCATCATCAATTTCATCAAACAGTGCATGTCTATATGGAAAACAACCCTTTACCTCAATCATATAAATGGAACCTATAAGTCTGATGAAATAAACATCAAAAGAGGTATATTTCAAGGTGATTCTTTATCTCCCTTACTATTCTGCATATCATTAATAGCACTAACCAGTTAACTTAATAAGACAGAATGTGGTTATAAAATAGGCCAAAAGAAAATAAGCCATCTATTTTACATGGATGACTTAAAGTTATATGCTAAGAATGATAATGAGCTGGAAGGTCTTCTGCAAACTGTAAAATGCTTCAGTGAAGACATTGGAATGAAATTTAATTTGAATAAATGTGCTAAAGCTACAGTTTTACGTGGATCAATACAAGAAACATCCTCAATTAGCTTAGACCCTGCTGTAACAATAAAAGAATTGAAACCAGAAGAAGCTTATAAATACCTAGGTGTAAATGAGAGCGAAAACATTCACCATAAAAAAATGAAAGAAATAGTGTGTAAAGAGTACTATAGAAGGCTACGAATGATATTAAAAACTGAATTAAATTCACAGAACAGAGTTATGGCCATTAATAGCCTTGCAATCCCAGTTGTCCAATATAGCTTTAACATCTTAAACTGGACTCTAAATGACATCAGGCGAATGGATGCTAAAACAAGAAAGCTTCTTTCTAAGCATAAGATGCATCATCCAAAGGCTGATGTAGACCGTCTATACATACCCAGTAAAGAAGGTGGAAGAGGTCTTATTCAGCTGGAATTGTCATACAAGACAACAACTATTGGCTTACTAACATACATAGAAACAACAAAGGATTGGATGATACAATTAGTAAGGCAACATGAAGAAAGAAAGAAAAAATATTCAATAATAAAAGAAGGCAGTAAATACAAACAAGATTTACAGTTAGTAGATTCTGTAGAAAAGCAAAACAGAAGCCAAGAACCAACTATTGCGGCAAAAAATATGAAAATGAAAGCCAAAGATAAAGCTCTTGAACAGATGAAACAGCGCTGGCAAGACAAACCTCTGCATGGCCAATATCCAGAACATGCCAATAAATCCAATGTTGACAAAGTTAATACTCATCGATGGTTACGTGCATCTGGATTAAAGTCTGAAACTGAAGGCTTTATTCTTGCAGCACAAGACCAAAGTCTTTTCACTAGAAACTTTCAGGCAAATATTATGCATAATAATATGGATCCAAAATGCAGGTTTTGTGATAAACACCAAGAAACAATAGACCACCTAATCTCGGGCTGTTCTGTGCTTGCCCCAAATGAATATAAAAATCGCCACGATAGAGTTGGGCAATATTTACATTGGGCAATGTGCAAACATTATGGAAAAGCTGTAAACAAACACTAGTATGAACATCACCCAGCACCGGTTACAGAAATAGAAGATGTAACCATTCTATGGGATTACACCATCTACACAGACAGAAAAATTGAAGCAAACAGGCCAGACATTATTGTTAAAAACCAGAAGGAGAAAACTTGTCTATTAATTGATATGGCTTGTCCAGCGGATTGTAACATAGCAATCAAGGAATTTGAAAAACTGTCAAAATATAAAGACCTGGAAATTGAAATAGAAAAAATGTGGAAATTGAAAACAAGAGTTGTGCCAGTGATAGTAGGTGCACTTGGAATGATAAAAAATGGAACAAAACAACACATTGAAAGAATCCCTGGAAACCCCAGCTTAAGAGATATACAAAAAATTGTCTTATTAAGTACAGCCCACACACTAAGGAAAACCTTATCTATGTAATGCTGGGGATGATAGGGAAGATAGAAAAACATGAAATGGAGCCATAACAACACGCCACTACCTGCCTTAGGTCTCCCCGCAGACTTGGTTGGTAGTGAGACCAAAGCAGAAATCGAAATATGATGAAAAATTACACAATAATAATAATAAATAAATAAATAAATAAATAATGATAGTTATAATAATAAAGACACTTTAGTTTGTACATGAAATAAGCTTTGGAGTAAAGGTCATTAAAATAAGAGCATTTTTGATACACTGTAATGTTTAATTACTTTCTTCTACAAATCTATCAGTACTTGAGCTGTTATACTTGCCAACATATTTTCTTTCACAGCTGCAATAGATGATTCTATATATGCCATTTTAATTTTGAGTGTAGATAATCTTTTTGGAGTCATAAATAATTTATTTTTTATACATTTTGTTGGCAGAATTTCTAATCAAGTGTTCAATTCTTGAGTTCAGTACACAAAGTAAACTTCAGCTTTGTTATTATCCATTTCTGTACAATATCCGTTTATTTTTCATTTTACTTATATAAGAAAATCTTCCTAATGTTGAAAAATTTACTTGACATATATTTGACAAGTGAGCACTTTTTAAGCAAAGTCACTTTTATTAGAAAATTTGAAAATATTCTAGTATAAAATTCTCAGCTAAGATCTTTTAAAATACCAGGTAATTTTTATATGAAAATTTAAATCTTTTTATACTGCTAGTGAGCTTCATGTATTTTTATGGTTTAGATATATACAAAAGATGCTATGTCAGCTTGAGAAAGTACATATGAAAATATAGGTGAAGAAAAGGAGGCTGGCTTTTTTATTACAAGTGTACCTCTGCCATCAAAATTGATAGAAAAATATTTGAGAGTATTATTAACTGTTTACTCACAGATTATTCCCCTTTAGTGTGACAGAAGGGAATATATATATATTTATATATATATATATATTAGTCATCCACATACAAGCCTGTTTTGCTGTATCACAGCTCATCAGTATGGCTAGACACATCCACTTGCTTTTAGCCGGGATCGAAACTCAACTGATTTGGTGTCAGTCAGAGTCACTACCCGCTAAGCCATAGGTGCAATCAAATCAGAGAAGGGAAATTTTTTTAACATGTTGTAAATAAGCAGTGTATACCCATGCCAGTAACTGAAAGAACTCAATTCATTTCTGAAGAGTAATGCTTATATCGCAGTAGTGAATAAGCCATCAGGAAGTAAAACATACCAACACATTAAGAAAAAGATCAAACCAATAAAAAAGGTTAATAAAGCAAAAGAACCATTTCAACTAAACAAACATCCATTCACACATACACTCAAAATAAAAATAAATCAATCAACTACACAACAAAAAAGAAAAATAAAGAAAAAATCAACCAATCATGAACAAGAAAAAAATAAATAACTAACCAATCACATACAACACCACTCCCACAATACTACATCATATTCTATATAAGCAAGAAAAAATGAGACTTAATGACAAATAGATCTGATGAGTAAGAACATCATAACCATGTCCTTACAAAACTTTGAAGTCTGCATGAATCTACTCTATTAAAGAAACAAACTCTTTATACCTATATATATATATTTTTTAATCGTTTCACCCCAAGCAAGGCAGTACCAAAACTGATGTACAGGGGGCTACATAAGAGAATAGAAGTTGAGGCAAGAGGAGAGTGAAAAGAAAGACAAACCAGTTACAGGGGGTGTCAGAGAAAGAGCAAGAGAAGGATGGGAACACAGGAGTGCAGAGAGTTGCAAAGATAGACAGAAAGAAAAAGAACAAAATACATGGGGTGATGTAAAAAGGACTGGCGTCAAGTGGATAAGAGATGAGAATTGACATTGCATTTAAATTCCTGGAGGTTGTATCCATCAGGAACGTAAGTATACAGAAGGGAGTTACACAGGTGGGAAGTGCGAGAAAAGAAGTTGCTGGAGTAGAATTGTCAGCTGCATTTGGTTGATTTAACTGTAAAAGGGTGGGACCTTGTTGCCAGTCTGGTTGCACAAGTAAATTCTTGTGGAGGGGGCACCAGTGACCTAAGTTTGTCAGAACAGAAGCCATGAAATTATTTGTAGAAGAGACAGAGGGAAGCCACATACTGCCAGTGAGAAAGTGGCTGGAGTCAAGCTGCCAGGTTGGAACCAATCACATTACAGATTCTCCTTTGGAGCTTGTTGAGAACCCCGAGATGAACAGGGTGCCTGACTAGATATGACAAGAGTTTCTATGCACAGCTGGAGGGTTGATTTCTATATGTGCAAGATGGATTCAAGCAGAAAAAACTTCCTGGCCCGACACAGTCACCCAATCTTCCCAATAGTGGACTTAGTTATTGATTCAATGTAATGATTTCACTTGAGGTCGGAAGATAGGGTAAAGCCGAGGAGGTGCAGTGTATTGCTTTCATGGAGACTTGTTTGGTCCATGCTTATGGGGGTCAGGAGAGATTGCCTGTGATGGTTGACAGATAGAAGCTTCATTTCAGAAGCATTGAAATTTAAAAGCCACTTCTTACCCAAGTCCTTCACTGAGTGAAGGTCCTTCTCAAGATCAGCAGTGAGGTTATGTTTGTTCACCTCACCAGATTTCTTACTGACGCAGGAGTAAATGGTGGTGTTATGTGCATAGATGCCTACTTGGGATTTGATCACATCTGGGAGATCATTTATAAAGATCTGTAAGGAGCGTCAGGCCTAGGATAAAGCCCTGGGGGACACCAACATTGATGCAGCAAGATGTGGAGGCATGCTCTTTCAATATGTGGTTAGATAGAAAAGATTGGATCAGATCAAGCAAGCATCCGGTGATATTATAACTCTGTAGCTTGTGCAGAAGGCCAGTGTGTCAAACCTTAGCAAAAGCCCTGGAGATATCTAGGACAACAGCACAAGCCTCGCCGAACTTATCAAGAGCCTGGTATATGTACTCTATGATGGTCGTTAGCATAATGGCCATAGAGATGGCAAAGTAAAAGTTGTACTGCCTGTCTGAGAATAGTTTATAGGCAGTAAGATGTAGAACTATTTCAGCATTGATAATGGCCTCGAACACTTTTCCAAAAATTGGTAGGAGGTTGATAGGGCAATAATTGAATGAGTCCAAGGATTCCCCTGAGTTCTTAAATACAGGAACCACAGAGGAGGACTTCTCGCAGATAGGAAAACAGGAAGCAAAAAGGCTGTAATAATAATGTAATGTAGTTTAGAAAGGATAATTATCTTAGATACCAAAAATGGGGTTATGTGTACATCTTTCAGTTGAGCCTCAGTTTTAATAGGAAAGTCAGGTGAAGGTACTCCAGACGAGTCAAATGTGGAATTTGATGAGAATTTGTGAGCAAAGCAATCAGCCTTGTCCACAGATGCTCTAAGGACCTTGAATTTATCAATTAAGGGAGACATGGAGGATTTGCTGTTGTTCAGCACATGTTTGCAGAGCCACCAAGGAAGAGACCTCAGAGATGCAGTCCTCAACTGGGAGACTGAACACTTGTTCTCAAGGGACGTTGCATAGGAAATTGCAAAACACATCCCAGTTTGTTCTTTGGTAACAGTAGAAAATCCTGTTGGTAGGAGACTCCTGGGCAAAGTGAGAGTGGTGAGATATATTACTAGAAACAACAGCATGATCGGAGTTACCTAGAGGGCAAAGCTGCGAGACTTGGCAAGAGTCAAGTACAAAGATGAAGCAGAGATCTAGTAGAGAATCGTGTCCTGAAGGGATACTGTGAAAGCGCATGGGGTAATCTACTACTTGTGTAAGAGATTGAGAAAGAGCAAAGTTCATGGTATGGATGTCAGCTGAATCAGTGACAGAGTCATTTAGTCACTTGGCATGATGGGCGTTAAGATCTCCGAACACAAATATGTTAGCAAACTGGTGGGAGGTAGTAGCCTTACATACATATATATATATATATATATATATATATATATATATATATATATATATAAATACAAATATAAAATGGCCTTTATTATAATAGAACAGATGTATATATATTCTTCACATTGGTGACATAATTACTGCAAAATATAAAATAACAAAGCACTGTTTAAAAGCAAACACGTAGCAAAAGATTTCATAACTTGTAGTAAAGAGAATGAACTGAGCTTATGCTGTCTTACTATTGTTTCTCTAATGAACTGAGCCAACACTGCCTCAGTATTGTTCAATGAAAATGAGAGTGATTGAAACATAAGCATGACAGGAGTGAAATATTTATAAATATACAAATACACAATGGTCTTTATTATAACAGAGAAGATAATAACCAGAATGATAGCACTTAGAGAAGAAAATAAATTTTGCTATATTAACATTTTATAGTAGACTTTTGTGTAAAACAAAAATAGTCATTGGAAATCCATGCACCTTTTCTTTTCTCTTTTTCAGTATTTGGCATGAAAGTCATCTTCTTATGTTAAAGACAACTTTTTATTATGTCATTGAAATTGGTTCTTCACTAGCTCTCTCCAAATAAATAGTTGTAGATCTCAAACTTTTGATTACAAAATGTTTCTGTTACTTAACTACCTATTCCTTCAGGGGTAGGGATCACTTATTTTGATAATGGACTTCCTTTTCTCTCCTTTCCTTAAAACCCTAATTAGCGAATCTCAATATACTATACACTTTCAGCTATAAGCTATAGCAGAACCATTCGTTATAATAATACTAGCCTATTTGCATATTTTTGTAACTTATATTTTATTTTTTAAGTCTAAGTAGCTATAAAGTTTTTTAAAAGTATTTGCTATGAAATTTATGCCTTAATAAATAGTTTAAATTTCGTAATATTGTGCTGGTGATGTAAAATAACTAAAATGTCACCATAGCATTTTTAATTGACAAATCAACGGTTAACTACTCTCAGGCTGCTGTAATTATTTTATAAGACAAACACTAATATGGCATCTGTATTTACTTCTTTTTCTGTAAGTGTAATCTTTTGTCAAAACTAAATATCTTGTTGATGTAACAATTAACTTTTTAATATTCTTTTATTTAAGAAAACTGATAGCTTTAAAAGTTTACAAGTTTTCTTGAGGATAAAATGCAACAGTAGTTAGCACTCTTCATCATATTCTGACGATAGAGTAGATAAACACTGGGGTATAAAATGACCCCTGGCTTTTGTTTGTTAATCAAATATTGATTACCAACAAATATGTTTCTTTCTTTATGTTTAAACATTTTTAAGAGGCTGCAGACTGTAAAAAGTCTTCATGAAATAGCAAAAATATTTCTTTGTAAAATTAAACATGTTTGAAAAGATAAAAAAAATAGAAATTACTGAAAGCTTTAAAAAAATCAAATAAGAATATGTTGTTCTCATTGCAATCCAATTAGAAAATTTAGAAGAAAAAAATATTTTAAAATATTTCTACCATCATTAATCTTATTAATCATTGGAGATATTTTGAAGAGGCCTACTATGAAATTAAAAGACTTTGAATCTAATTTGGTTTTAGATGATATTTTTAAAATACCATATCTTTTCAGGACACAGATAATCTGTGGATCTCCACAGCTTTTTTTTTTATTATCTTAGCATTGCTCTGATATATTGAAAAAAATAGCTGAGTGGTTTCTTACTGCCTTCTCCATGGTTTTGAATTCTGAGCAGTCCTTCTCTTAGACTGGCTGCTAACTAAAGAATAGCTGGGGAAGAAGATATAGATTCATATCATTTCCAAAGACATTAGTGAAGTGAAATAGATTAGACCAGGATTTAAACCATACCCACTAATTTCAATTTCCATGCTGATCACCATTACTCTATTCATATGTTGTTTGATTATATTACAAAAACTAAAAGAACTTTTCAATTAAGAACTTCAAAATAAATTTGTTAAACAGTGAGGGAAGAATATGAAAAATTTTCTTCTTTTGAACCAATATTAAAAGTTTATTTTTTTCAAATATATGCAAACTCATTAAGTTTTTGTAGAAAACTAGAGTGAACAAAAGCTATAAAAAACTTACTAAAGAACCAGATCTTCCTATTATAGAATAAAGTATTAAAACTATTTCAGTGTCTTGAATTTTTCAAGAAAAGGCTTGAGGCTATTTTTGGTCATTCATATTGGGAATGACATTTGACCAATTAAGACTAATTAATACCAGTTAAAGAACAGATAAAAGGACCCTATACATAGTGGTGGAACAGATAAAAGGACCCTATACATAGTGGTGGAACAGATAAAAGGATTGTATATTGTGGTTCAATGGATATTGGCTCAGAATGAGCAATTGGAAAGCTGAGTTTGAATTCCAGTTGAATTTGTTGCATTCACTTATGCACAAATACCCTTGGAAAAAATCCATCTCTTCTCCCTCCAGTTATGGGTTGAATAGCAGAACAGATTGAGTTTTATAGCCTTGAGTAGCAACCAGTCTACTGCAGAAAAAAATGACAACCTACTACAGGAAAATCTTTTGCCTAATCAGTCCTGGATCAAAAGATATATAAACACTCAAGTGTGTATCATGTATGGCACTTAACTGACTGATATATATTTGGGAGGCAGTCACAAGAAATCAAGAATCCCTCATAAGTTTAAACAAAAATTTGAAATCAACATTATAATGTTTACACACCTACCATAAACACTAACAGCCATTTCTCTCCCTACATATAATACTTATTATTCCAATAACACTCATTTTGAAAAAAGAAATTTCAGTTGATACAAAAAATAAAATTATATTTTTTCATGCTACATGTTTGTATTTTTGTTCTTGTAAGGATTTTGAAAAAAAGATTGCCACCACGGTGCACATTTTAACCCAATCCTTTTTCTTTCAGTTACTGACTGAAGGCATTTTAGTAAATACCACTTATCTCTTATAGAAGACATATCCTTACAATTCCCTGACTCTATAATTACTTCCAGGCATTTGACACATAACAACAACAATTCTGTTCAACAAAAAATAAACCCAAAAGAATTACCACTACTGAAGATGTGACATTGTATAAGACAACTAATTTGATTAGTACATACATAATACTCAATTAGTACAGGAAGACATTCTTAAGTTTAACTATAGTAATTGAATATTAATTTTTTTAGTTACCAATCTACACACTGGTTGCATCAATCAAAGAATTTGTGTCTAATGAAAACCTACAAATGAGGATATTAGTTGATGTTTAACTAAAGAAATGTGACATTTTGCAAAAAATTACATTAAGACTTTATAAATATTACATATTTTTTCAAGAATTAAAATTGGTAAAAATAAAATCAGTACTTATATACAGAATTTTGTGAAAATAAATTTTATGGTACTTTTATCAAAAATCATTGCATTTCATTTTAATAACATCAAAATCAAGAGCAATTCAGAAAACTATGATTATCACAGTTTCTTATTCAAGCAAATAAAAAAATCTTTTTTCCAATAAGAAATTTAACAACTCATTTAATACACATTTTGAACACAGTTACTTAAACTTGTGACTTGTTAATCTTACTTTTATCCTAGAAAAAAGTTATGACATGCTATTAGAAATTTAGACTTAAAAAGAATTTAAGTGAAAGAATATTTCTATTGCTAAGAATAAAAGAAGTGCAAATAATGTAAATAGTGTAAATACCTCCTCATCTCAGAAATATAGACAAATAGTAAAGGATTAGTACAGACCCAATACACTAAAAATATATAGACAAATAGAAAAGTCCTACATGAAGCTGGCACAAATATCAAACCACCTGACATTCCAACACTGATGCAGGGAACTATGACTCATTCCTGCAGGCTTGGCACTGAGACTTGCCATCAATTCAAGGAGAGCCTGTCTGGTTGCAGAAAAATTTTGCATCATCTGTAATTACATCGGATTTTTATCATGCCCAGACACTATTGACTCGACTGTTGATTAGTTGTCCTATGGTCATTGTTTGTGATTGACGTTACTCTAAAGAAGTGTACAAAAATTGTAACGCTGCATGTACACACTGCCAAGCCTTACAGAGAAATCATGCATATTGCTGGTGTCAGCCTTTCAACTCTCAGTCGTATCATCAAGGCAAAGAAGAAACTGGATCCATCAGTGTGGTTGGAAGAGAAAAACAATGCCATGAGATGACGTATACATGATCAGGGAAGTGTGAAAGACCCTAGGAAGACATTATTCATTTTGTTTCAGTTATTTGCACAAGAGTGCAAAAGATTAGTTATTTTGTAATAGTTCAGCTCTCTTTACTCTTTTCTAATGACATTTTTCTCTCTCTCTTTAGACCTGGCTTAGTTTTTGGAGAGTATGAGGAGATTGTCTATCATTCAATACCACATAAGAGATTAGATATTACATAGCAGTTCAGCATTTCTTTCTTAGCTTCTAACAACATTTTCCCATCTCTTCTTACTAGCTACAATAAGAAATTATGAGATAATTTTCAAACTTTATTATATGAACAATCACAATGATTTCTACTGATATTTATAAAAGAAAAAAATTGAAAGCAAATTTTAAAGATTCCCTTATCAGTGTTCATATTAAATAAATCTGGCATTGACAGCAGTCAGTCCCAATAAAGGAAATTCTATACTAAATAATTTGAAAATAAATGCTCATTTCTAACTTACGTCTTCCTCAAGTGAAGTTTATGATTGAAGGTTGTTGAATTACTGAAAATTTCAGAAATATATTTCTTATCCACTATTTTTTCACAGTAAATGTATAAGTAGGTTTTTAGTGAATTCAGTACAAGAGCTAATTTTTTACTAATATATAGTAAAAAAGAGAATATGCAATAAGAAATTAATATTTTATATTATATATCATATGATTTGAAAAAAATATATGTATGTTTATATATATATATATATATATATATATATATATATATTTTCAAATCATATATTTATATATTTTTTTTAATCATATCACCCCAAGCAAGGCGGTAAGGCCACTGGTGTGCAGGGGGCTACGTAAGAGTGAATAGATTGGAAGAGAGAAAGCCGGAAACCACATCCTACACAGGGAACAAGGGATGAGCCTCTACACCTGTTCAATAGACGTGGGTGGAGTGTGAACCAGGCGATTGTTCAGTCTATCTACTCCAATTGAAAAAAAAATAAACAAAAAAGAAAGTGTAAAGATTGGTAACCACAACTGAAGTCGAAGGAAAATGTACCAGAAACTCCTTCCTAAACAGGAAACAGGGCAATCATTTCTACTCCTGTTCAAAAGAAGGGGGTAGAGTGTAAAACCAGATGATGGTGGGTACTATCTACTCCAATAATAAAGAAAAAATAAATTAAGTTTTAACTTAGTATAAGTCGAAATGAGATTTAAACGCAAAACTTATTTACAATAGCAGAGTACTACCCCTGTTAAAAAATTCAGACAAATTAAAGACAAAAATTACACAGTCAAAAATTAAAATTAAAATAAAAAATTAAAATAAAAAGTGGAAATCAACGTACCAGTTAGGTAAGACAGACTGGAAAAGTTGAACAGAAATACCGAACTAGGATTCCGTTCTTTAATTTTCCCAGGGAATTTACTCGTGTTATCCACCATGTTAGGTTATTTAAAATCGGAAGAGAGAGAGAGAGAGAGAGAGAGAGAGAGAGAGAGAGGAAAGGCCCGCTGCGAAGAGGGGTTCGTAATGACCAATGCTACACCGGCCCTACCCTTAAAGAATTCCTTCAAGCAGTGAAACCACTATGAAAACTTTCACCATTTACGTCGAAACGAGATTTAAACGCAAAACTTATTTACAATAGCAGAGTACAACCCCTGTTAAAAAATTCAGACAAATTAAAGACAAAAATTACACAGTCAAAAATTAAAATTAAAATAAAAAATTAAAATAAAAAGCGGAAATCAACATACCAGTTAGGTAAGACAGACTGAAAAAGTTGAGCAGAAATACCGAACTAGGATTCCATTCTTTAATTTTCCCAGAGAATTTACTGGTGTTATCCGCTATCTTAGGTTAGTTAAAATCAGAAGAGAGAGAGAGAGAGAGAAAGGAAGGCCCGCTGTGAAGAGGGGTTCGTAATGACCAATGCTACACCGGCTCTACCCCTAAAGAATTCCTTCAAGTAGTGATATATATATATATATATATATATATATATATATATATATATATATATATATATATATAAAGAATATATATATATATATATATATAAAGAATTCCTTTAAGTAGTGATATATATATATATATATATATATATATATCACTACTTGAAGGAATTCTTTAAGGAATAGGGCCGGTATAGCATTGGTCGCTGTGAAGAGGGGTTCGTAATGACCAATGCTACACCGGCCCTACCCTTAAAGAATTCCTTCAAGTAGTGATATATATATATATATATATATATTAATGAAACTTGATTATAAACACATGACAATTTGAAATGATTTGTTTGAATTTGATTTGTTTATAATCAAACAGTATTATATATTTATTTCTACCAGCCTGATTATTTACAATAAAATTTTATTACGAAAATGTGTGTCATTTGGCAGGATTCAAACCTGCAACCCCTATCTACATAGGGGAAGCCACCATGTGATCTGGTGCATCTTAGACCTCTTGACCATGAATGACAATCAGTCTAAATGAAGTCAAATTAAGCTTATAACACAATATTCAAATTCATCATAATAACCATCTCTGCTCTGAAATGTATCGTAATGTCAACAAATGTAAACATTGTACAGAAATTAACGAAGATTAACGAAACTTGGTTATAAACAACCAACAATTTGAAATGATTTGTTTGAACATAGAAGATACTTTTATGGACGTTTTAGTTGCATGTTTTAAAATTTAAAGATCAGTAGTGTCCAAGCAAAAACTACATGAGTCTCAGGATCATAAAATCCTTAATAGTGTAGTTTGTTTTAAAACAACTTGATTGAATGACATGTGACATGAAAAATTATAGGAACTTCCAGAGAGCATTTTAGAGAGCATTATGTAAATCCCTGAAAAGATGGAAGTGTATAAAAGCAAGACTGAGATCAATTAAGAAAGAAAAAAATGAAGAAGCAAATATAGAAAAACAATATAGAAAGAGTGACTGATGATAAAGGAAAAGAGAGTTAAAATGGTATAGAGAAAGGGAGACATGACAAAAGTAGAGGGAAAAAAAGAAACAGAGGGTGAGAAAGTTGAAAGTATGAGTGAGAGAAGTATTGTCATTCTTCATTGCTGATGTAAATAAAGACGATTTTTCTTTTCATCTCCCTTCAGAAACTGAATATTGTTCATTTATTATTAATACATTTGTATTTGAAATTTTTACCCTGTGTGAAGTCTATCAATAAAAACTCTATTGATTTATTTGAATTGTCTAGAAGTCAAACAAACACTTAAAATTGGTTTATTTGTTAATTTCTTCATAATAACATATCTTTCATAACATGAAATGCATGACCTTGGCCTAACCTACTAGCCCACAAAAGTTTTACTTTTACAATTTAAAACCAAAACAATTGAAGAAAATATCTGAAGTGAAAATCTAGTTGGCTTTTTGACAGATTCAAGAAGATAAGCTTAATGTTTACGTTTCATCAAAAGGGCATATATGAAAATGCAAAATTGTCAGAGCTCATGTCAAGAAGAGTAAAACAAGTCAACTTGATGAAATGACTGTCACATTCAGCAATTTAAATCAACATGGTTAGTGAGAGAAGATCGGGTTCAAGCAAAATTGTTCTGGATTGGAATGGAGTTAATTAGAACAAAGTAACTGTCTGAGTCAAATGGCAAACACAACAAGTTAAGTGAACATGTAATCGAGGTATGACAGATCACTACTGATTTAGAGTTCAAAAGGTAGAACTCAAATGGCAAAACTTTTACAGACCCCCTAAGGGTGTATTGTTATTTGTGGTCCAAGTACTGAGTCATCAAAGGACCAATCAACAAAAAAGGTGAAAGGATTAATGTCGAGTCGTTTGTAATTTGGTACAGGAGAGAATGTTTGTCATTCAGAAAGGAGAAGTCATTGTTTTTTTATAATTAACCATCAGAAAACAGCAGTACTGTAATTCTATTCCCACACATGTTTGTTTTCATCTTATATGTGAATAAAAGTCACAAACAAGCTGTTTTTGATGAAAAGGCTAAAACCTGAGTCACCTTCACTTACACATGGGAAGCATAATCAAGTGAAATAAGTGGTTCTTGATTGACTTTAATACTTGTTGTTCAACAACTCTCTGGAGATGAAGTGTCTTGTTGTTTTTGTCAAGTGGTACTATTTTTCAGTTTTATCCAAGTATATATGTATATATGAATATATGAAAATAAATTGGCCAAATTTATAAATTCATCAGTGATAATTTATTTTGTGAATATTAAAAAAATGTTCAACTCATCAGATTGAAAGTTTTTACAAAAATGAAGGGGTTAGATTTTTGTTAGATTTATCTAACCCTTTTATTTTTGTAAAATATTTCGGTCTGATGAGGTGAATTTTTTTTTAATATTCACAAAATAGATTATCACCAACAGATTTACAAATTTGTCCAATTTATTTTCATTAGAATACTTTTTCTAATATAGAGTTCCCATTAAATTAAGATTCCCCCATGGAATTAACTTTACCAATTACCAAGGATACTGTTTATTTATATATATATATATATTATGGATGGATTTTTCATTTATAAATCTGATAGATTTTATTACTTAAACATTATTTTTAGTAGATACCAATATTTGAGTAGATGCTCTGTTTATTTATTAAACAGTATACTTTTTTATTTTCCTCTACCAACTTGAATATTTAATAATTCTTATTAAAGAAAAATATGTGCTGTCTGGCAGGATTTGAACCTGTATTTACCTAAGTAAAACTATCATTAGATCTTATGTGCTTTGATCTCTCTGCTACAGAGAACCTGAAGGTCAAGCAATGCCTAAATATTTTTTAGAAATAGATTTTTCATTTATTTTATCTATATTTCAAGAATTGGGGAAAAAACACTACTTGGGCTTTGCTTGGCTGTTAGGTTCTCTGTAGCCAAGAGGCCAAAACATATATCTAATGATGGTGTCCCCTATTAGAACAAATGCTGTCAGAGTGTGCATATTTTTCTATTAAGTTTTCTTGAATATTCAAACTGATGGAAATAAATAAATATACTGTTTAATAAATAAACTGAGCATCTACTCAAATATGGGTATTCACTGAAAATAACAATTAAGTAATAAAATATATATATATTTATGTGTGTGTGTGTGTGTGTGTGTGTGTGTGTGTGTGTGTGTGTGTGTGTATACATTTGAGAAATCTTAGTAAAGAAAAATGCTTTCTCTAGCAGGGATTAAAAGTGCATTTTTCTTTGAAGGAAAAAAACATTTAATTCAGGTTGCTTGGTTAAGCAACGTTATATTTTTTGTCTTTAAGTAATGCAATCATCTTCTCCTAAATTATTTTCTTAAAAGTTTCATACCTGCTCAGTACCATATTTGAAACATAAACAAAGTAATTTCTAAAGAATTTAGGGATTTATTTTTTATTACTTCAACTATATATATATATATATATATATATATATATAGTGATGTAAATTAAGAAATATACATATGAGGAGGGTGTACATATATATAGTATTATTATTCAGGTGTAAATAAAAACAGTGCTCAATCAATGAATGAACAGAGCTGTATTATATATATATATTAATAAATATGCATATTATCCTATGTCTATGGCATGACTTGGAGTTTCATGGGTTATGCAATCATCAGGAGTATATTTTAAACTGACAGTTTAAAATATTTTAATTTAAGTTCATTCAATATTCATGGGAATTAAATCTTCTAAAGTTACTGCTTTTTTAAGTCTAAGTTTGATAAGTAATTATTGTCCAGATATGTCTGATTAACTTAAAGTAGACAACTGATACTTTTAATAAACTATTCATTTCCTTTTCATAATGGGTGATACTTTTCATCAAAACTCACAAGTATAGTTATACTGTTTTATGACATCTTTCTTGGGCCCCATGTCTTTTGGTATCAATAGCATTCTGGATAATTGCTCATGGTAGGATTATCTTTTGCCATTGAAATCTATTATATTTTTCTTTTACAAGCATAGTATCTGTACCTTATGTTTAGCTATGTTTTAAATTTAGACTTATTATTCTTCTAGAATGGTTACCAACCATGTCTAGGGAGTCAAGTTCACCATGCTGTGTAACCAATAACTGGGTGTAAGAAAAGAAATTCATATTCATATCTGCATATTCAAAAAAGTTTTATTATCAGAATTATTTATTTGCTGATAAATATTTAAGATCTTTCTGGAGTCTTTTTTAAAACCTTATTAAATAGCATTTTTCATTATGAATAAATATAAACTCTAATATGTTTCATGAGCATAATTTATTTAACAATACGCCTGGTATCAGGACACATTACCATGCCACTAAAGTAGTAGAACCCAGTCATGGCTGCTAACCAATTTCTGCAACTGCATCACTCTTTACATCTGGCCACCTAACTCCCTAGACTACAGCCATCTTGATTATTATGTGATGTGTGGGGGTACAGTTGAGTAAGAGGCCAACAAAACTCCTAACACAAAAAATTAACTGAAGGCAAGGATTTTGCAGCAATCACCAATTTTAACAAGGAGACCATTCAGAAGAGATGTAGATTTTGAAGTTGTCTGGTGGTTGTGGTTGAAGCCAATGACAACTTTATTGAACAAATTTACTCTTTAGTATTTTAAAATACTTTTGTGAAATGTTAGTAAATATATTTGTTAAATTACTTCAGATGCCATCACAAACTCAATAAATGAATTCAAATACAAACCAGAGAATGGTATCACCTTCAAAACATACTTTAGAAGATATGAAGGAATTTTTGAGAAAAAGATTATGCTCTCTGGAAAGACGAAAAATAGTCTGTCTACTATTGAGGAAGTTGGCCCCAGGTGAACACAAAAAATATATTAATTACATTCTGCCCAAACAGCCTGAAGAAATAAGTTTTAAAGAAACTATTAACATATTATTGAATATTTTTATTCAATGCAAGGTGGAATTGCTCAAATTTAGTAAAAAATGAGGACAATTATTTTACCACATACACAGAAATAATAAAGAAGGCAAAAATTCAAGCTTAATGAATTGACTCCAGACTCTTTTAGGTGTTTGATATTGATCCTAGGTTTAATGTTAAGTGTGCATGCTGACATACAATCAAGGATCTTAACCAAACTTGAAAGGGACTCAAAAATAACTCTGCAAAATATTGCTGAAGAATGTCAGCAGATGGTAAATTTAATGCTAGATGCCAAAAAATAGAGGAGAGAGATAATTATAAAATACACAACATCCATGGAAAAATATAAGTGTCTTGAAACTCCTGGCAAAGAAGTAAGAAAATATGGAAAACCTTTCTTAATATTGGTTAAAAAATATGACAAATCTTACTCAGCAGCTAATACGTGTCATGGATGTGAATGAAAACATTTTAAATCTGATTGTTTTTTCAGAAATAAGAAATGTTATCAGTATGCTAGATTAGGCCATAAAAGTAGCTGCTGTAATATCAAAAAATGAAGAAGAAAAATTAAGAAATTTATAAATAATGTAAATGCATTGAATAAAGGTTGGCAACCAGATCCTGCATGAGCAAGTGCAATTAAGGAATATCCCCACCCCTGACTAATGTAACAAACTTGAAAGCATTCCTAGGCTTCACAAACTACTATCATATATAGATTGAAAATATGCATGAAGTAACAGTACCATCAAATGCTTTACTGAAAAAAGATGCAAAATGAGACTAGACAGAAAAGTGTCAAGATGCTTTTGAAAAATTAAGAAAATACTAAAAAAGGATAGACTCAAAAATATTGACTCCAGAAGAAGTCAACTCAAAAGAGAAGGTGTCTTGTAGAAAGTATAAAAGTCGACACGTGTTTGAACACTGATCTTTGGTGAAAGAATAATACAAGAAAAATCGATTATTCCACAGGTGATCAGGTGATCACTAAATAAAAGCACCAGACATTAGTCTAGGGGTGATTGTACAGCACAATCAAATAAGGTTACAACACTTACTTTGGATGAGAGACTTTTATTTCTTTGTGGGTGAAGAAGGTAGTTGTGTTACAAGTTGTTGATACAAATTTTTTATCTCTTTTGATTTATGTCCTTGGCATTTTCTGATGTTGAACTCATGATAATGTTTTGTGACCTTTGGAATTGCGACCTCTACAATTTTTGGAATCTGAACCTCCCTATTGCTATTTTCTCACAAAATATTAAATACGTTTAGTTGGTTATTGAAATCAATATTTTATTTCTGTGGGTAACATTATCATACGCAATGTATATTAAATATTATACTGAAAACTTTGATAATAATCAAGTTAAAAATATTTGCAACCATTTTTACAGTTATAGATTGATCAAATGTTAATGATCAGGGAAAAAAATGCAAAAACATAACATTCTTGGTTGTGAAATATATTTTAATTGAGAAATTATATGAATTTAGTTTAACACCAACTTTTCAAATTCCTACACATCAGTCTCTTTGAAGCCTGTCCTTAGCCTCTGGCACATGCATGTCAATTATTGGATTATATCTCAGCAATTCTGGCACCAAGAGGACCAAGTGCCTATTTGCAAATCACTCTGCATGCATACACTCTACTTAAGTTGGCCAGTCTACAAAATGACTGAGAGGGAGCCTCCCAGGCTGTTAGTAGAAAATTAATTCTTCTTACTTTAATTCAGACTCTAATCCTTCTTTCCAAATTCACTTCCAGTACTTTAATAAAGCAATAAAACCACTTAATGCATAGTAAGAAATAACATAGCTTTCGAATACACAAGATTTAGGATTGACCATGTAAATAGAAGAAAGTCACAAATTCCAACTAAGGTTAAGATATACAAATAAACTTTCAGTAATGCCTTATGCAAAATCAACCCATCTTTTAAGAATAGTTTTCCAAGCTTACACATTAATTTTCCCCTTTTATATTTTATTATATAATTGTACAAATACAGAAATACAATGCTGCATATGATGTTTCTGGAAAGCTTTTCTAAATGATCTTTAAGCAGAACAATATATCTTCAGATTGTTCATATGTTCTCAGAAAGTTTTTGAAGAGAAACTTACCAAATTGAAGTTCTAGGAGAACAGAACCACTGATTTTGTTAGTAAGCTTCTCTGAGATCATATCTCTAATTTGTTTTTGTTTTTTCTTTGTTTTGTGAAAATATGAAAAATGCAGTTTACAACAGAAAACCAGAAACAATTCAAGATTTAAAGATTTTTTTTGATGATGAGGCAGATTCAATAACATCTGAAATATGTCAAAAGGCTATTCAAACTTTTCATGAAAGATTGCAAGTTTTTCTTAGCAATGGTGGCTTAATGGCCATTTCCAATTTTAAGATAAATAATTTTAGTAATTCATATGTAGATAAAAATTATTATACAATTTATAAACAAAGTATTATATTTGAAATACAAAAGTAAAATGGAATAAAAAGAAAACTGTATTATTTACAAATTAAACAATAAGTCAGATTAATAATTCTCCACCCTGGAGTGTTATGTTTTTTATACTATTAATATTTTTGTCTGTTCATTATGGTTGTAACATGTAGAAGAGTATAATGATTACCTTTATGATAACATATCAGATTATTCATTTTTTACCTTCAAAATATTTTTTATCATGAAAATGTGCAAGCTTATGTTTGGCATAAGCTTGCACATGGTTACCATCATTGTTAACTACCTGATGAAACATTTTTCTTTCAATGTTGAAACAAAATGTACAATTTTGTAGTAGTTTGTAGTTTGTGCATGTTCTAATGTAATGATTAATAATAAATAAATAAATAAATAAATAAATAAATATATATATATATATATATATATATATATAGGAAAGAATATTAATAAAAAGTTTTGAATTTAAAAACGTACTTTTTTAAACAGTATTTGTTTATTTTTATAGTGTTTTATATTTCAGACCGCCCTCGGTCCTTCATCAGAAACAAGTGATTTTTAAATTAGAATTGGAAACGTATTTTTACGATGGCGTCCTAATACTTTTTTGTTTACATCACGTGGTGTCGATAAACCAATCAGCATGCGGCACGTCCGTTTGTTTATTTTCGGTAAACCAATCAACACGCGGCACGTCCGTGGAGAGAGTCTGTTTGTTTTAGACAAAAAATCTCTTGGAATATCTATTTTTTTGTTTATATCGCGTGGTGTCGATAAACCAATCAGCATGCGGCACGTCCGTTTGTTTATTCTCGGTCAACCAATCAACACGCGACACCTCCGTGGAGAAAGTCTGTTTGTTTTAGATAAAAAATTCCTTGGAATATCTGAAAGAACATTCTTTTTACCTATTGAAATATTTGTAGAGATTCAACACGCCTAAGTCCCTGTTTAACCCTAGCTTGTGTGTGTTTAATTTTAAAATCCAGTATTTTTCTTTCTTTCTGCGTGTGTATGTAGAACTAAAATTGGAGTCTATTAGTAAACATTTGCAATTTTCTAAAGTGTGATCGGGTTGATTAAAATGTGCTGCAATTGGGGAGTATACATTTTTTTGTCGTATATTTAGTTTGTGATTATTGAAGCGAAATCTAAAGCTATTACCGGATTCGCCGATATATCCACTGTTGGGGCAAATTGAGCAGAAGAGATAGTAGATGATGTCTTTGCTATCACAAGTAAGGTTTGGTGGGTGTAATTTTATTTTTGTGTTGGGCGTACAGAGAATGTTTTGTCTGTTATTAGATGTTTACAGATTAAACAACGGGGCTTTCCACATATTAAATTCCCTGATAGGTTTGTATTATTTAAATATTTGTTAGAAGTGAGGATAGTTGATAGGTTGGGTGTTTGTTTCTTTGCATTTATGGGTGGCCTATCGAAAATGTCTTTGATGTTTTTGTTTGATTGGAGGTTCCTGTAATCATTTTTTAAATTTTTGATGAGTGTGTGGGAATATTGATTATGGTTAAAAACCATGGGAATTCGGTTATTGTCTTTTCGTTTTTTGTATGTGAGAAGTGTGCTGCGGTCTATGTGGATGGTTTTATGTAGTGCTTCCTTTATTATTTTTATTGGGTATTTGCATTTTAGAAACTGTTTTGTTAGGTTGTTAATGTTGTTTAGAAAATCTAGATGGTCTTAGCAAATGCGTCTTATTCTAATAAATGAGCTGTATACGATAGATTTTTTTAATTTGAGGGGATGACAGCTGTTAAAGTGTAGGAATTTATGTTGGTTTGTGGGTTTGTTGTATAGACTGGTGGAAAGTGTATGTTTATTTAATTTTACCATGACGTCTAAGAAAGGGACGGATGTGTATGAGTACTCCATGGTGAATTTGATTGTATTGTGGAAGTTGTTGCAGAAAGTGAAGAAGTTTTTTAATTTTTCTAATCCATGAGTCCATATTAAAAAAATATCATCAATGTACCTAAAATAGTGTAATAGTTTGCATTGTGAACTGTCTAGTATCTTTTTTTCTAAAATATGCATAAATATGTTGGCATAACTAGGTGCCATTTTCGTGCCCATCGCTGTGCCGCTAATCTGTAAATAATGTTTGTTGTTGAATTTGAAATTATTGTGTGTTAAAATGAAATTAATTAACTGGCATAAATCTGTGATTTGGTTGTTAGGTAATTTGTTTTTGAGGAACTCATGGCATGCTGCTACTCCTTCAACGTGTGGAATGTTCGTGTACAGAGACGTAACATCCATCGTTACTATGATATTATCACCTGGGACTAAATTAATGCTTTGTAACTTGTTGAGAAAGTCAGTAGTGTCTCTAATATAACTGGGTATGTCAGGTAATAGAGGTTTTAGAATATTGTCTATGTATCCAGATATAATTTCTGTGAGGGTACCGATGCCTGATATTATGGGTCTGCCAGGTGGTGTGATATTAAGTTCTTTTGAAATTTTGTATATTTCTTCATTGTTTGCTTGTTTAGTATGGTGTGGGTTGGACGAAGAGGTATTAGGGTGTTTGTCTGAAATGATTTTGGGGAGTTTGTGTAGTTTTGGGATAGTGTAGAATGTTGCTGTTTTGGGGTTCTCAGGAATGAAGGATTTTATTTTGTTTTTTATGTTATGATTCAGGTTTTGAATGAGAAGTGATAATTCTGTTTTGTAAGTACTAGTCGGATCTAGAGGTAAGGGTGCATAGAACTTGTTGTTTTGAAGTTGTGATTCTGCTTCTTTAATATAGTTGTTAGTGTCTAAGATGGTTAAGACGCATTTGCTCAGACCATCCAGATTTTCTAAACAACATTAACAACCTAACAAAACAGTTTCTAAAATGCAAATACCCAATAAAAATAATAAAGGAAGCACTACATAAAACCATCCACATAGACCGCAGCACACTTCTCACATACAAAAAACGAAAAGACAATAACCGAATTCCCATGGTTTTTAACCATAATCAATATTCCCACACACTCATCAAAAATTTAAAAAATGATTACAGGAACCTCCAATCAAACAAAAACATCAAAGACATTTTCGATAGGCCACCCATAAATGCAAAGAAACAAACACCCAACCTATCAACTATCCTCACTTCTAACAAATATTTAAATAATACAAACCTATCAGGGAATTTAATATGTGGAAAGCCCCGTTGTTTAATCTGTAAACATCTAATAACAGACAAAACATTCTCTGTACCCAACACAAAAATAAAATTACACCCACCAAACCTTACTTGTGATAGCAAAGACATCATCTACTATCTCTTCTGCTCAATTTGCCCCAACAGTGGATATATCGGCGAATCCGGTAATAGCTTTAGATTTCGCTTCAATAATCACAAACTAAATATACGACAAAAAAATGTATACTCCCCAATTGCAGCACATTTTAATCAACCCGATCACACTTTAGAAAATTGCAAATGTTTACTAATAGACTCCAATTTTAGTTCTACATACACACGCAGAAAGAAAGAAAAATACTGGATTTTAAAATTAAACACACACAAGCTAGGGTTAAACAGGGACTTAGGCGTGTTGAATCTCTACAAATATTTCAATAGGTAAAAAGAATGTTCTTTCAGATATTCCAAGGAATTTTTTATCTAAAACAAACAGACTTTCTCCACGGAGGTGTCGCGTGTTGATTGGTTGACCGAGAATAAACAAACGGACGTGCCGCATGCTGATTGGTTTATCGACACCACGCGATATAAACAAAAAAATAGATATTCCAAGAGATTTTTTGTCTAAAACAAACAGACTCTCTCCACGGACGTGCCGCGTGTTGATTGGTTTACCGAAAATAAACAAACGGACGTGCCGCATGCTGATTGGTTTATCGACACCACGTGATGTAAACAAAAAAGTATTAGGACGCCATCGTAAAAATACGTTTCCAATTCTAATTTAAAAATCACTTGTTTCTGATGAAGGACCGAGGGCGGTCTGAAATATAAAACACTATAAAAATAAACAAATACTGTTTAAAAAAGTACGTTTTTAAATTCAAAACTTTTTATTAATATTCTTTCCTATACATATTAAGACAGTATACGTGGATGATCATCACTATGTTATTTGGACCTTACTTAAACGGCAAAAAACTCCACGACAGAAGAAAACTGGAAAAAACTCTCTACAGACTAGCACAAATACACTCGGACATTATATTTCTCGGACTCTGCAAAAAAAATGGAATTAATACCAAAAGGATTCAGATTTAAATACAACTTCCAACACAGTTTTATTACATCGCATCAACAAAAAGCTCAACAAATATACAACAGGACCTCCACACAATTAAGAAACCTGGCACACAACTCTGCCTACATTAAAAAATCCTTCTACATGAACTTATCCAAAAAAATCCATTATTCTCTCTATCTAACACTTTCCCCTCTCCAATACTCTCAAGTAAAAAAAACACTCAATTTTCTGTACGAAAAAAAGCTGACACAGCACATATTTTTGAAAAACCAAAAACTCAATACACTAATTGCTGAGGACCCCATTCTACAACACATACCTCACCTGAATAACTACCTAATACAACAGATTCCACGAAGATCTCACCATGTACAACACACCCATAACATCTCTGCTGATAATCACATCGCAAACCTATCTAAATATACTCTTACACAAGAAGAAACCTCTTTATTAAATAAAGGATTAACATTCTGCCCCTCACAGCCACTAAACCCTCTAAACCTCTGCTACGATATGGAAAAATACCTTCGTAGACTGAGACTAAAAGAATATTTCTCGAACAACAGATCCACTTCTAACGACAACAGCGACAAACAACCACACTCCAAATTTCCTCTTACGAAAAATAACACCCTATGGACTCCACCAAGCGGACGCAACCAACACTTGGATCAATACGCCAACAAAGCCAGACAACACTTGGACAACTTCTTAAAAAACAGAGGACACCAAACAAAAACACACAACCTATCTAAAGTAGAACACCAAGCCATCTATACACTCAAGAAAAACCGAAACATAATTATCGTACCAGCCGATAAGGGCGGAGCTATAACCATCTTAGACACTAACAACTATATTAAAGAAGCAGAATCACAACTTCAAAACAACAAGTTCTATGCACCCTTACCTCTAGATCCGACTAGTACTTACAAAACAGAATTATCACTTCTCATTCAAAACCTGAATCATAACATAAAAAACAAAATAAAATCCTTCATTCCTGAGAACCCCAAAACAGCAACATTCTACACTATCCCAAAACTACACAAACTCCCCAAAATCATTTCAGACAAACACCCTAATACCTCTTCGTCCAACCCACACCATACTAAACAAGCAAACAATGAAGAAATCTACAAAATTTCAAAAGAACTTAATATCACACCACCTGGCAGACCCATAATATCAGGCATCGGTACCCTCACAGAAATTATATCTGGATACATAGACAATATTCTAAAACCTCTATTACCTGACATACCCAGTTATATTAGAGACACTACTGACTTTCTCAACAAGTTACAAAGCATTAATTTAGTCCCAGGTGATAATATCATAGTAACGATGGATGTTACGTCTCTGTACACGAACATTCCACACGTTGAAGGAGTAGCAGCATGCCATGAGTTCCTCAAAAACAAATTACCTAACAACCAAATCACAGATTTATGCCAGTTAATTAATTTCATTTTAACACACAATAATTTCAAATTCAACAACAAACATTATTTACAGATTAGCGGCACAGCGATGGGCACGAAAATGGCACCTAGTTATGCCAACATCTTTATGCATATTTTAGAAAAAAAGATACTAGACAGTTCACAATGCAAACCATTACACTATTTTAGGTACATTGATGATATTTTTTTAATATGGACTCATGGATTAGAAAAATTAAAAAACTTCTTCACTTTCTGCAACAACTTCCACAATACAATCAAATTCACCATGGAGTACTCATACACATCCGTCCCTTTCTTAGACGTCATGGTAAAATTAAATAAACATACACTTTCCACCAATCTATACAACAAACCCACAAACCAACATAAATTCCTACACTTTAACAGCTGTCATCCCCTCAAATTAAAAAAATCTATCGTATACAGCTCATTTATTAGAATAAGACGCATTTGCTCAGACCATCCAGATTTTCTAAACAACATTAACAACCTAACAAAACAGTTTCTAAAATGCAAATACCCAATAAAAATAATAAAGGAAGCACTACATAAAACCATCCACATAGACCGCAGCACACTTCTCACATACAAAAAACGAAAAGACAATAACCGAATTCCCATGGTTTTTAACCATAATCAATATTCCCACACACTCATCAAAAATTTAAAAAATGATTACAGGAACCCCCAATCAAACAAAAACATCAAAGACATTTTCGATAGGCCACCCATAAATGCAAAGAAACAAACACCCAACCTATCAACTATCCTCACTTCTAACAAATATTTAAATAATACAAACCTATCAGGGAATTTAATATGTGGAAAGCCCCGTTGTTTAATCTGTAAACATCTAATAACAGACAAAACATTCTCTGTACCCAACACAAAAATAAAATTACACCCACCAAACCTTACTTGTGATAGCAAAGACATCATCTACTATCTCTTCTGCTCAATTTGCCCCAACAGTGGATATATCGGCGAATCCGGTAATAGCTTTAGATTTCGCTTCAATAATCACAAACTAAATATACGACAAAAAAATGTATACTCCCCAATTGCAGCACATTTTAATCAACCCGATCACACTTTAGAAAATTGCAAATGTTTACTAATAGACTCCAATTTTAGTTCTACATACACACGCAGAAAGAAAGAAAAATACTGGATTTTAAAATTAAACACACACAAGCTAGGGTTAAACAGGGACTTAGGCGTGTTGAATCTCTACAAATATTTCAATAGGTAAAAAGAATGTTCTTTCAGATATTCCAAGGAATTTTTTATCTAAAACAAACAGACTTTCTCCACGGAGGTGTCGCGTGTTGATTGGTTGACCGAGAATAAACAAACGGACGTGCCGCATGCTGATTGGTTTATCGACACCACGCGATATAAACAAAAAAAAAAAAAAAAAAATAGATATTCCAAGAGATTTTTTGTCTAAAACAAACAGACTCTCTCCACGGACGTGCCGCGTGTTGATTGGTTTACCGAAAATAAACAAACGGACGTGCCGCATGCTGATTGGTTTATCGACACCACGTGATGTAAACAAAAAAGTATTAGGACGCCATCGTAAAAATACGTTTCCAATTCTAATTTAAAAATCACTTGTTTCTGATGAAGGACCGAGGGCGGTCTGAAATATAAAACACTATAAAAATAAACAAATACTGTTTAAAAAAGTACGTTTTTAAATTCAAAACTTTTTATTAATATTCTTTCCTATACATATTAAGACAGTATACGTGGATGATCATCACTATATATATATATATATATATATATATATATATATATAAAATTTGATGAGAATGTGGTTAATAAAATTTGATGAGAAGGTGGTTATTCAACTCAATGTTTGAACCACTCAAAACAGCTCTTTTTCTACAAGTGTAGTTTATCAGACAGATGACCAAATATAAGTATAAACTGTTTTATTGGTATTTTCCTAATACAAGAACATTTAAATATTAGTAACTCTCTGTTTCACTCAATATTTAAATGCTCCAAAGCATTAAGAGAGTAATTTAAATCATTAAGTAAAGATTAAATTACAGTCTAATAACCTATAAACACTGATTCTTATTTTTGTAACTGGATAGCTGAAAAATACAAATGCCAAATGAATAACATCAGAATATCAAATCTTAATTTAGAGAAAGGCTTTTTACTACTTTGGTGAGCTTTTAATTTTCTCCATTATTTCTCTTCATGAAAAAAGATAAAACAACAAATAAAGTGTAAACATGAGATTAAACTAAAATTTTACTGAAAATGCAACTCAGAAATGTTATGACATTAAAAAAAACAATCATTTATTTATTTTTTCAATAAAGAATATTATCTACAAATAAAATATTTTGATTTTTTGTTATTTTTATTTAATCAAGAATTTAGTGTCCAAGCTTGACTTTTGGATGGAGAAGCATGAAAAAGATGTGGAAGCAAAGCAATTGGAATTGGATCAATTGAAGGCATCAAAAAACAGTGACTGGGAAAGACTTCTTGACTTGACACGAAAGGTAAGTGGTTATCAATGATAATTCTTGCAATTTGTAGAATAGGCAAAATACATTTTTTACAGAAAATATTACATTATTTGGTGGAATTTTAACAAAAAAATTAAAAACAATCATCCTGTTTATATTATAATGAAAAAAGTAAATATCAGAAATACTTTTATGAATGTATGTTTTACTTGATGCCATAAAAATTGATGACAAATTTAATTAAATCCTGACTATTATTGGGTTTTCATATGTAAATTTTTTGATATAGTTTTTCCAGTTATTATTGCTGCACTCTGTTTTTTCATGGAATTGGCCTTCTGATTTCTCATCTTTATAAATAATAACAGTTTATTTTTATCACAACAAAAAAACTGCCACTTGATTTCCCCTGAACAAGAAGATATGTTTGACATTGTGTTACAAATAAAAAATCTTATAAACGTATATATGTTATAATGATGAAAAACTTAGCAAAGTGAAAATATTTTGTCAAAAATAATTTTCTTTCAGGAAGATATATTTGTTATATATCGCCGTACGACGACAAAACAACAAACACGCATATATAAAAATATAAGGTTATATTTTTATTAATGACGACGAACCGTGTGGAATAGAGAACGGAAGGGTGAGAGCGCACATAGAATGGGTTGACGGGAGTGTAGTCTTGCCTGTGGTGTTTCTCTGCTTCCACTGGCCGTTCTCTGCTGGCGAATCCGTGTGTCGAGGTCTTTATATAGTCTTCTAGAACCGGGACTTTCCTTCCGGTCCTGCCTCGCCCACGCAACGCCCACGTAATTCCCAGAGACACCTGTTCTGTTTGCCTCCGTAGTCATTCCCGCCGCTGTCGGAAATAAGGTCAAACGACATCCGCTCCGGCCTCGACAGGATGTATTTCACAAACACCCGCCCTGCCGCTCGCCGACCCCTCCACCGACGGGAAACACCATCGCTTGCATCACTTCCTCGGGTGGGGCCAGATTGTTATATTACACTCCTCGCCCTCCCATTTTCCAAAATGTTCACCTAAGAACATTTTAAGCGCAACACCCTCACACACACCCCATGCCACACAAGCCCGACAATTGTACAAACATGTGCACGCCGAAACAACAAAACAACAACAAAAAAAATATATATATCGGGGAGCCTACATCGGCAACCCAACAATGTTCGTGTCCATTGTGGAATTTTCATAATGTTCTTTTTTTTTTTTTTTTAAGTTTCTGTAACTTTCAATGTTCGTTTCCTTTCTCGACTCTGTCCATACGCGTAGACGCCTCGATGCACGACCATATGATCATAGGCGGTAACCGCGCCCCAGTTTCTAAACTGACATCGAGTAAATGACCTTTGACCAACACCATGCGTGTTTCCGCTCGAGTTTATTGTTACACATGTAACTTCATTTCATTGAATTTAATTTCAAACATACTATGTTTGAACACAGAAAAACTGCCATTATCTGCAGTACATATCATTCATAGTCTGACCGAGAAATGTTCAATAGAAAACGAAGAAAATTACCCTGATTCCAACGTTAATCCGCATGCAATTTACTTGTGGAGGATTAGAGGTTTCATCTATCTTAATTTAGTCTAAAAAAATGGACCCGTGACTCTTAATTCCTTAGTTTGTATCTTCCGCATGTTTTGCTATAAGGAAGGTGACCTAACTATTTCACTTAAACTATCGTTAATCCTCCCACTGCTTTCTTTCCCAATCCTATAGCATATCAGCCAATAAGTCTACAAGACTTTTCAGTTGTTCTTTCTTTTTGTTCCGATCAACTGTGGAATCTGCAGGTCTATCCGTGCTTTTTGCCCCAACAGACGTTTGCCTCATTTGGACATCTTCGCTGCTAGGTGATTCCCTAGAAAAACCCTGATCTACATGAGTAGATCCGGACGTTTCGCACTTTGAGCAATCATCCTCGAACGTGGATGAAACATTATTTATCCCACCGATTCTATCATCACTATCAATAGTTGACACGTTTTTATTCGCCATTTTACGTCGCGTCATGATGCGACGCTCCATTAATGGAACATCAGACTCATCGTCTGATTCTACACGTTGGTGTCGATTTTTGTGCACTGGAAAGTCGGTCTGTTCCGCTCCGGATTCGTCATCCGAATCACTGGATTCTACTGGAGCAGCCAATACAATCTTTCGTAACGGCCTATCGGAAGTAGGGATTTTCCATTCATCAATGGACGCTGCCCGAAGATGCTCAGCATGCGTCTTAATGACGGAGCCGGTTAACTGATCTCTAATTCTATAAGAGACCGGGCCAGTCTTTTCAATGATCACATAATATGGCCGCCAGCGCACATCTAACTTCCCTTTCTTTTGGTGATTCTTATAGTACACCAAATCACCAACCTCAAAAGTTGTATTTTTCGTCTTACCACGCGACTTATCTATCGCGGCTCTCCTCGCTTTTCTTATATTATTCCTAACTAAAGTGAAGCTACGATGCATTTCCTGTAGTGCAATTTGGTGATGCTCATCACCATAATATATGCGACGAGGCCTCAGTATATTGTCCAAGGGCAAAATAACATCCCTGTTGTAGAGCAAGTAATACGGTGAAAACTTAGTGGTCTCGCTCACATGAAACCGGATAGCCGCCAACATTTGGTTAATGTAAATATCTCACGACTATTCGTTGTTGCCGATTTTTTTTTGCTAGAACATCATGCATTGTTCTGTGAAACCTCTCAACCTTACCGTTGCTCTGGGGGTGATAAAAAGAAGTTGTCACATGGTGTATATTTAGGTCTTCTAATGTCTTTTTCATTACCCTGTTGACATTTTCTGGCCCATTATCAGTTAAAAGCTGAAGTGGTGTCCCAAATCTGGGGAAGATTTCGTCAACTAAGAGATGCACCACTGTTTCTGCCTTCTTGTTAGGAACCGCAAATGCCTCCGGCCAACCACTGTACATATCTATGAATGTAACTATGTATTGGTTACCTGAATGGGTCTTTGGGTAGGGTCCTGAGACATCTAAAGCAACCTTTGCGAAAGGAAAAGGAGGGAAGTCACATTCCTGTATGTGGGGTTGCTGCTTCTTTAGGTTTCTTGTCTGACACGGGATACATTTACCTACGAAATCATTTATTTCTCTAAGTAAACAAGGCCAGAAATACTTTTGTTTTATTGAGTGGAATGTCTTATCCACCCCCATATGGCCACTGTCATCATGGTATTGAACTAGCACCATTTTTCTAAGGTGAGATGGTACATACAGCCTGATGAGGGGTTCATCATCAGGTTGAGACAAATAGTACACCACCTCATCCATTACTATATATCTCTTCTGTTCTGCTTTGGTAGCCCTACCATTTCGTAATCTAATCTTTCGGTCTAAGATGTTTTTGTCTGATTCTTGCTCCCTGATTATGTCTATTCCTTTCAATGTGGGCCGTTCGGGTGCCTCTGATGAATTTCCGACATTTTTATGGGCTGCTAATTCTTCCGGCTCCATTAGGTTGGAGTTTATAACACTAACCAAGTAATTTCTATCATCTATATCTACTGGAGAAGCAATATGATCTTCGTTCACATCAACAGCGCGTGATAAGAGATCCGCGCAAACATTATCCTTACCCTTAAGATACTGTATGCTGCAATTGTAGCCAGACATGCTCAGAGCCCAAGTCTGTATCTTCTTATTTTGTATGGGCGAGTTAAGTAAGTGCTCCAGGGGCCTATGATCAGTGTATATTGTGAATGTTGCGCCATGCAGGTAGTGATTCAGTTTTTGAAGAGCATAGTGTATGGCATAAGCCTCTTTCTCTATAGTTGACCACCTCGTTTGTGTGTCACTTAATTTATGGGACAATAAATAAATTGGTTTTTCTACATCCTTCCTATTTTCCTTATCGTACACCACCTGGGATAGGCATGCGCCAATCGATTGATCGGATGCGTCAGTATATAACCTATACGCCTTATTTGGGTTGGGATAGGCTAGTGTTACCATCTCCGCGAGCTTCGTTTTTAGTGTATCGAAAGCGGTTTGGCAAGCATCGTCCCATTTGAATCGTGCATATTTCCTTGTCAAATTGACCAGCGGTTCGGCTATATCAGAGAAATTTCTAATAAAGCGGCGATAGTATGAGGTCATCCCAATAAAAGCTCTTACTTGCCCAACAGTGGTTGGAGTAGAAACTGACTTTATAGCCTTGACTTTATTGAGGTCTGGTTGTATTCCCTCTTCACTTATCTTGAACCCCAGGTATTGGGTCTCTTTCTTAAAGAACTCACACTTAGCTGGCTTCAGTTTAAGGTTGTGCTTACGTAGACTACTCAAGACTGTGTCTATATGTTTTAAATGATCTTCCACCGTATTTGAAAATATCAGAATATCATCTAAATATGCCAGAGCAAAATCTTCCTGTCCCTGTAAAACAACTGACATTAATTCCTGGAAGATGCCGGGTGCGTTTGCAAGTCCAAATGGCATAACATTAAAATGAAACAGACCCTTGTGGCAGGTGAATGCACTTTTTTCTTTGTCATCATCATGAAGCTTAACTTGCCAGTACCCTGATTTTAAATCAAGCTTCGAAAAGTACCTTGCCGAACCAAGTGATGCCAGTATATCATCGATGACAGGAAGAGGTCGAGCATATTTCTTTGTAATCTTATTAAGTGCTCTAAAGTCTACACAAAATCTCTTACCACCGTCTTTCTTCTCTACTAAAACTACTGGAAAACCCCACGGGCTATTGGATCTCTCAATTACACCTGCCTGCATCATTTCGTCGATTGCTGAATCCATTGTCTTTCTTTGTTTGAGGGGTGTGCGATATGGGCGTTTTCTTATGGGCTCATGCGTTCCAGTATCGATACGCATCTCCACAGTATCGGTTCTGCCCAGGTTCTTGTCGTCATTAACGAACATGTCCCTATTTCTTTTTAGCAATTTGTTAATTTCAGGCTTGAATTCCTCCGGTACATGTACCTGTTCCAAATCTACATCAGGACTTTTATTATTTTGTTTATCGGGCATAGTAATTTCAGTAATATTACCTGCCCTTTCCAATTTAGCCAGCAGACACCCCCGTCTCAAAGTGATTGTCTGGTTAGTGTTATTCATTATCAGCAACTGAAACTTACGAGACTTTGGCATTTTTACAACTGCGTTGGCTACTGATATACCACATAAGTTGTTAAAATATCCACTACTCAGCTGATCGATTTCATATTCTTTGCCACGTCCATTTCTCAGCCTGGTTAATCCCAGACAAGCATGCAGGTGTTGAGGTCTTAATGTTACTTTTTGAGCTAACCTAACAACAGAGGAAATATGAACATCCTCCTCTAATGCCACGTATTCTTCACCAATCTTCAATGCCCCCAAATCGAAATACATTCTCACCCCGTTCTGCATCAGCCAATCTCGGCCAAGTATAACGTTTCTATTGAGATTTTTCACGACTAAAACATCATGGGGTATGGACTTACTTCCTATCTGGACCTGTAGACGACAAAGGCCTTCAACGTATAACGGGGATCCATTCGCAGTTCGAAGTTTAATGTTCCTCTTTTGCAGTTCAAGTCCCAGTCGCAATTTTTTAAATACCCTACAGCTTATAACCGATACCTCTGCTCCCGTATCTACCAATGCCCTATAAGGTCTACGTTCTATTCTAATAAAGATGGAATTTGGCGCGCCCATATTACCAACTATGTGCGTTGGTACCGTCTTGTTCCGTTCGTTGGGCGTCGCACGAACGGACCTCTGCCGTTTCCCGGGGCGCGTCTACAAAATTTCGCTATGTGGCCTTCTTTCCCACAATTCCAACACCTAACAACGCTCCCGTTCCTCTCCCGCTCACGAGTCTTGTATTTAGTTCCCCTATTACCAACTTTTCTATTGTTCTTATTCCTATTATTATTAGTATTAGATTCAGCGGGGCTTACGGCTTCTATCGGTACCCGTCTCCGAGAGTGGCAAATTTCCATAGGCTCCTCTTCGTATTCAGAGTTTGCATCGAGTCGAATTTTCCATCTCAACTCAGATAACGCTTTCTGATAGGCAGCCTCTAGTGTTTGTGGCTCATCCTTCATAACTGCCATCTTCATTTCCCGATCCCTTAGACCTTTTATGAAAAATCCTAGAACTTGTTTTGTCACAACTTCATTCCTCCCATCAACCCCAACATATGCGCTCTCCGCTAGGCGTACTACTCTCTGCATGTAGTCCTGCACCCCCTCTGTTCTACCCTGCTTAATGTTCACTAATTCGACTAACCGTGCGTCGGGGTCTAAAACCAATCCGTAATATTCCTTTAAAGAAGTTTTTAACTCCTTCCATGTGAGTTGTGGGTTATTAGAGATTAGTCTATCTACATAGTGTCCAACAGTTCCCCTTGTTGTGAGAAGAGCTGCCTGACACTTGTCTTCTTCTGCCACGCGCACAACTTTAAAATACCTCTCCATATCCTCCAACCAAGCACTATAACCACCATCTTCTTTGCATGCTAATGGCTGTATATTTTTTAAAAAAGATTCTCCCCTTAAAGTGTTCGACACCGAACAAGCCACATTTCTCAATTCTAGGGTCAGACCTTGAACAAAATCGGCAAAAGTATGCTGTTCCATTTTTTTTTTTTAATTAGACTTATTATAAACTTATGAACAAGAGCAGAACACACACAAGATCGAATCAAAAGTCACCTACCTTTCGTTGATGTCGTCCGGTTGCTTTCTATTTTCGTTTTCTATCTGGTAGTTTTAATTCCGTTGAATTTCAATTGTCGCCGTGGTAACCAAGCTCGTATCTATCTGTTTTGTTGTTGTTGTTGTCTTAAAACAGCAAGTCACTGGGCACCAACTTGCGTATGTTATATATCGCCGTACGACGACAAAACAACAAACACGCATATATAAAAATATAAGGTTATATTTTTATTAATGACGACGAACCGTGTGGAATAGAGAACGGAAGGGTGAGAGCGCACATAGAATGGGTTGACGGGAGTGTAGTCTTGCCTGTGGTGTTTCTCTGCTTCCACTGGCCGTTCTCTGCTGGCGAATCCGTGTGTCGAGGTCTTTATATAGTCTTCTAGAACCGGGACTTTCCTTCCGGTCCTGCCTCGCCCACGCAACGCCCACGTAATTCCCAGAGACACCTGTTCTGTTTGCCTCCGTAGTCATTCCCGCCGCTGTCGGAAATAAGGTCAAACGACATCCGCTCCGGCCTCGACAGGATGTATTTCACAAACACCCGCCCTGCCGCTCGCCGACCCCTCCACCGACGGGAAACACCATCGCTTGCATCACTTCCTCGGGTGGGGCCAGATTGTTATATTACATATGTAGTATACAGTTGCAATGGTGTGCATGCTTTTTTTGCCTCATTTTTGCCTGGATTTCTTCAAGAGTGTTTTGTGTATGTTACAAATAGAATCAAAATGTCCTTATATAAAATTGGCATTTCTAATATGGATATTGACACAAGGAAAAGTTTGGAAGCTTTCTATGCAACAGACACATATTCTTTGTCTTAGTGACATGAACTCAACTAATAAGGCTCTTAAGTGACCTCTGCCTGATGCTAACCACTTCAGCACATTATAGTATATAACCATTCTTAGTTATTTCCTTCAATAGTTACTGATTATAAAAGGCACTTTACCAAAGGAATGTACTACTGGATGTGACGTCTTTTCTGATTTTTTGTGATTAATACAGGATATTTCGTTAACATTATGAACGATGAAAAACACACTTTCAATTAATGAGATGCGAGAGAGAAAGAGTCTGATTATGTCATTGTGGAGTTGAAAAAGAGACAATACTTTTGACTTTTAAATTGCTGTTGATGAGAATTTTTCACTCATGTTTGTAGTGAATTGCAGCGGTCAGGTTCAAAGCAGAAATATGTGCTGCTTAGTATTAATCAGAATGTCACTGACAATAAAGATAATTTAAGAAGAGATTTGTTAAGATCAGAATACTTATAGTTATATCACAATATTCTATGGCTATTATGTGTGTTTTTGTAGTTGTTGTTACCAAATGGAGTTGAGTCATTCACATAATACCAGCAAGAATAGCCTTGCATTCACAAGGATAAAAACACACACAGAAATTACACTAAAAACATGTTAAATTAAAATCATGCAATTTTATTTATTTTGTGTACTGGTGAGTGTATATTTTTGTTAGATGTGTTTTAAGGTTGCATGTGATAAAAGGAAGAAAGTTACATTGTCTTATAACAAGCAATGTCTTGAGGAGAGGAGATGGGGTATGTTTATTCTACAACAGTTGGTAGAAACAAAAATGAGTTCAGCATTTATGGCACAAAGTTTGTTTTCAGGAAGGAAATTTTTCTATTGCTTTCTAAGAGAACTTTTACAATATTGGTTTTGTTTAATTTATTTTAAACAAAATTATAAATGTTATTTGTTTTGTTTTATTCATTATTATTATTATTGTTGTTGTTGTTTATTAATGTCGCTACAATTATACATAAAGAATTTTAATTAAAGTTAGAAAACATGGATTTGGTATTAAAATAATGTTTAATTTGAATTAAGAAAGTAGTCTTTGGATAAGATTTAATACGATTGAAAGAAATAGACTTTAGTTTCATCCAGTCATTACCTCTCTATACCAAATTGAACCCCTTTAAAAGCCTAGTTCTTTCTATTAAATTAAATCTTGTCTAAGGTTTTCATAACAATGTTATATAATGGTAGATTCATTGTTTGTCTATACTTCCAAAATGAGGTAATGTTTACATTATTTACATTGTTTGGACTGTTTTCCTTGTCTTTATTGTCATATTCATGATGTTTCAGACACATGGCTCCATGAATAAAAGCATTGGTTAGATCCAGTGATTTGACGTAAAGAGGTGTGATTTCAGTACCTGGCTACAGCAGTGGTGAGCAAATAAGTTAGAGAGTTGAGTTAAAGAAAGATAGCTACATGACTTCTAGAAGTGGCATGGCACATGAAGCGAGAATGATATACCCCAGTTATTGAAATAAAGGATTTGGTTCAAAATTCCAAGTCCTGAAGAAAGCCAGAGAATACAACAATTGAAACATAAATATGGCAATAAAGATGAGGACAACAGTCCAAACAGTGTAAATAATGTTGATTCATTTTTACCATAGGTCTTTACAATCTCATCATGTTATTTTTTTTATATTTACTTTGGAACTTTCATCTTTTTGCTTATTGAAAACACTTATTTGCATTTCATTTGACATATCTAAATTACAAGCATATCTACTTTTGTGATTTGGGAACATTAGCAAATAAAAATTGTTTATAATAATTGAAGCTGCAAAAATGAAAGTGTGTCTTTTTATAATTAATAAATCTCGGCTAAGTGGATGCAGCTAATAATCCTCTTAAATAGTTTGCCATCATAGTTTTGAAGTTAATGCGTGGTTAGCACATTTAGTTTAGTTTATTCACAAGACTGGATGAAGAAATATTAATATTTTTAAAATCAGCAGAATTTTATCTTTGAAATTCTCCAATAATTTGAAACAAATTTGTTGTTATTTCAGTCAAAACTCAATTTAAATTTGAATTAATTTAAGAAATGCATGGCTGAATCTATGCATAAACACTCCTGGTTAGTTTAAATGTTAATGCCCAATTAAGAATAACACAGAACAGGGGAGATAACCTGTGGAGAAACAACTAATAATCCACTCAAATATTTTGCCATCATTTTTGGCGGCAGGAGTACACTCATAGTTAATATAGATTGATTGATTTGATTTTTAAGGTTCGTCAACCCTTTTGTGGGTTATTTAAAGCTGAAACATATTTTGGAACTGTAAGAATAATTTTTTTTTTTTCATTTTGAAAGCAAATATTACATTATCAATTTCTTGGGGATAATAATAATTTCCAGATACAAATTTTACTATTTTAACCCTTAGATGGGGGGGAGAAGAGATGAAGTCATACTTTTCCTAAGGATATATGCATATAAGTGAGTGTAATTAACTCGAATAGAATTCAAACTTCTCATTCCAATTCATTATCTTTTACATAACTTGTGTATCCAAGCTTACAGAACCTGGTATTCCCCAGTGGTCACCCATCTAAGTACTGATCAGGTTTGACTTTGTTTAACTTTGGTGATTGGATAAAAACACGTGTTTCAACATGATATGGCCATAATTCAGTCAATATTGAGAATTTATATATATATATATATATATATAAAGTATTGCTATTTACATATCTATGATATAAAGCTACAATCATCTTTTTACTACCTCATGTCTTAGTGTTTTCTCCTCTTACCATTTTCAATATTTGGCAAACTAATAAAGCTGTCACTACAAAAGTAATTTTAAGAAGTATTTGTGCTGGAAAGCATTTTTGACAAATATTCAATCTCAAGAAGTAATGCAACAATTTGCATAAGAAAATAAAACTTGCTTTGGATTCTTAGTTTTGTAAATTTGAAAAGAAAAATCTTGGGAAGAATCTTTCACAAATGTAACAAGAGATAGGTTAAGAAAGATCAAAACTACAGGGATGCTTCTTTCCACATGCAACACATGATATTCACAAATTATTACACATTCAATACTGACATCATATAATATTATTACTTCACTATGCATACAGGAAATCTGATAATCTATATTATAATAAGAGCCATGTATGTCTGTCTGTCACAAGGCCTTATTAGTGAGAAGAGAGCTACGTCAATCTTTCTTTCTTGAAAGATGTGTGAAATGAGCAGAGGAGATTAGCTGATATTTACAACTGCGGTTAAGTCTTTTGATGCCCCTGGGAGGGAAGAGAATGATTGCATTTCATTTCACTAAAACTGTATGTTTGTATGTATATGTGCATGTATGGAGGTATGCATGGCTTTCTTTTTCTCATTTAAATCAAGTAGTGTCTTTATCCATAGATGTTAAGTATTTTTATGTTTCCTTATTTCATTAATTCTAGCCAAATCCCTGTCTTATGGACATTTCTGTAAATAATAATTTAAAAAAAAATAATTCAGCAGATGATGTTATTTTATTTTATTTATTGTAATTGGATTTTATTTTAAAAACTTTTATTTGCCTCCATTATTTCTTTTATATTTTCACTAAAACCAAGTATTGTTTTTTATCCATTAAATATTTGTACTTGACAACTTTAACAAAATATTTCAATAGCAATCATAAATCATGAGATACAAATGAACAGATTTTAAATTGGCAGCTTTTCCCTTTTCACTGTAATAGATGTTAAACACTTTTTTCTTCCCTTCTTTTTTTCTTTCATTCTTTTTTTAAGAATTTATGCCCTGAAACTAAGTAATGTCTTTCCATGCTATCAAAATAGAATAGTCTGTTAATTATGAATTATTTGCAAGGTGTAATGTATGTAATAATTAAGAAACTAAAAGAGGGACATACTGAATTAGAATAAGATAAATATGAATGTTATATTTGGTAGATATGCTATTTTTTTTATTAAACAGTGTAACTGACATCTACAGGGCTAGATAATTGAAAATTAATAAAGATGCTGTACCTTTTGGTTGGGTTCATTGCTAGTAATTAATATTTAGTAGTAAAAAATATGTTTATTTACTTCCATAACATATCTTTTTTTCGGAAGGTTCACCTTGACACACTTACATGTAAACTTTTCTTCTTTTATTCAGTAGGTAGTTTTTGAAGTGAAAACCCCTCATAAAATACATATAAATCTGCAAAAAGAGATTCAGATTTTTAGAATTAAAAAAAGGCTTCCTTGAGCATATTCTTTTTTAAACTTTTATCTACAAATAAACAATATTATTTTATCAAAGACATCGAATATATTTGATATGAAGCATTGTATTTATTTACACTATCTATCTTGTTGTCTTCATCTTTGTTGCTATATTCATGACATTTCAGTCGTTGTATTCTCCAACCTTCTTCTTGAAATTTAGAACTTAACTCTTTATTTCTTTCACTGTGAAATTGTAGTAGTGATAATTAAAAAGCATAAAAGATATCAATCTTTCTCAAACCCATCTCTATTCATAAATTAATAAATTATTTTTGAATAAGACCCAAGATGAATAAAAGGACTGGCTCAGTTGATATTTCATCATATATACCTCTGCAATTTTTCTGTGAATCTTGAAATTATTGAAATTATTGTCCAGGTAAGATTTAAGTGCTTTCTTTTTGCTTTTATGTATCTCATAATGTCATAATATACTCCTGGAACTGTCCTACTTTAACCTAAATATTGTACCTATGATCTTCCAAGTAACTAGGCAAATGTTTTCAACACTTATATTCTTGAGTCATGTTTATGGAACATAATGGTTATTTTTGTATTCGTGGTTCCCATGTGCTTTTAGAGTCTATACTTGGTTTGCTAACTGATAAGCATGGTATGTGAACCATCAACCATCTTATTTTTCAGTGCCCTCCTCTGTCTATTATTTAAATTTACTTCCATGATTAGCTATTCTCGAATTAAAAATATATCCAGTGTTACCTGCCACAACTGCATAGAATCTTGTAGATGTTTTGGTCAGGTTTTCTACTAGTATACACTTTTCTGTGTATAGTTGAACCCCAGTTGAATACTCTCCTGATAAAAAGACTATATATTTTCTGGATCTTCTCTTCTACACCTTTAATGTATGAGAAAATGACCGAAGGCTTTTTTTGTTGTTGTTGTTGTTTTTAGACTCTGTTGGTAGGTTGCTGTTGGTATTAAGTTTGCAAAGCATGAATTTCTTTAGAAGGTATCCTTCATGCTGATCCCCTCTTGTTTCTTGCATTATGAGTTTTACTTGGTGTTGTAAGCTGTGGAAAATACCTTCCTTTGTTCTGTATAATTAAAAAGATTAGGGTTTTAACTAATCTTATCTTGAGTCAGTCAGTCAGTCAGTCAGTCAGTCAGTCAGTCAGTCAGTCAAGTGCCATACATGATATACGCTTGGGCAATCATGTCTCCTTTGATCCATGACTAACTAAGCAAGAGATTTTCCCACAGTAGGTTGCCATTTCTTTCTGCAGTAGTCTGTTTGCCAAACAAGATCATCTTGTCTCCTGCTATTCACCCATAACTGGAGGGAGAAGAGATGGATTAACAACTTTCCCAAGGGTATTTGTGTGTAAGTGAATGAAACGAATTCAACTGGAATTCAAACTCTGCGCTCTGATTTCTCATTCCAAGCTGATATCTATTACAACACAACAAAAATATAAATGAAATTTGAAAAGAAAAAATTATTAAAATAAAAAATATTTTTACAACACTAAATTGTACAAAAATACAAAATGGCCTTGACCAAAATTTTCCTTGTGTTCCTCAGCCTGTCTAGGCAGATTAACAGTTATTAAAAGTAGAAATTCCTGTTTTCTCTTAGAAAACAAATAATTTGTGAATTTTTTTCTTTTATTAATAAAAAAAGATTTTACTTCCAGGTTTAATTTGGTGAGTTTTAATAACATCAAATTGGATCCTCTTTTTTTTGCACATCTTTTCTCACAAATTTTTATCCAATTTTTTTTTATACAAACCTACTAACTCCATTTTGGTGATTTTATAAATTTTTTTAAAAGAAATCATATTCAACTAATTTTGATTACTTTTTTCTCATAAATCTTCTTTATCTTTCAATAAGTTATATATTTTTACATAATTCTAACATTTTTTTCATTATATGAATAATTTTATAGAATGAACAAGGTTACAACATTTCAATGTAAAGTATTCAGACAAGAATCAAAGTAATCAGCTTTGCAGCCACACTTTTCCATAATTGACAACCAAACTTTGAATTAATATAGAATTGATTAATTTTTTTTAATAATATAATTATCATAAATTAAAGGGAAGCTGTAATTTTATTAATAAGAAATCATTCTCTCCTAAACCAATTCTCCTAGTATTCTAACTTTTCACAGGTTTAAGATTAGTAGTTGGATCAGAGAAGTCAATGAACATGAAATCCTTGTTGAAAAATCATATCTTGATAGAAATTTAAAGTTTGAACTGATTTTACAAAATAACTAATTGACTATTACAGAAACCAATTCAGCTTATTAGCAGTAATACATACTGTAATGATACAGTTTGTTTTTCCTAATTTAGTTATTAATATGAAAATTTGCAATATGAAGCCTGCTTTTTTACACTTGTAACAGACAAAGCATAAATAGAAATGATTTACAAATTAGACTAAAAGTGCTAAATTTAAACAAGACTCCTCCTTCATTTGTGCCTGTAAAACATTGTAGAAAAGTCAAAATTAATATCAAACAAACATTAATTGTAGAGGATGAACATAATTGCAAAGAAAATATAGTTAAATAATATTTGATATTCACTTGAAAAAAAGAGGTTGAGTTTGAAAATATTTGTATATTTGTTCAGTTCCTCCTTTAAAAAACTATCATAAAATATGACTCATTGTGTGTTTTGACAAAAACCTAAAACTAAATAAAAATCCAATGAATATAGGAAAGTTTCACAATAAACAAGAATAAAAAGATAAAAAGTTAAAGCAGCATCAAGTACACTTTCTTGCTTGTTAATCAATTATTGATTACATACAAGTATGCTTTTGAGTTACTTACATTGTTTATGTTTTAGAACAGTGAGATGGACATGGTTTCTAATCATTGTAGATTAGACACTTCGAAATTGTATGTAGAGAATAACAAGGTAGCCTCAAGCTTTATTCTTATTTCAAGAAATACATTGCCTGTATTAAATGTAATAACTTGCATAAAGTGCATTTGCATCAATAAGGCTAAATAGTCATTTAGAAATTATTTATCCATTTTTAATTAAATTCTACAAGTATTTTCTCAAATTAGATATTTTAAACAATATAATTGTATGATTAAAATAAACAAGTTACCTCCACTATTACTTTATTTTTCTACAGTGTGTGTATATATATATATTTTTTCAAATAAAACTCCCAAAACTACATTCATTGTATGAACATTTTGGCGAGAAAAAAATCTTACTTCCTCAGCAAGGATCAAAATCAAAATTTTATTGCAAATATGAGACAAAATTTCACATTCCAGAAGGTCACTCAAAATAATTCCATACACAGGAAGTTTACATTAGAAGGAAAAAGAAGGTAAATAAGAAAAAATGAAGGGAGGAGTGGTGGGAGGAAAGGCAAAAGATAAATGGGGTAGACAAGGGATGAGTTAAAGGAAAAAAAAGACAAGGGATGAGTTAAAGGAAAAAAAAGACAAGGGATGAGTTAAAGGAAAAAAAAGACAAGGGATGAGTTAAAGGAAAAAAAAACAAGGGATGAGTTAAAGGTAAAAAAAGACAAGGGATGAGTTAAAGGAAAAAAAAAACAAAAAAAATCTTCTATTCCTGTAACACAGTTAAATTTTGATTTTTTAATACAGATGTAATTTAAAAATTTTATTCTAAAATCAAGTCTTGAACCCCTTTCTCTGTCTCTTTTTTCCCTTTCTTCTGTACCCTCTGTAACAATGTCTGGACAACAAATTTTTTTTCTATCTAACTTCCCCTCTCTTTCTTTTTTGTTTGTTTGTTTCTTTCTTTATTTTTTCTTTCTTTCTTTTTATTCTTCCACAATTAAAAATTATGAATTATGCTCCTATAATTTTAATTTTTTATCCACATGTAATCTTAGTATATTTTAATTTTTACTCTTGTTATTAAAAGCAGTAACCTAACTTCATATGATTTAACTTCCCTGAACATCAAGTGAACTTAAATTCAAATCTATTAAACTGTCAGTTTGTAATATGCACCTAATGATTGCATAATGCATGAAACTTTGAGTAATGTCATTGATGTAGGACAATATGTATATTTATTAATATATAATAAAATAGCTCTGTTTATACTACATTGAACTCTGTTTTATTAACACCTGAATAATAATATTATACATGTGTGTATCCTTATATGACTATTTATTAATTCACATAACTATATATATATATATATATACTATAGTTATCCGCAGACAGATCTGTTTTGCTGTATCACAGCTCATCAGTATGGTTAGACTCCGACCACTTTCTAACTCAGGATTGAAACCCGACCGAATCGGTGTCAGTCGGCGATTCTATCCCTAGGCCACGAGCGTCTGGTAGAAGAAGGCAGAGTTTTAGTGTGTGGGGTTTGATACATTGACACACACACACATGCACACACACACATACATGGTGATTCAGCGTTCACGTGATAACTTAGTTTCCCGCGTAAATGCATGCTAATAAAAGCGGGGAACATCACGTGGTACGCTAGTTAGGATTTCGTCCCGGGGCAAGAGCAGACATGTCTCCCTAACTCACACAAACACACGTGCACTAATTGCAGGTAGCAATTAGTGGCGCAAATTTTTTTTATTTTTCTTCTCACCGACATTAACACTATGCACATTAACTTTCATTCAAACTGGACCTTACATAAAATAACTTTCTACACATAAATTCACAATTTTTCCAACCTTCGTCAGTAGAAATCCACAGACTGCCTAAGACTACTACATTCGCATGTAAGTCTCTCTCTCTCTCTACTCAACGCACACACAGACACAGAACTTTGTCTTCTGTCTGACTTTCTTGCCTAAACGCATACACAGACACAGAACCTTGTTTTCAGTCTGAATAATTTCATCAAGGATGTGAACTTCGAACTCTTGACGATAATCTTAACAATTGTACAAACCTTGCTTTCAGCTAGAAAAAGAACTTCTCTTTCCTTAATTTTACTTACTTATGCATGCTCTCAACCCAATGTAACCTTTGTTAATATATTGTTTTTCTGGTTACTTTCGCCTTTTCGTTCTTTCTTATTTCCTGCTTTAAATCATGACCCCATGTTACGTCGAGTCGACTCGTAAACATAAATTAGTAATGGATGCTTCATCCACTACAAGTGTATATAAACACGCCCAATAGCTAGAGTGCTCTAATTCATTATTGAATGAGCGATGTGTATATGCCAGAGTAGCTACTGTTTACAAAGTCTCCCACTCTTCCAGAGTGCTCAATCAGGGTGTGAGAGTGTAAATACTATAGCCATAAATATACTATAGTCATAAATACTATATATATATATATATATATATATATATATATACTATAGTCATAAATACTATATATATATATAGTTTGACCTTGTTTAGACTGCTTGTCATTTATGGTCCAAGACGTGCCAGATCACATGGTGACTTCCCCTATGTGATTAGGGGTTACAAGTTTGAATCCTGCCAAATGACACACATTTTCGTAATAAAAATTATTGTAAATAATCACACCAGTAGAAATAAATATATAAGACTCTTTGATCATAAACAAAATATCTACTTAATTACAAGTATCAATCAGAAATAATGTTCAAACAAATCATTTCATTCATATATATATATATATATATATATATATATACGGTTTTCTTGGCATTATAGGAGCACATATGTGTTATTTTAAGTCTCTTCTTTGGTAATAAAAATGTCCCACATTCATGACCACATAAAAGATTAAACATTACTTTGTAATGTAATGTAATGAAGTATTGTCTTTCATTACAAATGAGAATGAAACTGAATCTCTCATACGTAACATGACAGTTTATTCAATTTGACTGTCAATTACTGTTGGTTAGTGTGTATAGCCTTGGATACTCAGCAAGACATAGATATTACATTCTTGTGTGATGTCGAAGAAAGACTGCCCTTTATCTGTCATACAGTATCTTTTTCATACATGCTTCCCTGATGTAGAGAGGCTGGTCATGTGGTCATGTGGTTCTGCATTTGTTGATCAAGAGGACACTCCGCACCTAGCTTCCCTGAAGAATACAGACATGATCTAGGGTCAGAAAAACACTTCTTGTTGTTTCTAAGGATATTTTAGTGACCTTTAACTCTTGCTCAGTTTCTAAAAGCCTCCTGCACTATTTTTACTCACTTTGAGCTCTTTTTTGTCATTATTCATTTTAATCGGTATTACCCTAGGCAAAGCAGTAAAGCCACTTAAATGCAAGGGGTTAAAGAGTGTAGATGAATTAGAAACAGAAACATTAATAATAAGCACAAAGATAAATGGGTAATCAGGATGACAGTTGATAGTGATTGATTTTGAATTTAAAATATTTGCAGATTAAAGTTATCTGGAAAGCATGGAGCTGGGAGGGAATTGTCAAGTGAGAAGTGTGAGAAAAGAAACTGTTGGAATAGAATTTATGGCTACATCTAGCCAGCTCTCAACTGTAAATTGATGAGATCTGAATGCCAGTCTAGTCAGTCAGTTTAGGTGCCATACGTGATACACGCTTGGGCGATCATGTCTCGAAAGAGACATGACTGACTGGGCAGAAGATTATCCCGCAGTAGGTTGCCATTGCTTTCTGCGGTAGACTGGTTGCTGACCAAGGCTATAGAACCCAATCTGTCCTGTTATTTAACCCATAACTGGAAGGAATAGACGGACTAATACCTTTCCCAAGGGTATTTGTGCGTAAGTGAATACAATGGATTCAGCTGGAATTTGAACTCGGCTCCCGGGTTTCTCGTTCTGAGCCGATATCCACTGTACCACAACTAGTACTGTGTCTAAATTCATAAAGTCTAGGTATCATAGTGAAGAGCTCATCCAAACAATTATCATGAAAGTATTTATGAAAAAAGGCACAGAAAAGTATTTATGAAAAAAGGCACAGAAAAGCAGCCTTACAGTCATAGGTAAGCGACTGAAGCCATTTAGAAGCATTAAAATTGACAAACCATCTTTTGCCCTAGTTAATGATGGTCTTGAGGTCATTTTGGACATCAGCTACCATTTTCACCTTGTCAGACAGATCTGCTTTACTATTGAGGCAGGATAATGATTGTGTCATAAGTGTAAATGCCAAGTTCAGAGCTAATATCATTGGAAAGGTTGTTAATGAAAATCAAAAACAATATGAGAACAAGGATGGAAACCTGAGGGACACCTGCATTAGTAAGGAAGAATCTAGATGAGCGGTCATTCTGGATGACTTTCATTTCACTATTAAATTGGAAAGCCTAGATCAGACACTAACTTTTCAGCTTGTGAATAAGACCTGTAGACCAGAGCCTGTCAAATGTCTTTAAAATGTCCAAAACTACAGCTCAGGCTTCACTGTTTTTATCAAGAGCATGCTACACTCTTTCTGCAATTACCATCAATATTTCAGCAGTTGATCTGGAGAAACAAAACTGTTTTGCTTGTCTGAGAAATGTGATGAGAGATGATGAACTCATTCAGCACTGATTAGAGCCGCTAGGAGTTTGCCAAAAATAGGTAGAAAGCTAATAGGTCAATAGTTGGAAAGGTTGGATATCTCATCAGAGTTCTTAAAAAATGGAATAACAGATGATGACTTCAAGCAGGCAGGAAAGCAAAAGGCAGTGAGGCATTTATTATATAAGTTAGAGGGAACAGGAGCCTATTCAGGAAAACACTTCATAATGAATATCACAAGGATACCATCAGGTCCACATGCCTTGAGGAAATCTAGGTGTTATAGCAGAAACCATAAAAGAAGCTGTATTCATATCTCTCAACAGAAACTCAGTTTTAGGAGGGAAGTTAAGCAAGGATATTCCAGATGAGTCAAGAGTAGTACTTGAGAAGAATTTATATGCAAAACGTTCAGCTTTATCAGCAGAAGATGATAACACTTCAAATTTATTGAAAAGTGGGGAATAGAGACTTCATTCTTATTTAATACTCTATTACAAAGATGCTAGTAATCACAAAAGCCAAACTTGTCAGAGGTTATGCAGTGCCTTATTCTCATGGCAACCAGAGACTTTTCTCCTTTGAAGACATGTATATTATTGAAGCAGCAACAAATAGGTGCCTATTGTAGCCATCACACTGGTATAGCTGCCACACTGGTATAATCAAAATAGTGGTTCCTGTGGGCTATAACAGCTGAGCATGCTAGTTTAAACCATTGAGAAGATTGAGGTTTAACCTGGTATTTCCAAGGAGAGATGAAAGCATGCATGTTGGCTCTGACCCAAGAAGAAACTTTAGTAGCTCAATTTTCAATTGGGAGGATGAAAATATTAATCCATGGGCCGTCACAAAGAAAACCATGGATTGAGTCTCAATCAGCCTGCTGGTAATGGAAAGAGGTCTTATGGATAGAGGGTTTCTGTTTAATAGACGATTGGAATGAAATATCAATAGCTATCACTATAGTCGGAATTACAAAGAGGGCAGTATTGCAAAGTTCAGTAAGATTAAGGAGAAGAGATCAAAAAATAAATCAAGCAGAGAAGCATTTTGCTAGAGAAATGAGTAGGGAAGTCATATGATTTGAGTAAGAGATTGAACAATGGAAAAATTTAATGTCTGAATACTGGCAACATCAGTACCTTTTTTCAGTATCATGTCATGCAGTGAGCATTAAAGTCACCAAAGAAAAAGATATTCATAGATGGATACAGAGAAAATGCCCTTTTTATGCTATCAGCTATTATGTCTAATATACTACAGTCCTAGGAAGAGGGTGATTGATAAGGGAAAAAGAGATAACTAACAAAGTTTATTAATGGAAAAGTAGTCAGTGGCCTCAAGGAACAATTCCCTGGTCATAGAATGATTATCCCAGATGTAAACACCAAGGCCACCAATGTCAATACTGACATTTTTTTGGCAAAGGGAAAGATAGCCTGGAATTAAAATATTATTGGTAGCAATGGAAGAATTCTACACTGCAGAAGTTGAATATTAGTGAAAGAGGTTGAGTTTGTGGGTAGGTGCTTTTTTTGCTTGTTTAGTTGTGATTCTTTTTTTATGCTTTCCATGAGATTTGTTTTGAGGAGAGAAAGAAAAGACCATTGTATTTGTCACTATCTGCTTTTTCCAAACTTGCCATTTTCCAATTTTGATTCAGTAGGTGAAAACCAGAACCATTGTTATGTCTTGCTGGGGGAGGGGAACAATATTATATCTTCTTGACAGTAAATCCCCTCTGCCAATATTTCCTGATTGTAAGGAGAAACACAAATTGCATTTGTTCCCTTCTTGTCATGACCCTCTTGTATCAAGTGCCATGTCAATTGCCTGAACTTCTTCTGCTGAATTATTGGCATGTTGCTTATTGATTCATTGATTTGTGCTCAAATGCATAATCACAACATATATGCCACTATCTCTTATATCTCTAATTTGTTTTCCCACCTGAGTTCTACCTTTTTATTCAGAAGGAGTGATGGATTACATTTTCTTTCTCACTATTCAGATTAATATTTTTTACCAGGAGCTCTGGATATTTATGGGTTTCAGTAGAAATCCTAAGGTTAATAAATGGACTGAGTAATAGTCATCTGATTGTTTTATTAAACAAGTGCATTCAAATTTTACCCAATGAATACATATAAAATATATTTTGTTAAATAAAAATATGCTTTTTAAAACTTAAAATATTATGAGATTGCATAAATTACCTCATTATAAGCAGTAAGAATGAATAAGGATGTAAGGATACAGAAGGTAATTATCTTCCTTTGGTGGAGATAAGTCACATGGATGACGTTATGTCACTTTATAGTAGCCAGGCATTTACTCAGTTTACAGGGGCCAAACTGAGAGGTATTTTAGCCTTCCTCCCACCAGTGCAGGTTGAGGCTACATTTGCCTCCTGAGTTCATGGTGCAGTTTACCTTTGTGAATATATCTTTCCCAGCTTCCAGTCTTGAAGTCCTTAATTCGGGAAAACCCAAGACTTGCTATTTCTTCTTTATAGAATATGTCCTTGCCTATGATATAACAGATGAGTCCAGTCTGCTTGAATCTGGGGTCCTGAACATGGCTTCTCCAGAAACACAGAACAATCTCCATTTTATACTTATGACCCTATCTTTTTGTTTTACTTACATTGTTTGTGTAGATATGTTATATATTTCTCTGTATGTGACATGTATAAATATGTATATATAGATTTGTTTATGTCTTACTGGTATAAAATCTCTCTGAGATTGAAGCATGTTTGTCATTTGTCTTTTAAATTTTTTTTTTAATTATGTGTTTGGATATTCAAAATCAAATAAGATACACATGAAGGAGAGGGGACACTGAAATTTTAATCTTTTAAATTAAATTTTTTTTTTAAGTATATGTTTGGATATTCAAAACAAAATAATAAGCTAAAACTTGAAGGAAGAATTTATAGTAGCACCTGTAATAATTGCCATTAAGGTTTAAAAGATTAAAGTTTCAATCTTCCCTCTCTTTTTTGTACACGTGCAGTTACATCAACATAAACATTACTTTAGTCTGATGAATGCCTAAAAGACAAAATATGTTACACAAAAATCTTTCCTCTTTGTCATTCATTTTCCTATCATCGTGACAAAACAAATATTCTGTAAATGTATCTTAATACACATTCATAAGCATTATGCTTGATACATGACCAGGGATAGGTTATGACCTTTTGAAGCCCCTCTACTAATGAAATTATGAGGCCCTCCCTCAGATAGAGTCACTCTTTAACACACTTGCACGAATCTTGAATACCTCAAAATGACTTCTTTGCTACTAGAAGAAACTAACCAAAGGGCACAATAGATATGCCATGCGCATTCCATTTAATAAAATATGTTTCCAAGAAGTGGGGCCTAAATATACTATGTTTAACATATATATACACCACACACAATCATTCAATGTGTGTGTGTGTGTGTGTGTGTGTGTGTGTGTGTGTCTGTGTGTGTGTGTGTGTGTGTGTCTGTGTGTAAGAATAAAGACAAAAGTAAAACTGATCTTAAATGTTACATTTATGGTAAATTTTCTTTTTGTTTGTCTTTATTACATTGTCTTTATCTCTTACTGATTGAAGCCATCATCAACGCTGAGGTGGTTCAACATCTCACAGCCCACATACTATTCTCTGACAAACAGTACGGTTTCCACTTCACCAGGTCTACTGCTGATATGCTCACAACCCTCACTGAGTATATACACCAGGTTCTCAACAAGAATGGCGAAGCCTGAACTGTTGCCCTAGATATCTCCAAAGCGTCTGACAGTGTCTGGCATTCTGGCCTTCTACATAAGCTGTGAGGTTAAGCTATAACTGGACAACTGTTTGACTTTATTCAGTCATTCCTTTCAAATTGCACAATGAAGGTAGTATTGAACGGACAAGCCTCCCAATATTATCATACAAAGACAGGTGTCACTCAAAGCTCTATTCTAGGTCCTATGCTTTTCCTTATCTACATTAACAATCTCCAAAATGTAATAAGATCCCAAGTAGTCATATACACTGATGACACTACAGTTTACTCTGGCATCGATCAAAGATCTGCTGAGGCTGACAAAGCAAACCTTGCTGCCAAGCTTGAAAAAGACCTCCGATCTGTGGTGGACTGGGGTAAGAAATGGCTCATGAATTTCATTGCTTCCAATACGAAGCTGCTATCTATTAACCATCACAGACAATTGCTCCTACCCCCCCCCATTAGCATGGATAAGGCTAGTCTCCGTGAAAGCAAAACACTGCATTTCACAACAGACCTCAAGTGGAATGACTATATAGACTCCATTGCTAAATCCCCTGCTAAGAAAGTTGGTTCTCTGTGTAGGGCCGGGAAGTTTTTTCCACCTGAAACAATCCTGCACATATATAAATCTACCATCCATCCATACATTGAATACTGCTACCATATCTGGTCAGGTGCTCCTGCTATCCACTTAGATCCCCTTGACAAAATCCAATGGAGAATCTGTAATGTGATAGATCTCAACTTAGCAGCTCAGATACAGTCACTTTCTCACTGGTGAAATGTGGCTTCCCTGTATCTCTTCTACAAATACTTTCACGGCTTCTGCTTCGATGAACTTAGCTCACTGGTGCCCCTATATATAAATTTACTTGAGCCACAAGATTAGCAACTAGGTCTCACCTTTTAATTGTGTAACCAATAAATTGTAAATGCAAATTCTACTCCATCAGCTTCTTTTCTCGCACTTCCCGCCTGTGGAATTCCCTTCCATTTACTTGCTTTCCTGACAGCTACAATCGCCAATAATTTAAATGTAAAGTCAATAGTCATCTCCTATCTCATTTTCCTCCTATGTAACCCCCTGCAAAACAGTGGCAGTAAAATGCCTTGCTTGGGATGATATGATTATAAAAAAAATTATGCTTTTACAGATATATATTTTAGTTATATCAGAAATTTGAATTGTTAAATATACATATTTGTATACATTCAAGTATATGCACATATATAAAAATATTATTCAGGTGTTGATTATATAGTGCTCAATGTACTATTACTTTCTGTGAAACCAATAAAATGTAAACGCAAATTCTATTCCAGCAGCTTCTTTTCTTGCACTTCCCACCTGTGCAATTCCCTTCTTCTTACTTGCTTCCCCAACAGCTACAATCTCCAAGAATTTAAATGTAAAGTCAATAGTCATCTCCTATCTCACTAATCTGTATACAACCATGGATGAAAACACCATAAATCATTTTAATTTAAAAATTGCACTTTCATAAATTCCCTGCCATGTGAATGTTCAAATAAAACACCGTTACAAAAGCGTTTTAAAAAGAAAAATGGTAAATGGTAAAATCAGTTATTAAAAATTGCCTGAAGACACCACTCATGGTAGAAACCTGGGTAGTGAAATAACTTAAAAATGGAAAATATATCTATATATATATATATATATATATATATATATATATATATATATATATATATATATATATATAATTATTATTATTATTAATTATTATATTAGAACATGTGCAAACTACAAACTACTACAAAATTGTACATTTTATTTCAGTACTGAAAGTACAATATCACATCAGGTAGTTAACAATGATGACAATAAACGTTTTATTTTTAAAGTTTTCTTTTAACAACAACACTTCCTTTTATTTTTGGATTTTTTTGGGGTACAAGGGAAAAAGATATTAAAAAAGGGAAGAAAGAGGGAAGAAAAGATCAGAAAATAAGATGAGAAATCAAGAAAAAGGAAAGAAAGAGAAAAAAAAGATACAGAAAAATTAGAAACTGAAGAGAAAAATAAGGGGGAAAATATAGAGAAAAGAGCTAATTGAAATGGCTAAGAGAGAGAAATATTAAATTTTGGCTAGAAGTGAATTGCAGACAGAAATTGATATCAGTTACATTGTTTGAGTACAAATCTTTTCGTATCTTTTTTAAATTGTACTTTTATAAAGAAAAGTAAAAGAAAGAGGAAAAGGAAAGATACAGAAGATATAGAAAGGGAAGAAGAAAATAAAAAGGAAAAAGTGAAAAAATGTAGAGAGGGAAGAGCCAATGAAAATGGCTAAGAAAGAGAAGTTTTAAATTATGGCCAGAAGTGAATTACAGACAGGCATAGACATTGGTTGCAGTATTTCAAGTTAAATCTTTTGGCATGTAAAAAAAAAAAAAAAAAAATTGATGAAATCACATACACAAACAGAAAAATTATTCATAAAACATAAAATAAAAGATATTTAAAAAATTCCAACACAAAGATACCAATTCATTAGTCCTAATCTAATAAATTGGAAAGATAGAATAAAATAAACTGAATTAAAATTTAAAAAAAAGTTAAATTAGATTAAAATTAAAATTTGTACATATATATATATATATATATATATATATATTTGAGCAGAAAACCTTCTTATAAACATTTTTCATTAAATATGGCAGAGGAGGAAGATTTAATTTATTTTTTATACATTTTTTTTCAACTAGTTTAGATTTGATAATGTTTCCATTTTCTGTAATATTCTATTATATTATTATAATTATTATATGATTATATATTTTACATGTTTTTGGGGTATTATGGTAAAAAATATAATGTTTAATGGTTCTTTGCATGGAGAATCCATCCTGCTTATAATTATTTTGCATCTGGTTGCAGTAAAATATATTGATTTTTGTTTTGTGCTATTGTCATTGTATGGTATTTTTCTATATTTCTTAAATAAGGTAGTATTTACAGTATTCAGACTGTTGTCCTCATCTTTGTTGCCATTTGTACTATGTTTTGGCCATTCTTCAGGTGCTAGAAATTTTGAACCAAACCTTTTATTACAATCACTGAGGTATATGATCTTCATCCTTTGCATAAAGCCTCTTCTGGTAGTCATGAGTTATCCCCCTCTAACCCTGTAAGTTACTTGTTCACCACTGCCTGGTATTGAACTCACAACTATTTGGGTCAAGTCACAGAAACCAACGTCTATATCCCCTAGGCCAACATCTATATCCACTGGGCCAACTGAATTTTTGGGACTTATATTCCTCCCCGCTGTATATCTCTTGACTGTTCCTTCCTTTGTTTGTTTGTTTGTTTGTTTCTTTCTTTCTTTCTCTTTCATCAGCCGTATATTAGTCTGTCTACTTTCCTCCTCATGCCGTCCATAATTTGACTCTCATTGGCCATCTTGGTGTTACCAACATTCAATGACCCTCGTGCCATGTTGGAATTCTGTTTTGCTTGAAATATTCTTAAAGTAAGCCTTTTTTTTTTCTGCCTAATTTTAAATTTTAAGCTTTTCATGTTTAATAGGTTTTCTTTAATTTAATTTTTGATTTTAGTAGATATCTCTTGACTGGACTTTTACTAAGTTAAAACTTAGTAATCCACCACCATGTTTTTTTTTTTCAATTGGAGTAGATAGATCTATCTATCGCCCGGTTCACACTCCACCCATGTCTATTGAACAGGTTAAGAGGCTCATCCCTTGTTCCCTGTTTAGGATGTGGTTTCCGGCTTTATCTTTTCCAATTTTTTCACTATTACGTAGCCCCCTGCCTTGCTCAAGGTGATACGATTAAAAAAAAATAAAAATAAAAATATAAACCTAATGTTCAGTAACCTTTTTTACTAGAGTTCATATTGCAAATTTTGATGTTAATGGTTTTCTCTAGTATTTGTTTATGTTCATGTTTTTTTCTAGTATTTTTACCAAAGCTCATATTGCAGTTTTGACACTAATGATTTTCTCTGGCACTCCGTATTACTGGTTCCCATATTGTGTTCATCACTATGCTTGATCGGTGTAGTTTTTCTAAAAGACATAATTTACACTTGTCTCTTTTTCTTTTATAAGGTTTAGTTTTAGCGGCAATATACCAGGTAATAAATGGGTTTTTGTTATTGATTTTTCATTTCTAGTAATACATGGATAAAGCAGGGGTTTTGCTATATTTGCTGTTGTTAAAGAACAACATGTGGTTATTGAAATGATATTACCACATATTATCAGTTGCTCTAATGTAGGATTTAAAATTATCATCATTCAAATGGATGCAGACTCTATAAATAATACTTTCGAACATAAACTGGCCATTCAATGAGCAGATCTTATGTTTTTTCTTATATCTATATATTGAATTCATAAACACATGTCAAGCATACTTTATTATATCACCAATTTTTACAAAATCCATACTTAAAGTATCCCTCTCTAACAATTTATATATATATATATATATATATATATATATATAAAGTTCATTTGTATGTCATTATCTTTTAATATTGATATTGCAAGATGGATAACTAAACTAGCAATGCTATGTAGCAGTGTCTTCATTATTAAAATGGCTGACTGTTTGAAGAGTTAATATCCTTGACACATACACTATTCTATAATGGACTAAAAAATAATCTAGATAAGAAAAATAAATTAACCTTAGAAGGATAAAAAATAATTCAAATTATAATAACATAAAATATACCATTAAAATATTTTATAGAACTAATTACACAAGAGACACAAAGTAGACAACATTTATGAGTTTTTCTAATGAATGTTGTGGTGCACTAAAAATTAGCTCAGAACAAGAAATTAAAAACTGAGTTCAAATTCCAGTTGAATTTGTTGCATTCACTTATGTACAAATATCCCCGGGAAAGGTATTAATCTGTCTTTTCTCCTTCCATTTATGGATTAAATTGCAGGACAGATTGCTTGCCAAACTAGGCTATAGAACCCAGTCTACCATGGAAAGTAATGGCAACCTACTGTAGGAAAATCTTCTTCCCAGTCATTTATGTCTCTTTTAAGATATAATCATGCAAGTGTGTATCCCATATGGCAATTAACTGACTGTCTGAATGTGTATAATGATGCAAAACAAATCTGATCTCATGTAAACTGCAAAAACAACTACAAATGTAAATATTTTAACCATAAAATACAAACAACCCAGCATCAATAAAATTCAACTTAAACATACTAAATATATTTAGCAATTAAAGAAACAAAAAAAATCCCCAAAAACATCACACTATAAACGAAAACATAAAGACACAATACTTGAAAAATATCTTGACCTTGTAACTATGAATGTGTGACAATTTAACACCCAAGGCCAGCAAAGAAACAACATCTGTAGAGATAGTTTTTTCAAGCTTCAAAAACATCTTTGATAATGACTTTTGAAAGCCCAAAGTTATCAATGTTAATTGAAATTGAAAAGACCTTGTTTAACCCAGAGCAGTTTGTCTCGGAAGTATAAGATGAAGGGCATTGAAATTACTATTCTAGAATAGACAAAGAAAAAAATGATTTTCAGACAGAGCAAAAGTATCCCAAAACCCTTCAGTGCTGACCTAATAATCTGCTCATCGGCTTTGAAGCACACAGGAATTTTTAGTATTTCCCATTCAATTGCTTCTGAGAAATTTCAACATTCAAATTCAAGAATAAAACTAGACATTAAACAAGAATTCAGATGAGAATCAAGAAAAAATAAAAGTGTGAAATGTTTACAATGAAATCTGTCATAGCCAGATTAAAAAAATTGCTTTTTAAATAATGGGTATAATCTGCAACTGAAGGAAAAAGCTTTCAAAGTTTTATGTAAATATTAATAGCAATTTATTGGTTATTTTTTAATAAATTATTATTTCATCTGTACTTTTCTATCTTTTGAATATATTAAATCATTTATTAAGAAACTTTGAACAGCAATGCTAAAAAATAAAGCAATAATAAATGTTTAAATTCATAATTTAAAAATTGATTTATGAAAAATTCAGGATCAACGATTGAGAAATTTAGAACTTTTATTAATAAAATTTAATTAGTTTAATAAATTAATAAAAAATTTAATTCAATTATGGAAAATTATTTGAAAATAAAGGAAAAACATGCACCAAATGTTAGAATCATTCAAAAGTAGAATAAAAATAATTTGAATCAATTTTGCAAAAGTCTGGATTATTAAGAAATCAGTAATCAAGAAACATGAATAAATTATCAAAATGACTTGATCAAAATGACTGAAATGAGTTGATCAATGACTGAAATGAAATGCATCTTTAAATAATATGAAATCTGTTCTATAATTATAAACATGAATTCAAAATTCAAAATAATTTATAAAATTTGAATTGATTATTGAAAAGCAAGAATCAATGAGCAAGCAAATTCAGAGAAGGAAATATGTAATTTTTTTGTTTTCAATCGATTGGGAAAATTCTTAAAGGGTTGTCACACTTATTTAAAAGAGAAAATTGATTACAAGAATTTATTTATTCTGCTAATTCTTTTCATGCTTTTGCTTATTGTATACTTTCTCAATATTTCAAGACCATAAACTACCAAAGTATCTTTTTCTATAGCATAACAAAACTACAACTGAGGAATTCTATAAACTTATTCCTCCAAGCAGTTGAACAATTATTCTTTTTCATGCAATACAGACTAAAGAAAGATTGAATTATGCACAAAGAACAGGAATTCCATTCATGGCTATAAAACTGTAGATATGGGTATTTTTAGATTTAATAAAATATCTGATTAAAAAATGAATTATTTCAGTATCCACAAAATCCATTAATATAATCCATGCTAAGAACTGTTCATTACAACTCTCTCCACATATATAACAGCTAGTGATCAAAAGAAGAAATGTTAGATATTTTTTCTTCACAAGACTAGAATTATTAATGTGTGCATGTGTGTGTATATATATATATATATATATATATATTCACACATGCAATATAAACTATTAATCATGCAACTGAAATATAATTCAGCTAAATACAGAACACAGAATAATGTTAACTTATTGAATACAATACTCAATTTCTTTCAAACAGCCACACATGTAGCAGTCTGAATTAAATATACACACACACACACACACACACACACACACACACACACACACATATATGTATGTATATATATATAATGCAAATGTATATATATATAATGTATAGGGATTCACAAGATATAATTGACCTTAAATAAATATTATTTCTGTCAAAGGTGAAAAAAACAGGCAATGATTTCAATCAAAATGGGAATGCAGAAAAATAAAAAGTGTATTGTATCAGCCAGCTTTCAAGGTCACAAAATATAAAACAATAGGAAAAGGAATGCAGCTTGTAACCTACAGAATATAATTTACATTAAATTATTTCAGTCAGAAGTGAATAATGCAGAAACAATGTTCAAGGCTGGAAATATAAAACAATAGGAAAAGGAATGCGGCTTGTGACCCACTAAAGTCAGATTACATTAAAGAAATAGATTATATTTTTTGGCATCAGAAACAATAACAAATAAAATGAAAAAAGTGGGCATGAGGGCAACCATGTCAAAGTCAAACAATGGGAAAAACAGGAATGTGATGACGTCAAGATGCAACTGGTAAAATGCAATAATCAGCAAGTATATCTACTCAGAGATGATTTAATTGGGTAAAGCTCGATGGATCTGGGTTATATAAGACCAAGTTTTCCCAGGTCAAAAAATACAATGCCAGAGAACTCAAAGAAAATGCAAGGAAGACAACTTCAGCCCATCCCTCCCTTGTATGTGCACATGTGCTTGCTCCTTCTGACTACTACTCTCTACATACAACTGAAACCAATGAAGAATAAAGATATAATTGTATATTTTTATATCTGTGTCTGTTGTTATATTTCAAGTTGATTGTCAACCTTGGTTTCCAGGATCTGCAGAACTCACATCTTCATTTTATTTAGGTTCCTTTTGTTTCTTCCATTAAATTGTAGTTTATTCTATAATAAAGATTTCAATAAATCATTTGCAAATTTATAAAGAAAATCATTTTAAAGCTTTTAAATACATTTTCTTGATTCTTATTATTGCTAATTAAGCTACATGCAAAAATTCAAAAAGTATTTTTTTATAGTATTCAAAATGAGGCTCATTGAAAATGTTCTTAACCTCACTCATTTCCAAAAATCAATACATATATATTTTAATGTTTCATCATAAAAATACTAATAATAATAAATAAAATACTAATTGTTGGAAATGGATCAGGTCATTAACTTTTCAGCACCCCTGTGTTACTTTTCAGCACCTCCATGTTTGTAATAAATACATACATATGTGTATATATATATATATATATATATATATATATATATATACCAAAAATAAAACTATTTTGGTATGTTTCATGGATAAATTGGTGTCATCAGAGGAAAAACTTTAACAAAATTTAAATTAGAGAAAGCATGATCTATATATATATAGAAAAACTTGATTTTTACTTTAGCAATATTTTTTTTAAATTTGAGCTAATTTTGATTTATTTATAGTCATTTTTAAAGGTTATTAACTTGACCTTGTTTAAATATTAATCCAAGTGATAAGTTGAACTAGCCTTGTCATATTTATTTACCTTTTGATTGTTTTCTCAGCCAACCTTTACTCTCTTTCTAAATCTATCTGTCTATTTAATGCATGTGCAAATAAGCTGGCAACACATATATCTGTATGCATTTATTTTTCTTCTATCTTTCCTTAATTAAATATATTCCATAATAAAGATCTCAGTAAAATCTTTATAGAACCAGAAAGAACATAATTTCAGAGACATTAAGCGCATTTTTCTTTATTCTCATTTTGCCAATTAAATTGGCATTTTAATTAGAAATTTTCTGAAACTATATTGAGACACACTTATGTTCTACAGATGGAAAAGCTATTATATATAATACTTATTTGTTTAAAATGATTATTGTTGTGTACTTGTCTATGAGTTTGTAAACTTGTCAGTTGCTGCACTTTTAATTTGCCTGAGGTTGTATCACTAATTTAAGATAATTGAAATCTTATGTCATAGTTGATTGAATTATACAATTGTTAATCTTCAACACACTGCAGAAATGAAAGCTGTTAAAATTTACATTATTTTTGAACTGATTTCTGATAAGATCTAATCTTAATATGATCTGTATCTAGATCTAATCTTATCTGTCTACTAATTTGTCAGAGCTCTGAATAATATTTTCTCACATGAATGTAACTACAATTATTTTTTAATTTTAATCATTAATCAGGAAGTGTACAAAGTTTACAGATTGACTAATTTGAAAATCTTTTTAGCATTATTAAAATGCTAAAAAGCTTTTCCTATTTGTTAGACCAAGATTGAAAGAGAGAGAGAAAATTATTGAAAATTATAACAATATTTATAGATATGTGCATATAGGTATTTGGAGAAAAAATATCACAAACACATCTTGCATCTGGACACCTAAATCCAAAATGATTATGTAAAAGTCCAGCTTTTACTAGATACCGTAAATATATTTACATATTTTCATAAAATCATGGACCATAAATGTTATTATTCTAAATGCATAAAACCAACATTAGATTGACATTCAAAACAATTTTCTCTCAAAGATATTTTCCTATATATGTATAAGTATAAATATAAAAAGATCACTATCTACTCAAAATATAATATTAGATGAACTGAAATGCAAATGGTAGCTTAAATGAAAAATGAAAAAGAAACTGTCTATTGACTAATAAATCTCAACAAAGATTAGTAAAAAAAAAATGAAAGAAAATAAAAAAAGAAAATAACCCAAACATGAATGAAAATTATCAATGGATGATGATGCATAGTTTCTACCAATTAAATCAAGAAATTCAAAACTCTACAAAACAGATGTTTCTCTTGCAAAAAACAAGACACAAATAATCTCGAGAAGACAAAAACTTCTCATCCAATTCACATTAGCAAACAAGGTCATTTAAATGAACAGGAGGAAGTGAAAATAGAAAAAAATATTTTCAAATGAAGAACTTTGTATTTAATGGAAAAGAAAAACAGACAGCAGACCACTAGCAAAGGCAAAACAAGACAAAATGTTCCATTCCCCAATTTTTAAAAAAAATGAACTCCCAATGACAAAAGTTTAACAAAATGAATCTGGCTTCATCTGAATTTCAATATAGACTGCTGCAAAAAACATGATTTCTGTAATATGACATAATTTAGCTGAACATGAATGGATATTTGTGAATAGATATTTGTCTATATTTCTGAGATGAGGCAGTAGTTACACTATTTACATTATAAAGACTATTGTCCTCATCTTTGTTGCCATTTGTATGATGTTTCAGCCATTGTATGCTCCAACCTTCTTCAGGTGCTAAGAATTTTAAACTGAACTCTTTATTACGATCACTGGGGTATATCATTCTCATTGTGCAAAGACTCTTTTGGTAGTCATGAGTTATCTTCCCTCTTGTTCATTTGGTAGTCATGAGTTATCTTCCTTCTTGTTCACCACTACAATAGCCTGATATTTAACTCACAACTCTTTGGGTCAAGTCAGTGAAACTAACCAACGTCTATATCCACTGGGCCATGTGTCCTAAAGGACACGGACAACTGAATTTCTGGGAGTTATATACCTAATGTTCAAGAACCATTTTTTTACTAGAGTTCATATTGCAATTTTTTATATTAATTGTTTTCTCTAGTATTTTTACCAGAGCTCATATCGCAATTTTGACACTAACAGTTATCCAGGGTACATTGCCGATATGTTTCATTCTCTCACAGACTTTATCAAGGCAAATGTAAGGATTTTATTTTACCATAAGTATTTATAAACAAAAGTAAAAATTTTGTTCGTTTTTCAAAACTTTTCAATTCAATCTTAAATATTGATCAGATTAGCTGTAAAGTCTCAGTAAATTATGAAGACTACTAAGTGTCATAATTTAATATCTAACGAATGAAAGTTTCAACATTTTTTATGACATGGGTAAACTAGTTATAATAATAATAATATCTTAGGTTATGAGTCCTGATTTCTTCTAATGTATTTGTTCAGTCATTTCACCCAAGAAAGGTGATTAAGTAATTGCAAGAGGTTACTGAGAGTAAAAGAGAATGAGAAAACATTCTTCTTTTGTGTGTTATGTCCCTTCAGAACGTAGGTGATCATGGCTCTCTACATCTTCCTATCCCTTGTAGTTCTTAACAACCTTTCTCCTGTTATACTGCACAAACCCTGCTCTGCCATCCATCTGCTCAAGTCCATCAAGTATGTCATGCATTGCTTTCCTTTATCTCTCTTCCTCTCAATTTGTCCTATGAGCATCAGGTTCTCCAAGCCCTCCTATCTCAGTACATATTCCAAAAACTTCAGCCATCTTTTCCTGATGTTAAGTATCAGTTTCCTTCTCATGTCCATCTTCTCTAAAACCTTGTCGTTACTTGTGTGTTCTGTCTATCAGCATCCTTCTGTAGAACCACATTTTGGTTGCTTCATCTTTTCTTCATCTTTGAGGAGATTGTTCAGCATTCACTGCCATATTGAAGAACTGACATCACATAAGAGTCCAGAACTTTCTTCTTTGTTTCTAGTGAAATCTTCCTGTCTCTCAAAACTCTCTATTTGGCTTCTGGAATGCATCCTAGGCAATACGTCTTTGAATTTCAGTGTCGCATTTTTTCATCCTCTGTCAAAACACTTCCCAGGTATTTAAATTTCTGTACCTGCTTGATTTTAGTTACTCCTACTTGGATTTGGCATTTTGGGCTACTCTTTTTACTGATTACCATGCATTCAGTTTTCTTATAGTTTACATGTAGTCCTTTCTTTCCACTTTTTGTAACTACTTCCTGTAGAAGGTCTTGTATTTTCCTTTCTATGTCTGCTATCAGCACAGTATCATCTGCATATGTTATATTATTCAGATTGCAGCCACTAATGACAAATCCTGGTAGGACTTCTAGCATTCTCAGAATTGTTTTGCTGTATCGGTCAAAAAGATCTGGTGAGACGATACATCCTTCACTTACACTCCTTTTTATCCTTGTATATTTGCTGAACTCATTTCCTGTTCATATGCAGGCAGTTTGTTGTCAATGCAGTTTCTTACTTATTCTAATGTCCATCCCAATATATAAAATTTACTGAGCATCTCCAATAGGTCTTTTTGGCATACTTTGTCGAATGCTTTTTCATAGTCTATGGAACACACGCACACATCTTCCTGCATTTGCATTGCCCTTTTTGACAACATTCTAAGCATAAATATTGCATTCCTTGTTCCAGTGTACTTGATGAAACCACACTTAATGAGGCAAAAAAAACAATAAAAACATAATTAAAAAAAAACAAAATATGGGAATTAGCATTACATTTAAACTTTTGAATATTGTAATTGACAGGAAAGCAGGAAGCCAAAAAAGAGTCCCACAGTTAACATGTGTGAAGGAAAAAACTATTAATAGGGAACTCATGTTTACATCTACATATTTCAACTGTAAAATGATGAGTCCTAGTTGCCAATCAAGTAGTATGTTTAAATTCATGAACTCATAGAAAAGGTAAGAGAAGCTATATTACAGTGGTGGAAAAGTGACTGAAACTGAGATGCTAGGTTAAGATAAGTAACATTGCAGATACTTCTTTAAAATACATACCTGGAGCACCAAGCCTCATGTGGCAATAATATTCAATGCAAGAAAGAATGATAGACTTATAAACAATATCAAAGACCAAATTCTTGAAAATTGCTATTAGATTAACCAAAAGTGCAATCACTTGGAAACTTTCTTTGCATACTAAGTCCCAAAAAGAAATCTCTCATTTGCACATATTGAATACAATAAAATAAACTTAACAAAAGTACTATACCAGTCATTTTTAATGAAACTGATCTAATAGAGGCATTTCTACATAAATACACAACAAATATGTTGAGTTTAGTTTTGATAATATTATTTATACCCTAGTTAATGAGGTTTCAATTGAGCAGTCCCTCAGGTTTGGTATTTTTTGTCAGTTTCTATGAGAGCCTTTTGTTTGAAAATGCCATAACGGCATTACAGATTTTCATACCCGATTCAATTTGCTTCATCTATCTTTGCAATTCACTGTAAAAGTGTAAAATAACTGTAGTTTGTCTTTCTTGGACATTTTCATTGAATGTACAGATGATTTGTTCATTATATCTATTTATTGCAAACCTATGTTCACAGGTCTGTATACTAATTGAAATTCATTGTTCCTAAGTCCTGTAAATCAACCTTATTTTTACCCTAATCCATCGTGTGTTGATGATTTGTTCTTGTATACATGAGAACATTTATACCCATTTTGAATGACAATAGGGTATCCTACAAATGTCATAACATGCATGATTGACCGTAAGATCAGTTGTTTTAAAGAACTGACTGTTTTTAGACCTGGTCTTTGTTCAATTTATTTGAAACTGATGTTGCTAGGTAGAAAATGTCAAACACTTGCTGACATGGTGTCAGCTTACAATATTTCAGGTTTCACAACTGTCAGGTTATGTGTTGTTTTTCGTACTAGATTGATGTTTCCCTCTTTTATTAAAGATAAACAGTTCCACAATATAAGATAAACAGTTTCCAAAACAGTTCCATCAAATGCAAGTTTAAATGTCAGTGTGACACTGAGTACATGAAACGAACCAATCAGAGATTAAATACCTGAATCAGTTATCATTTTCCTGCCAATTTAAGTGTAGGCAACCAGAGTTACTCTTTAAGGACAACTCAGCAATAGGTCACTTGCTCGATTAAGCTAATTTCTACCTGAGTTATTTTACTCACAAGTGTATATAAGCTAATTTCTACTTGATTTATTTTGCCCCCAAGTGTGTTTAAGAAAAACATAAACAAAAAGAAATATTTGTTAAAGAAATAATGTCACTTTTTGGGGTTTTTTTAGTCAGGTCACAAAAACCAACTCATAGGTAAAGAATAAAATAAGTAATCCCTTATTAAGCTGTGTGTTTAGTGGAGCTCTGACATTTGTATAGTCAAATGCTAATGTTTCATCTCTCTTAATATGATTTTTTATCTTTTACTTTTTACTAATAATGCCTGTTCCAGAACTCAAGTTGAACGCATAAAGGTTGCAAGAAAATATCTATATAATTACCTCAAACATCAAAACATAAAGCAGGCTTTCAAATTATTGTAACAACAAAGCAAACTTTCAAATCAAAATAGTAATAAATAATGACAATCAAATGGAAATTTTGCACATGCTTTTAAGCTCTTTAGACCTGGAGACAATGAATATTAGGGAATGACTGGCCATTTTTTAGCAGAGTCTGCAAACAAATGTCAGACTTGAGTGCACTAGAATTAAAGAAATGTAATTTTCTGCATCAATCCATTTTGCACAGCTATTTGAATAAGGCTGCCATCAAATTGATCAATAATTCTCCATTTGAAAACTGAGTGAACCCTGCCAGCCTCAGAAAAGTCATCAATGAGATTCAGGACAAATGTTTCTGTCAGTCGACACAATTACATCCAGACATTCACTGAACCACATATGTTCAAAGGTTGAGCTTTGGATCAGATATGAGTAGTGTGTCAGATGTCATGTGATGCATGAATACTTTCCATTCTCTGCAACATTCTGTCCATATTCCAAAGTCTGTAATTACTTGGAAGCCATGAAGAATGCTTCACCTCTTTGCCTCTGGTATCCATTTGACCCATGACAGATTTCAGCTTAAATCAAAGAACAGTTTGATGAGAGAACTTATAAGGATTCATTTCACATAAAAGATTCCCTGAGACCATATTTTCGTCCTGATTTCATGAAAATAAATTATCTTAAAATCAAGCATAGAAATTACCAGCAAGAACATTAAACATCCATTCCATATCATAAAAACCAATATCAATCCAGAGTATTAATTTTAACCATTTGATGATAGTAACAGTTTGACTGGCATGGTGAATTTAAATTCTATTTCATTGTTCATACAAGCTGCATAAATGTTTAGTTAATTCTTTTTTAAGAGTTAGGCATCTTAGATACGAATGTTTAGTGGATTTTTCAATTTAAATCTTTATAAATAATCATAAGTGATTAATTTGGAGCTGTTTTAGATTAAAAATAAGTTCAATAATCTTTTATTTTTTAGTTTTAAGTATCATGTATAGATTGTTTTTAAACAAAAACCTTTTGAACGAATATCAAAGCTAATCCCAAATTTCACTCTGACTTCTTGCCTAAAGATATTGATCAAATCTGTTGGTAATGTCTGCTGTTCACTTGTAAAAGCTTTGAATAATAATTTATAGCTTTAATACGAAAAAAGTCACATACTGTGATAATTTTGGAATTGGGTCTTTTAGATATCAATAACTAACTGATAATGTTAAGGAAAAGATATAAAAGTTGAAACAATTTACATTCATACTAAATTCATTGTTATGACAAGTTTACATTATAAAAACTTTATCCAAAGATTATTGACTTGATATTGTAATTCTTTATTTATCTTAAATAAAGTTTTTGGAACTGATTTTGATATCATTAATATTTGGTAACATTATCTATGGCAATAATAAATGATTTCCTCTGTATTTAGTTATTTTGTAAGAAATTATCAAATCAAAATAAGTAGTGCTTTAGATTGTATATACAAAATATTTTTCTAAAATGTACATATATTTTATCAGGTTTGTAACAATGATTTTTTTTTCAGGTAAAAAACGTTCATAGAAAAAACTATAAGAAAAAAGAACAGGGCAAAAAATAATAAAAAGCAAGCAAATAATATATGCAAGGCAAAGTAACAGTAATATGGTGAAAAGTTCTCAAACTAAGAATTGGGATTGACATACAAGAGCAAATTTTGATAAGTGAACGTAGTGTTTTAACTTCAAGACAAGACAGACCAAAACTGAATCAGATAAAACTGAAAACCAGCCAATTTTATTAGTGAGAAAGAAACCTCAGCATGCATTTTGTATGCTTCTGACTATAAAATAGGGAGGGGAAAGTGTTTTGAAATCATTCCTACTAGGATTGAAACCTATTTGTGTATTGAGTGATGTACAAATTTATGACATTAGAAGTTAGTTTAAACAACTGCATTCAAAACCATTGCTTTTCATGAGATTGAGACAACTGTCCTATAAGAATGAATTATTTTTAAATTTTCATTATTGCCATATTTTTGTTTATTGAGTTGAATTTTGAAGGTGAAAGTAGTAAATGTGTTTCTGATTTCAAGAAAGGTAAAAATATGACTCATGTACAAAAATATTACTGCAGTTTACTGAGAAGTTACTGCAAATGATTAAAAGTGTCAAAATTGGTTAGCATTGAATAATCCTTTATTATGCTTTATACTGGACATTTTTCACTGAATAGTGCTTCATAATGTTTTATACTGGAAACTTCTCACTGTTCCAAGCTGAAGGCTGCAATTCTAGAAAAATCATCCAAAATTAGTTTAAAGAAAGTGTTGCATTATTTTATTAAGATAACACTAGATGGTGTACTACTGTAACAACCACGCAAAAATTCAGTAAGAGTTTTTTTTACTTTCTGCTGTATTCTCTATTACATATTCACATTATCATTTTATCCAGTTTTTACAGAATTCTTTTAATAAAAACAATCAATTCCCTGAGAGACAGCAAAAGAAACTTAGAAAATTTTTTTGTTTTTGCTGAGAAAGTTTTTAAAAATCTGGGAAGAGCATATTATAAAGTTGTCTGAAAGATGACAAGTAAAATGGAGTACAACAGTAAATATGTTGTTCAGTAAGGTTAATGTCAAAAATAAAAAGAATGTCTTTTTTTAAATTTTTACTTAATAAACTAAATTTTTTGCAATACCCAATATTACAGAAAAGATAACATGTGAGTAAATACCATTTGATGAGTTACTCTGTTGTATTGATTTTTAGAGGAGTGTGATAGGTGTGTGTTGTGATACAGTAGATATCGGCTCGAAACAACAAATCAGGGAGCCAAGTTTGAATTCCTTGCATTCACTTATGCGCAAATACTCATGGAAAAGGTATTAATCTGTCACTTCTCTCCACTTATGGGTTAAATAACAGGACAGATTGGGTTCTATAGCCTTGGCTGGTAGTCAGTCTACCACAGAAAGTAATGGCAGCCTACCGTGGGATAATCTTTTGCCAAGTCAGTCATGTCTCTTCCAAGACATGATCACCTAAGCGTGTATCACATATGGCACTTAACTGACTGCAAATCTTTTATTAAAATGTTGTATTTAACTTTATATCCAGTAATTTCTTTTTTTTTATTGATGTTCGTCAGAGCTCAGGTTAAAATATTCATACTTTATTCGTAATATATACTTAGTACATATATACCCATTGAAAACAAAACACATTTTATATGACTCAAATACCACATATCAGCCAATGAAAAACTGAGTGAACAGGCATATTTTATACATCATATTTGCATTATTTTGTTTTTGTCCTATGTAATTTTGAGGACCCTAGATGACACACCAGGATTTGTTATTGGAGGCCACAACCTGAACAACATAAGATACGCGGACGATACAGTACTGATTGCGGACACGGAAAGGAAACTGCAAGATCTCATACAGAAAGTAGCAGTGGAGAGTGACAAGAAGGGACTACAAATAAACTTTAAGAAAACTGAGTGCATGGTCATCGGCAAAAGATACAACCCAAAATGCCAAATACAGGTGGGGGATAACAGAATCAAACAAGTCCAAGAATTTAAGTACCTAGGAAGTGTTCTAACAGGAGATGGAAAGTGCGACACGGAGATCCGAAGGCGAATTGGCATGGCAAAGGACGCATTCCAGAAGATGAGCAAAATACTAACACACAGGAAGATCTCAATAGAAACGAAGAAAAGAGTGCTAGACTGCTATGTGATGTCAGTTCTTCAATACGGCTGTGAATGCTGGACAATATCATCGAAAATGAGGACAAAACTAGAAGCGGCCGAAATGTGGTTCTACAGAAGGATGCTACAGATATCGTGGACTGAGCATACAAGAAACAACGAAGTGTTAGAAAGAATGGCAACAAAAAGGAAATTGATGCTGAGCATCAGGAAGAGACAACTGAAGTTCCTGGGACATGCAATGAGGAAGGAGAGCCTGGAGAACCTGATACTAACTGGACAGATAGAAGGAAGGATAGACAGAGGAAGGCAGCGGATAACATATTTGCAGGGTCTGATCAGGTGGATGACGGAACGGGGGTTGCCAGGAGCAACAGGAGCAAACATATTAAGAGCCACAAGGGATAGGGAGACGTGGAGATCCATGATCGCCTACGTCCTGAAGGGACAGGGCACATAGAAGAAGAAGAAGAAGAATTAAAAAGATAAATGAAAGTGATTAGCCATCCACATGTATGGCTGGCCACTTATATCCAAGGATGCCTGTCTACTAGGAGGGCAAGCTAATTCCTGTTACAAACACATGCTCAGGCACATTTGTATTTATTTAGCATCCACAGTGTCCACCTGTGGTTTATACTGCAACTATGCTGAGTAGACCTTATTTACAGTTTCTAGAAGAGAGCACATTGTCTAGCATGAACAAAGATCTAAACAAGGTTAGGACACTCAAACCCTCAGTCCCGATGACTTGTGACTTTGTGCTAACACAACTATCAACAGCTCCCAAAGGGCTCTGTCTACCCAATTTAACTCACAAGGCCTGGTCAACCCATTGTATGGTTTTCAGACGTCACCTACCTGGTGAGATTCGAACCCAAGCTTTTTGGTCTGAAAATGAACATTCTAACTGTTTGGCCATGTCCCCATAAGACATGTAAAAACATAGAAAAGCAATGTACAAGCAAGTACAAAACCAGGCATGGCATACCATATCTGAGAGGAAGTTCATATAATTGTTTTGGAATAAATAAGATACCCTCAGTAACACAAAATGAACAAGACTTCTGTTTTTTTTAATCATTTCATCACAAGCAAGGCATTACTGCCACTGGTGTGCAGGAGTCTATATAAGCGGAGAGTGAAAGGTTACATAAGTAGAGAATGACTAGAAAGAGGAAAAAGTTACAGGGTGTGTCAGAGAATGGGTAAGAAAAGGATGGGAATACTGGTGTGAAGAGTTATTTGAGAGTAGAGTGAATAAGAAGAACAACAAAATACAAAGGGTGTTGGGAAAAGAATAAAAGAAAGGATGAGAGTCAAGGATATAAGAGATGGCAGTTGACATTCCATTTAAACTTTTGGATATTGTAGCTATCAAGGAAGCTATCAGAAAGTTCCACAAATGGGAAATATGAGAAAAGAAACTGTTATAGTAGAAGATGCCTTAAATAAAAAACTCAAAGTGAATCGAAGGAAGTTCATTGGAGTCAGTCAAGAATTTCTAGTAATGTCACAGTGAGTAGCCTAAGCTAGACACAATATATCTGATAGAAGCAAGTTATAATTATAGTAGATATGACTGATAAAAAATGAAACCATCTTGTCATACAATAAAGAATAAAATCAGACCCATGTGGATTTCAGCGCATTGTGCCTTTCATTGCTTAATGTGAATTAAATATGAAATTATTTCTTAAGCAAAGGAAAGAATTGAGAACATCTCCATGTTATAAATTATAGAACAAAATGTATTGCACACTTTCCTAAAAATAGAATAATTTATATTAGAGATATTGCTCTTATTATTTAAATTTTTGTGTTTGCAACCATTTTTTAAAAGTTCAAAAATGGATTGGCAAATGATAATTTAACAAATGAACAAGTTAGTTTTCAAAAAGAATTTTGGCAGAGAGATCATGCTGAAAAATAAATATTTTCTGCATTAAATAAATGTTTTTTTATCATTTGGCTATAGACTTATTGATGAGCCTATGTACACACACACACACACACACACACACACACACACACACACACACACACACACACACACATAGTGTAATTAGGTATCAGTTGTTTATTTAAATATGTTTTATTGAAAAGTATAGATATTTTATATCTGTTAAAGTTGACCATCTTTTTCCTAAATTGTGAATAAGTCATACATTTAACGTTATTTTTTTTAATCAATTCACCCCAAGCAAGGCAATAAAGACACTAAGATGCAAAAGGTTGCGGAGTGTGAAAGAAAGACATCATTAAAGAGAGAGAAGAATAAAAAAAATAGAAATTAAGAAAACAGAAGAAAACAAGTGATATTGCATTTAAATGTTTGAAGATCAAAATTGGCTGGAAAGCAAGAAGACCATTTCTTAAATAAGAAATACAAAAAAAGAAATTGTTAGTATAGAACTTAGTTACATTTAGCAATTTTAATTGTAAAATTATGAGACTTAGCTTCCATTCTAGTACAGTACATAAATTTGTATAGTCAAGGCACCAAAGAGGAATGTTCATCACAATTAAAATGCAGAGAAGTCCTATTACAGTGGCTGAAAAGTAACTGAAGCTGAGATACCAGGTCAGGATTGATAACATTACAGATTCTTCTTTGTGTTTTATCAAGAATCTCAAAATACATAGCAGAAGCACCAGACCATATGTGGCAGCTATATTCAATGTATGGTGAAATGGTAGATATAAATCTGTAAGATCGATTCTGATGAGAAAAATCGTCAAGCGTGACATCATGAAGCAACTTTCCTAGCAGCAGACTTAGTAATTGATTATAATCTTTCTACTTCATATCAATAGAAAACATGAGTCTGAGAAGGTCTAATGGATTACTACTCGTGGAGGTTGGTGTCAGCCATGTTCATGAAAGACAAAAAAAAATTCTCTAAGATGATTAAAATAGAAGAATTTCATTGTAGAGACATTAAAATTTTAAAATTATTTCTTGAACCAGTTAACAACAGATCGTAATTGATTTTTGAGATCAGCTGCCAATTTGACATTAACAAATCAATTAGACATACCCTTAAGACAAAGTAACAGTTGTATGATCAGCATAGATACAAAGTTAAGAACTGATGACATTAAGAAGGTCATTTATGAAAATTAAGAATAACATCCAAGGATAAGAGACACCCACATTACTGCAAAAGTAGCTTCACTTAAATAACTGTAATTTGTAAACTGATAATCTGATTAAGCCAAAATTTCAGATTTTTTTTACTGATTGAAAAATTTACAAAAGTAGCTTCACTTAAATAACTGTAATTTGTAAACTGATAATCTGATTAAGCCAAAATTTTTTCATGTGCCATTTGAAGGTGAGTACTTTATAAAAATTTTGGCCAATCATAAATTGAAGTTGCATGAGATAGAAGAGGAGCTGAACATATCAGAAGGCAGTGTATTCATCATTTTGCATGACCATTTGTCAATGAGAAAACTGTGTTCATAGTAGGTGCCACTTTTGCTCACAGTTGACCAAAAACAACATGTCAATGATTGAGAACATTGTTCGCAACTGTTTCAACACAACAAGGAGTTTTTGCATAAGTATGTGACAATGGATGAAACATGGCTCCCCACTTCATTCCAGAGTCAAATTGGCAGTCAGCTAAATGGACAGCAGCAGGTGAAAGTTGTCTAAAGTAACCAAAGATGCAAACATCAGCAAGCAAGGTTTTGGCCTCCATATTTTGGGATGTGCAAGGTATTTTGTTCATCGATTACTTTAAGAAAGAAAGAATCATTAATAGCATATATCATATAGCATTATTAGTGTGTTTGAAAGAAGAAATTATGAAAAAATTGCCACAAATGAAGAAGAAAAGTAATCTTTCACCAAAAAGTAATCTGTGTCACAAGTCGATCACAATAATGGCAAAACTACATGAATTGCACTTCAAATTGCTTTCACATTCACCCTAATCTCCAGATCTGGCTGTTTGCAGATCCCCAAAAAATGCTCCAGGGAAAGTTATTTGGCTCCAATGAAGAAATGATATCAGAAACTGAGGCGTATTTTGAGGCCAAAGACAAATCATTCTACAAAAAAGGCATCGAATAGTTATAGAAGTGTTGGAATCTGTGTATCACCCTAGAAGGAAATTATGTTGATGAATAAAGTTGAGTTTTTCCTAAAAACTGTTGTTTTATTAATTAGGTCTGCGATTTATTGAGTGATGTGTTCAACTCTGATAAATACTTTCAAGATATCCAAAGCAATAGCCCCAAAATCACCATTCAATCACCATTCAATTAAGAAGATGATTTTGATTTCAACTGGTATTTACAAAAAGGTACTAAAACATCTATGCTGGCTTTTACAAAAAAGAAACCTCAGTAGCACAATTCTTAAAAATTTTACTCTAAGGGGTGTTATGAAGAAAATTAGAAAATAAGTCCCAATCAGTAAAAGAAAGAAGTTTTCAGAATAGAAGATTCATGTCTAATAGATGAGTTAAAAATATGAACAGATACTGCATCATGATCCAAATTACCAAGAGGACAGAGATGTTTAACAAGAGCCAGAAGAGGAGATAACAAACAAATCACATAAAGAGACATGTTGATCAGAGTTATAGAAATAAAAATCTGAATACCAGCAACATCAGTAACATTAAAATGATTAAGCCACTTGAAATTAAGGGCACTAAATTCCCCAGAGAGAGAGAGAGAGAGAGAGAGAGAGAGAGAGAGAGAGAGAGAGAGAGAGATTTTGTCTAATATGATACAATCTTGAGATGAAGGAGAACAATAAAGAAAAAATATGATACAGTCTTGAGATGAAGGAGAACAATAAAGAAAAAATTGACAGTTAACAGAATGCAACAAATAAATTCAAAAGCATAAAGAATCATCTGGGAACTCAAGACAATTCCCTTGCTATTGGAAGCATATGTATCCTTGAATCTTTTCAACAAAGAGAAACAACAGAGAATTTATTGGTAATGATAAAAGAGCTTAAATTAGTTTTGCAAAGAACTGAGATATCTAGAGGACATTTTTATATTTAAATTGGAGTGTGTGTGAAATGCAGGAATTATGATATTATGTCTTTAAAATTTAAAAAAGTCTTGTTCAACAAATATTGCCAGTTGATGTTGAAAAATCAAAAATGTTAACAATATGTGACTTTTTTTAGATTAGTCTGTAAAAAGAAACTTTCAAAATTTTATGAAGGTGTGAAAAGTTTCTTCTGATTGCCTTATAATTTATGTATTGTGATATTTGATTAAAATTTCCAATTTTTCTAAGGTGTAAATATTGATACAAAAGGTGACTATAAATCCTTTGTTACTTGCTACTGATGATGTATTTTATTTTTGTTAGAGGATAGAAATGCCATAAAACTTTTATTTTAATGAAAAAAGTAAAAAAGTTAATAATATTCATGCAAAAGGAGGTGAAATTAATGAAAAATGTTGAAAACAGAAAAATTACTGAAAAGCTCTTTGTTGATGAAACACATCACATTATTGATTGTTAACAAATCATCTTTGGTCTTTTCTCCAATGAAATTTGTGTGTTCAGAATGCTGCTGGGCAAACTTATTGGTCATTTTATATAAGTGCAATCTTTAAACTTGTGATAATTTCCTTGCTCTTCTCTTTCTTTTCCTTCTTCCTTTGTTTCAATTTGCTTCTTGTTGTTAACTTTAGACCCCTAATCAATAAATGTGTCCTCAGATTGGCTCTGCAAAATGTGTTCTATTAGTCAATTGGTGGACTGAATGTTTTCCCACTAGTGTGCTGGGGAATTTTCTGTGAGCATTCCTCATAACCAGGAGAGTCTAGGTTCATAAAATATGCCAGTGCACACACACACACACACACACACACACACACACACACACACACACATGGTCCAAGTTAACCAAGCACTTTATATAATTGAGAAATATAGAAGCTAGACTTGTTATTTGTCTGTTTTCTAAAGGAGTACAAAACTTTTATTACTATGAAAATTATTTTTACTATTTACATTATTTGGTCTGTTGTTCTCATCTTTGTTGCCATTTGTACAGTGTTTTGGCCGTTGTATGCTCTGGCTTTCTTCAGGTGCTAGGAATTTTGAACCAAACCCTTTATTACGATCACAGTGATATATCATTCTTATTCCTTGTGTGAAGGCACTTTTAGTAGTCATAAGTTATCTCTCTCTAACCAGACTCTCTAAAATACTTGTTCTCCACTGTATATACTGGGCCATGTGTCACACATAGCCTAGTGTATATAGACATTGGTTAGTTCCAGTGACTTGACCCAAAGAGTTGTGAGTTCAATACCAGACTACAGCAGTAGTGAACAAGTAACTTAGTGAGTCTGGTTAGAGGGAGATAACTCATGATTACCAAAAGAGGCTTTGCATAAGGAATGAGAATGGTATCCCCAAGTGATTGTAATAAAAGGTTTGGTTTGAAATTCCTAGCACCTGAAGAAGGTTGGAGCATACAGCAGCTGAAACATTGTACAAATAGCAACAAAGATGAGGACAATAGCCCAAATAATTTAAATAATGTAAATACTACCTCATCTCAGAAATAGACAAATACTGAAAATTATTTTATTCATTCAATTATTTTATACAAGAAAATTGTGCAATTTGTGTCACAAACTCTATTTAGTCAAATATAACTATTTCATAATCAAAGAATAGCAAAATATAAAAGTAATTTGAATTGTATAAAAAAGAATTTATTTTCACAAGAAATATTGTTCTTCATAAGGATCATTTATATGAACTTAGATCACCAGTAAGTAAGGGGACACAAATGAAAAGTTTCAAAATTTATTGAAGTAGACATTGAGCATATGAGAATCCTATGGATTCTTCTACCCACTTTTTTTCAATAAAACCAAGCAGCACTCAATATATCTTTTCTGCAATCAAAACTAAACAGTTCACTACCTATATAAGGTAATGTAAGGATGTAACATGCTAAGTAAAGAACAATAATAATAATTACCTTGAATTAAAATAAAGACAACAGGTGAAAACAATGGGAAAAGTAGGAACATTGTCACTCAAAGGTAGAAATTTTCACAATGTCCCTGCTGAATTAAATCATGAATATTTATTGGAAAACCATTAAAACAGACACAAGACATAGTGAAGCATCTTCATTAGATCAGCATTATGTTTTTGGCATTGAGACCAGATCTAACAAAGTGTAAAAGAAATGTATGAGTTTAATAACTTTAAATATGTTTTCTCATTTTAAATCCAGATATTATATAATACATCAAATTTCAAATAAATACTTACTTAGGTACCTGTCTATTTTGTATGTTCATTTTATAGTCATTTTTGTCAATTAAAAACTTGTTCTTGCCATAGATCACATGATGGATGATAAAAGCATGAAAGAAAAACAAAATAGATTTCAATTTTACTGATGAGTTTCCAATGAAAAAAATACTATGGAAAGTAAAACAAAAACTAAAAAATACAGATTTGGGGGAGAAAATTGTTCTGTGAAATTACTTTTTCCAAGGACAAATATTTTCCTTGTCTAGATATTAATAATGAAAGAGAAATTATAGTTTTCCAGTTACAAATACAGACGGTCCTACCATGTATCATAACCTATAAGTTGGAACATACCTATAATTTTTCATGAATAAATACTTATATTACTCACCCATGCTAATGGCTAATAAACGAATAAACTTGGTCAGTGGTTTCCAAATGGTGCAGCAAGCACACCTCATAAGTGCATCAAAAAGAGATAGCAGGTGAAGCGGAATGATTGAAAGACAATCACAGATTTAGAAACAGTTTTAAAAATTCATACATCAAAAATAAATATGATTTCAAAACTTAAAATATGGATTGCTCATAATTGCATGTATGAGTCTCAGTATAAATAGTTATAAATAATTATTGCCTGATTTTACCATTGCGATATGTTTGCGTTATATCGAGTATTAAGAATATAGTAAATAGGGTCTGCAGATTGGATGAGAGTGTTATCAATGCTAATATTGACTTTGAATCTATAGTTATCTCCCTTTAAACCACTCACTGTTTATTTTATTTTTAAATGTACTTTTTATCAGATAAAATTTGGTGAGGTGTGAGCAAATTTCAATTCTGAAAATGCAGCTCAGAGAAAAAAGTTTGTGTACCACTGATCTAGGACATAACATATTTTTGACTTATGTTAACATAATTATGACTACAAAAGCACATGGAGGACTTAAATATAATACATATAATGAAATGAAATGATAATAATGCATATCATGAAATGAAAATGTTTTAAGCTGCTTGTATATTTATTGCCAGTGATGTCATTGGCTCTTAGAAGATGAGATGACAAAACATAAAGTCTCTCTTGCAGTACTCAAAAGCTGTAGAAAAATATTTTTTTCTTATTCAAAGCTGATCAGTGGAATTGTTTATACTTTTTAATACTGCAGATTTTACATGTATATAAAAGGACAACAAAGGGTAATAAAATAAGGACTTGCATAAGGTTTAAATACTTGCTAGTTCTATTTCATTATTGTTCTGTAAATTATTTTACTTATCTTTAAAATATATTATTTTTGTAACTAAATACTTTTAAAAGGAAGTTTATCTTTATTTTCCTATGTTTGGATATAATAACACATTGATAAAAATGATTAGCAAAGATAATATTCCTATAAAGATTTTAGATTGATACTTTTTTTTAAAAATTACACAATTGAATAAAGTTTGTAGCTGCTAACCATAATTTGCAAACGTGTCAGTTTCCTTTTGTGAAATCCTATTCATTAGGATGCTTTTCATTGATTAAAGAATCATTCTTATATTTGATAAAAAATGAAAGACCTTATCAGAGACAACTATCAGATTTTAGTATTTTATCTTGTATAGCAGGGTAACAAAGAGGTACACAAGATTTAAATATTTACAAAATAGTCGAGACTACATTAATATGATTTCTTGTAAAAAAAGACAGTGTCCTTCACAGACAAATCTTTAAACTAACAGGGATGATAAGGATTTGAGTCACTGTACATGAAAGCACATAATAAGTTGTTTATTCTTTCATCTCAGATGATACGTATGCCATTTATTTAAAAGGATACTCATATATATATATATATATATATATATATATATGTGTGTGTGTGTGTGTGTGTGTGTGTGTGTGTGTGTGTGTGTGTGTACATCTTTAAATAAAATAGATGTCATTACAATTATCCCAACTCAAGGAACCTTTCAACCAACACTTCTTCAAGGGCTTACATTGGCTTTATTACAAATGGTTAATAAAGGACAAACACACAGGATTACTTACAAAACTGGGGGCAGATAGAATTTGTTTTAAAATAAACTTTAATCAGTAAATATTAAAATGTATTGGGGGGGGTGTAAACATACAATTCCACAAGAGTGAATAAAAAAGAAAAATTGTTACACTCACAAACCCTCCAGTAATTGTAAGGAGCAAATGAATTGCTCTTTCTGCCTGCACAGGCTCGGCTGCTGGAGTTTTAGGCAAACAACCTCCAAAACACGAAGATGATGGGCCGATCGAGCACTGTGCAGAACAGTAAACCAATTCTCCTCATACAAAGAGGCACATGCCTGGCTGTCCAGCAGGTGTTGGCCAATAGCTGAACCCAGAACAGCCTGGGTTGTTCCTATAGGTCTAAGAGGGCCACCCAAACGTATAGTTGCAGGTACATGTAGTGGAAACCGGCGTCTCCAACCTCAGATTGGTTCATCCTATATATGCCGCATCGCATCCGCATTTAAATCTATAAACAACAGAATTTTTACGAAAATAGGACAACCTATCTTTACTGAAGGAAGGAAACACAGGTCTTGTCTGAAAAACAACACATAACTGCACTGAAAAATACCCGGACGAAACACATGCCGAAATCTTATCAGCTACAGTTTGACATTTCCTTCTAAGCCAAGGCAATTTCAAATATAACGGACAGCGACTAGGTCCTTCAACCAATGGTTCTTTGAAATGTCTGACCTTTCACTTGATCACACGTTTTACTACATTGGTAGGATAATCGTTTCCTTCGAAAATATTTTGCAAGTGAAGTAATTCACTGCTTAAACAATCCGGAGAACAAATTTTAAGGGCACGGTGAACCAAAGTTTCAATCAGACCTATTTTACGGGACTTAGGAATGGATGAGTTCCAACTGGTATACAAACAACCAGTAAAGGTAGGTTTACGAAAGACAGAGGTAATGAAAACCCTGTCCTGACACTGAACAAAGCGACATCCAAAAATGGGAGACACCCATCCTTCTCTACCTCCATAGTAAATTGAAGGGAAGGATGTAAAGAATTTAACTGAAAAAGGAAACATTCAGCATCTTCGGTGTTATTGAATATGGAGAAAGTATCATCAACATAACGTAAATACACCAAGGGCTTATCAACTCTCTCAAAAATGAATGCTCAAAGTAACCCACAAAAATGTCAGCAAGAACAGGACCCAAAGGACTGCCCATAGCAACTCCGTCTGTCTGAACATACATTGTCCCATCAAAACTAAATTCAAACCCCTCAGTTGCTAACTGCATTCATTCCAAGAATAAAACCTCAGGAATGACTACAGGGCCTAAATTCCCTCTGTACAACACATCATCTGCACAAATGTTTATAGTTTCATGTAACGGTACATTTGTATACAAACAAATTTGTCTCGAGAGGAAAATTCTAAGTTTCTAACAAAACTAGAAAAACTGAAGAAGTCAGAAATATTACATGTGGACAATGCGTCAGACACAGTTGAAGAATTTCAGCCAACCACTTTGCTAACTCATGTTGTAAGGAGCCCATCATAGATAAAATTGGTCTAAGTGGAACTCCTTTATGAATCTTTGGAAGGCCGTACATCCTAGGACATTGCAAACCTATGGGCCTGATACTGCTATAGATGTCTTTAGAAATCATTTTGTCTTTGTACAAAGACAACAGCCAACGTTGAGTTTTGGTTTCTATTTTGCTGGTGTTATCAAATGTATTGGCAGGACCGATCACTGTAAACTTAGAAGGATCTAGTCGCTGTCCGTTATATTTGAAATTGCCTTGGCTTGGAAGGAAATGTCAAACTGTAACTGATAAGATTTTGGCATGTGTTTCGTCCGGGTATTTTTCAGTGCAGTTATGTGTTGTTTTTCAGACAAGACCTGTGTTTCCTTGCTCGGCCCATCATCTTCATGTTTTGGAGGTTGTTTGCCTAAAACTCCAGCAGCCGAGCCTGTGCAGGCAGAAAGAGCAATTCATTCACTCCTTACAATTACTGGAGGGTTTGTGAGTGTAACAATTTTTCTTTTTTATTCACTCTTGTGGAATTGTATGTTTACACCCCCCCAATACATTTTAATATTTACTGATTAAAGTTTATTTTAAAACAAATTCTATCTGCCCCCAGTTTTGTAAGTAATCCTGTGTGTTTGTCCTTTATTAACCATTTGTAATAAAGCCAATGTAAGCCCTTGAAGAAGTGTTGGTTGAAAGGTTCCTTGGGTTGGGATAATTATAATGATGTCTATTTTATTTAAAGTTATTAATTTATTCTGTGGGTACAAATCTTTGTTTATATTTATATATATATATATATATATATATATACACATACAACTTTTATTTAAAACAAATGACAAGCTACAGTTGAGTTTTTTATTTAATTTCTCTTGTTTTTTTTATAATTTTCTTCTTTTCTATATATAAGCTATGTATAAATCATCCGAATGTTCTGTGTGTTCAAGTTTTCAGCTATTGTTTTAGCCATTATCAAGGATTATTTTATTTTTACTTTTAACTGAATGTACACACCATTTTATATGAATGTTTTATTTTCCAAACATGGTCAGTACATTGTGACTGTGTTCACAGTTGATATTAGTTGTTGGCTTTTTCTTTTTTATTGATAATGCTTTAATTATTTTTATCCTTTTTTTTATTATTTTCATGATTTTCATCTTTCATATTAGAAACACATAAAGTCAGAAGTACTAAGACATACAGAAAATGTGGTCAATTTCTACATAATTTATTCCAGAAAAAAAGAACATTATCAGAACACAAGAAAAATTAAATTAGAAAACTTAACATCAGTATCTTGTCAGTTGTTTTTAATGAAACTTGTATAAAAGAGTGATGGCTGCTGAAATACAAATTTGTATATATATATATATCAGTAATTATGTGAAGTCTGTGAATGGTGAGGATAATCCAACATGATCTGCTTAATATAATATATTAAGTGCTAGATCTGTATAGAGAGCTTAATGGATGTTATCCAGAGCAACATGATATCTATAAAGGAAAACTCAGCGCATCATTTAAAGTGGTTATAAATTATAATTCATTTCTATGAATTAAATTAGTTCTTTTCATCAGACCACACTATATTCATTTCATTCAATACAAATATTTTCTCGGAATAAATGTTTCTTTTAAATCAAAATGGAAATCAAGTAGTATGATCCAGAACAGAAATTTTGGCCTTATTTCGGGTAAGAATCATTTGGCCCAATGAAAAAGTTCATTGGGTGGAAAGAATGACTGTAAAACCATGACATGCCCACTCACAAGCACATAAATACAGATAATCATATATCCCTACATATGAACATACTTATGCATACACACATATATCCACATGCACATATATCTATACTTACACATATGTACATACAAATGCATCTATGTGTACACCTACATTTACACACATACACACATCCATCCATATTCACATATAAATAGGTGTACCTACTTATATGTATGCTTCATGTATATGAGTGCACCTAATTATATGTATGTTTTTCGTGTATATGGGGGCACCTAGTTATTTGTATGTTGGTGCTAATTTTGTATAAAGGATGTAATTGATTGTACCCTCCTGTATTGATCATTATACTCATGTATGTGCATGTTAGTATCAGAATCCAAAAGATATATATCAGTATATGTATGTAACTATTTTTTATAAAGTGTGTAATTTGAAGTAGGCCACCTCATTTGGTGTGAAAAAGTGGACACTTATGTATATACATGTTAGCATTGTTCTTGTATGTACATGTATAAGTATTTATAAGTGGCTGTAGAAACTCGAGAGTGTGCAGAGATAAGAAATTTATATGTATACAAAAAAGATTTTTGTGTATAGGGAAAATATTTGTACTGAATGAAATGAATATAGTGTGATTTGAAAAAAATGAACTAAATTAGTTCATAGAAATGAATTATAATTTATAACCACTTTAAATGATGTGTTGAGTTTTCCTTATTTGTGCATGTATTTTAAGTTTAATTGATAATTGCTATATATATATGTATATATATTTGGCAGCACAATTATCTATGTGTTTATGTAATTATATTTTATGTACATGTATTTATATATAAATTGTTATGTTTTAATCTCTTTGTGTTCTTGTAACATGAATGTTTATGCACCCTTGTGCAAATTAATTGAAACAAAATGAATTTGTTTCACAAACATCTTTCACACTTTTCCTGATCACATATACATCATCTCTTGGTGTTGTTTTTCTCTTCCAACTGCATTTTCCTTTACGTCTTTGACTGATGGATCCAGTTTGATTCTTCAACTTGATGACACAACTGACAGCTGTAAGAATGACATCAACAATCTCTCTGTAATGGTTGCCAGAGTGTTCATGCAGTGTTACAGTTTTTGTATGCTTCCTTGGAGTAACGTCCATCAGAGACAATGACCGTAGGACAACTAATTGACAGTCAAGACAATAGTATCTGGGTGTGCTAAAAATCTGATGCAATCATGGATGACACAACATTTTTCAAGGCCAAACAAATTTCATCATATACCCAAAAATAGATTTGCACACCACTGCAAATGACCTAATCTGAGGAAAAAATAGAAATCTATCACTCCAGTGGGTCTAAAACTGATTGTATGGTGAAAGAAAGGAAACTAAAGCAGTTGTTTCAATTAATTTGCACAAAGGTATATGTATGTAAAACATTTTTTCAGATGAATTCAATTGCTTGCCCTAATGGTGGATGGGTTCTTGTATGACAATCTATATACAAATGGATATTGATCTATATGTTTATTAGGGTGTATCAAAACTATTGTACTGGTCAACAACAACAAAAAAATTAAAATGGTGTAAAGACGCTAAACATCTTTTTTAGTTAATTTGAGGGCACTGAAATTGAATATTACCTTACTTTTTCTTAGTTAGCTACTGTTTTTGGAAAAAAGGCCTTTTTTCATTTGTTTTCTGCACATTTGATATTGACTGATGGCAATATTTCTTAATGTAAAATCATAGAAACCTCTTGATATTTAAACCAACAAATATTGGTTTGCTTATTGAGAAATACTATTTTTTCAATAACAATCATACCATAAGTCTTTAAAAATAATGCTATTGAATATATCAAGACCAACAAGTAATTTCATAAACTGATTTAATAAACTAATAACAGAAATAAAACCTTTGTGAACATAGTAACTATGGAAAACATTTTCTCTTTATTGTCTGTTATATTCAGTGTTAAGTCACTATTGGATCATGTTATGGCAATTATGGTCTGAATTGAATGCTATGGATGTTGAAGATTTGAGATTCCAACAGGACAGCACTACATGCCACACAGCCAATGCAACAACAGTTTTATTGAATGAGAAGTTCCCAGGTCGCATCATCTCTCAAAAGTGATGTCAATTGGCTATCACAATCATGCAACTTGACACCTTTAGATTTCTTCCTTTGGGATCTTCTCAAAAGTAAGGTCTCCTGCGCCAACAAACCAACAACAATTCAACATCAGAAGGATGACATAATAAGGCATATTGGTCAGATTGTGGAGCAACTATGCAGAGATGTCATCAACAATTTTGTTTTGTCTATCGAGTGGAAGTGTGCTGCCAAAGCTTTGGTAAAATTTGGAAAATATTATTTTTCACACATAATTACTATGGCTCAAATAACATGATCCAATAGTGAAATCAATAAAATTTCATCAATAATACTGTTTTATTTAGTGCTAAATTCGATTTATCATAATGGAACACTCTATATATGCATCTCTAGTCATGAAGGAATATTTGTGCGCTTGTCTTAATGTGTACTTATAACAATGTATTTCTGTGAATATGCTATGCTTAAGATGGCTTTCTAATATATGAACAAATTAAAGTCGAAATATATATGCCTACCAAAATGAGTATAAAATTAATTTGCGCATTTATGTTTATTTAATGCCATATCAATATAGTCATGTAGGTACATCAATAAGTCCATAGCCTAATGATTAAAAAGCATTTATTGAACATACCAAATATTTTTCCATACAATATCCTTCTTTGTCAGTTGATATAGACTGGTGTGCAAACGTTTTGGGCCTCCTTCATAAATTGCTTACTTTGGTTGATTTTCAATAAAATTGGGAGTGATTAGCAAACTACTTTTCTTAGTACATTTTATAATTTTTGAAAAAAAGACCCTGCAAAAATACTGGGAACCCAGCGAAACATTCACCTTTAAGCTCTTTTAAGTTAAAAATAAAATTATTATTATTTTTTTTTTTGTGAAACATGATTTTTATTATTATTACAGGAAGTACAAAATATCAAAATATGGATTTGCAAAATAGCTAAGACTACATTAATATGATTTCTTAGTAAAAAAATGACAGTGTCCTTCCCAGACAAATCTCCAAAGTAAGAGAAACAATAAGGATTTGTGTCACTGTATATGAAAGCGCATAATAAGTTGTTTATTCTTTCATCTTAGATGATATGTTTGCCATTTATTAAAAACATACTTATATATATATATATATATATATATATATATATATATATATATATATATACACACACACACACACAGACATATGTATACATGTACACACACACACACAAGTTTCATTAAAAACAAGTGACAAAATACTGCTGTTGAGCTTTGTATATATATATTATTTTGTTTTCTTATAATTTTCTTCTCTTCTGGACATAATTTATGTAAAAAATCATCTAAATGTTCTGTGTGTCTGAGTGTTTTTGGCTATACTTTTAGCCATTATCAAGGATTATTTTATTTTTACTTTTAACTCAATGTATTGTTTTATTAGAGTTATTAGAATGTTTTATTTTCCAAACACAATCAGCACATTGTGGTTGTATTCATAGTTGATATTAATGAATGTTGGCTTTTTTTATTAATAATACTTTCATTATTTTTAGCCTTTTCTTTATTATTATTATTGTTACACACACACACACACACACACATATATATATATATATCAGTCAGTTAAGTGCAATACGTGATACATGCTTGGGTGATTATATCTCTTTTGAGACATGACTGACTGGGCAGAAGATTATCCTGCAGTAGGTTGCCATTGCTTTCTGTGGTAGACTGGTTGCAGACCAAGGCTATAGAACCCAATCTGTCCTGTTATTTAACCCATAACTGGAAGGAATAGATGGATTAATACTTTTTCCAAGGGTATTTGCGCATAAGTGAATGCAATGAATTCAGCTGGATATCGAAATAAGTTTCATTAAAAGCAACTGACAGTTATTAATTAGTGTTACTGCTTTTGAGCTTGAATAATTGTGTCAGTATGATATGGCATTGCATGGAACAAGGTCCAGATTTTCTCAATGGGAATTTTTTCATATTCTTTGTTGCAGTAATCTCAAAGCTCTTTGAGATTGAATGGTTTTCAGTGGAACACGTTTTTCTTCAGTTCCCACAACAATGGTTTATATTGAGATCAGGACTTTGTGCTAGCCAGTTTTTCAAAAGTTGAACATTTTCATTTAAAAGAAACATTTTTGTTGCATCTGATACGGTGGCAAGGAGCATCATCATACCAAACATTTTTCCATCTTCATAATCTGGCAGATGATTAGATTGTATTAAAACTAATACAGTTTTTGTTATTTAGGTTTCCATCAACTTTTGTCAATTTTCTTCTATCACTGCTTTTGCAACCCCAAATTTTACCATATTTGCTGTATTTTACATTGTTTATTTCCCCCACCGGTCTTCTTATATTCTTTTGCATTAGAATTTAACTCTATTTTGCATTCATCATGAAAAATTACTTGTTACTTTCCAGCATCTCATGTTAGTCCTTCTTTTGACCATGTCAATCTTCTATTCCAATGTTTTTGGTTAGGTTTTTTTTCCTACTATCAACTCATTCAAGTTTTTTTCCCAATACTCTGCATACTGTATAAGCTGAAACCTCACAGTTAATACAACATTGATTCCTCACTTGTCTGGCAGTTAATATTGGATTACCTAATAAGAATATCACAATCTTTATTTAATCTCTAACATTTGTAGTCTTCTGGTTTTCTTTGCCTTTAAAATCTATCCAGTCCTATCAAACATCTTTTGGATAATTTGAACCCTGTTTCTGGAAATTCACAGTCTACTGTCTCCTTTTGATTCTTTGTCCCCTTTAAAATTACAACCTTCATCTTTGTTACAGCAGGGTAATGTTCAGCTATGATTACTTGCTAAGGAACCTAACATGTTAATAATATAGAACAATTGTTGATTAGAAATTGGCATATTATCATGACTTTAACAGCTCAGATCTTTTATTGGCTCAATAGTTTAGTGGAAAATAAAATTAGCAGACAAAATTCAAATTCTAGCTGAGGCTGTACATTTACTTTATACTAATGATATTGAGAAAGTTATGACACATCTTTTCCTCATCCAGCTATGGTTTAAAATACCTGGTTTAGAAGGAGAACAACTCCGATTTCAAACCCTCAGCTAAAACATGGGAAGGCAGGGCAGAGAAAAATACATTATTCACCATATTTAACTGAGCTTAGGGAAAGCCTGCATCCTGCATTGAACAGAAACAAAAAGTATATACATTTCAGCACATCAATAAGTCTGTCACCTAATACTTTAAAGAAGTATTTATTTTACATAACTTTTTTTTTTTTTTTTTTTTAATCATCTCACCCCAAGCAAGGCATTCCACTGCCACTATTGCGCATGGGGCTACATAGGGGAAGGTAAAGAGAAGGAGTGGATAGACATAGGGAATATCAGGAGAAAGGTGATAGATGAGTAAGGATCGCGAGGATGAGTGTCGGGCAGATGGGAAGAGTGTTTGATAGAATGGGAGCAGGTTAGTGTGTTAGGAGGTGTCTATTGACCTTACATTTAAACTCCTGGAGATTGTAGCCGTCGGGGAAGCAATCGTTTGGAAGAGAATTCCACAGTCGGGAAGTGCGAGGAAAGAAACTGTTGGAGTAGAAGTTACGGCTGCATTTTATCGATTTCACTGTAAAAGGGTGGGATCTAGTTGCTAATCTAGTATCTCGTGCAAATTCGTATTTAGGGGGCACCAGTGATCTAAGTTCATCGGAGCAGAAGCCGTGAAAGTATTTATAGAAGAGACACAGCGAAGCCACGTCTCGCCGGTGGGAGAGAGACTGCAGGCGGTCTGCCAAGTCGGTATCTATCACATTACAGACCCTCCTCTGAACCTTATCGAGAAGCCCGAGGAGAACAGCAGGGGCACCCGACCAGATATGGCAGCAGTATTCAATGCACGGGCGGATGGTAGATTTGTAAATGTGCAGGATAGATTTAGACGGAAAAAACTTCCGGGCCCTACACAGAGAACCGACTTTCATAGCAGCGGATTTAGCAATGGATTCGATATAGTCATTCCATTTGAGGTCCGCTGAAAGTGTGAGACCAAGGAGGCGTAGTGTTTTACTCTCTGGGAGGCAAGCCTGGTCCATGCTAATGGGAGGTAGGTGAGATTGTCGATGATGGTTAATTGACAGTAGCTTCGTTTTAGAAGCATTAAAATTTACTAGCCATTTCTTACCCCAGTCCAATATGGATTGGAGGTCTTTTTCAATCTCGGCTGCAAGTTTAGCTTTGACGCCTACACCAGATTTTTGTTGGAGGCGAGAGTAAACTGTGGTGTCATCGGCGTACAAACCTATTTGGGTTCTTATGGAATCAGGGAGATCATTAATATATATCAGGAAGAGTGTAGGACCTAAGATGGAGCCTTGGGGGACACCTGCGTTTGTATGGTAGTTCTGAGAGGCATGTCCGTTTAATACCACTTTCATTGTGCGGTTAGAGAGGAATGACTGGATTAGTTCAAACAAATGTCCAGTTATACCATAGCTCCGCAGTTTACATAGAAGGCCAGCATGCCAAACTCTGTCGAACGCCTTAGATATATCCAATGCAACGGTTCGAGCTTCGCCATTCCTGTCGAGTGCCTGGTATATGTACTCGGTGATGGTCGTTAGCATATCAGCAGTAGACCTGGTGAAGCGGAAACCATATTGCTTGTCCGAGAGGAGCCTGTGTGCTGTGAGATGCTGAACCACCTCGGCGTTGATAATGGCTTCGAACACTTTGCCAAAGATCGGAAGAAGGCTGATAGGGCGGTAATTTGCAGGGTCAGAGGGTTCTCCAGTGTTTTTAAATATAGGAACTATAGAGGAAGATTTCCAACAGGCAGGAAAGCAGGAAGCAGATAGGCAGAGGTTGTAGAGCTTAGAAAGGATAGAGGAGAGTTCAGGGGCACATTTCTTTAAGACTATGGTTGGGATTCCGTCACCACCGCTCGCTTTGTGAGGGTCAAGTTTTAAGATTATCTTAGAGACAAGCGAAGGTGTAATGTGGACATCATTCAGTTGTGCCTCGGTTCTAGGTGAGAAGTCGGGTGTAAAAACTCCAGACGAGTCCAGACTCGAATTGTTCGAGAATCTGCGGGCAAAACATTCAGCCTTATCTGCTGGGGAGGTGAGGACCTCAAATTTGTTGATTAGCGGGGGTATTGTGGACTTGCTCTTGTTAAGTACTCTTTTACAGAGTCGCCAGTAGTCTTTAGAGCCGAATTTAGAGCATGCTATGCGTTGCTTCATTCTGGCAGCAAACAACATCTTAGCTTCGTTAAGTACCCTTTTACACTTATTACGAGCTGAAGTGAAAAGGCGCCTGTTTTGTTCCGACGCATAGTTACGATAAAGTCGGAAGAAATGATTCCGGTGGGCAATGGCAGCCGAACAAGCGGGTGAGAACCATGGAGACGAATGAGATTTAAGCTGGAATTTCCTAGCAGGGATGAAGGCATCAATGCCAGCCTTAACCCAGGAGGAGACCTCGGATGCACATTCTTCGATGGGAAGACTAAAGACGTTGTTCCAAGGGATGTCACATAGGAAGTCTCGGAACGAATCCCAGTCTGCTCTTTGATAGCAGTATGATATTCTACTTGTCTGAGTTTCATGGGTCGGGCGGGAGTGGAGTGAAATATTGACGGACACTACAGTGTGGTCAGAGTTTCCAAGTGGGCAGAGTTGTCTGGTAGTGCAAGAGTCTGGGATGGAAGTGAAGCAGAGGTCTAGAAGTGAGTTCCTTCCGTTAGGGTTGTCGGAGAAACGCGTGGGGAAGTCCACTACTTGCGTAAGGGATTGGGTGATTGAAAAGTTCATGGTGTGGACACCAGCAGGGTCAGTGACAGCGTTCTTCAGCCACTTGGTGTGGTGGGCGTTAAAGTCACCACACACGAATACATGGGCAGAGGGATGGGTAGAAATGGCTTTGTCAATATTGTCAGAAATGATGTCAAGTAACGAACAGTCAGGGGAGGAAGGAGAGCGGTACAGAAAGAAGAGATAGCTAATCGAGCTGAGAAGTGAGAGGCGGAAGCACATGAAAGAATGATCTGGGGATTCAAAAGATGACACCCTAGCTAAGGGAAGGTGTTCGCTGACATAGACACCAAGCCCATGCATATGAACATTGGAGTCCTTCCTGAAGAGGGGAAGGTAGCCAGGAACGCAGAACTCAGATGAGGGGATAGAAGGGTTAAGATTAGTTTCACATAGGGCTAATATATCAGGTGAGTTATTATGGAGGAAAGAATCTACGCTGGGGAAGTTGGTGCGGATGCCGCGTATGTTAGTGAAAGAGATGCAGACAGGTATATATAAGGTATATATATATAAACAAGATATATAACAAATATATCTTGTTTAATACAATCTCCTTCTTCATCAATGAACTTAATTCAGTAATAAATATTAACCATATAGATTGGACAGTACACAGTGAAATATTCAAGTTAAAATTCAAGTAACAACTATATATTCCTCTCCTATAAACATAGGTTATCTAAATATGGTATTATATGTATATGCCTATAGAATAATGAATATAATACCTGTCATAGAATAATGACTTTGACTCACAGGCTATGAATAGATAACTGAATCCTTAATGAATATTTTCATAAATATGACCTGAACAGAAAATTGTCTTCATGACAAATTCTTTTTCTTCTTCTACGTGCCGTGTCTCTTCAGAATGTAAACAATCATAGCATCCCCCATTTCCCTATCCCTTGTCGCTCTTAATACCCCTTCTCCTGTCATCCCACTTAATCTCTGCTCAACCATCTATCTGCTCAAGTCTATCAAGTTTGTCATGCATTACTTTCCCTTGTCTCTCTTCTCCTCTACCTGTCCTGTGTGCATCAAGTTCTCTAAGCCCTCCTCCCTCATTACATGTCCTAGAAACTTCAGCTGTCTTTACTTAATGTTAAATATCAGTTTCCTTTTCATGTCCATCCTCTCCAAAACTTTGTTGTTACCCAAATGTTCTGTCTATGGTATCCTCATCATCTTTCTGTAGAACCACATTTTGGTTGTTTCAAGTCTTTAAAATTAAATAACTGTACATTTTTTCTGCATCAAATATAATAGTTGACAAATTGCTAGCATTCATTAGAATGTGAAAATTATCCAAAATGGAAGTTTTTAATATGTTGTAATGTCATGGTCATGCACATGTTAAATCATGAAAAAACTGTTCTTTTTACAATCATTTTAGAACATTACTACAGTATTCATAACAGATTCTATTAATTGATGGCGGAAGTGTTTTAATGAATATTGTCTCGAGATTCTGTAATTTGCTTTTGTTGTTTTCTTGGTGTAGGATAGTTGTATTATCGATCATTATTTTTTTATATTGTGAATGTAGAGAGGAATGTTGTTGTAGATATCTAGAAATGGATGAATGGGCAGACAAATATAATGTAAGACATCTAGTTAATGTAGTTGCTGTAAATCCAACATATATATCTTTTTTTTTGTCAGAGATACATTCTCCCAAGGGACATTTGAATTGATATATAATGTTGTTTTCACATAACACATCAGTTGGAGGGGAGTTATCACGGGTAATTAAATTAGTAGTATTGTACCTTTTATAATATATTATTAATTTTAATTTTTTATTAGGATCAACAAGAGAAATATTAGAACGAATGAGATCTTTTATTATTTTTTCATCTTGTTTGTAGTTATTGTGAATCTGGTTGCAACAGAAGAGTTTGATATGTTTAGGATCTTTTGTGGAAGTACCATATTTTGTTTGATGTGTATTGAGGTTTTTGAAATATTGTCTTATTTCTTCATCAACAATGTGGTTTGGAAAGTCGTTATTAATGAGAGCTTGCTTAATATTTTTTAGTTCAGAGTAAAATATCTTTTTTGTGGAGGAGTTGGTTTGTGTTCATTAATTAAGTTGTGTATAAGTGCTATTTTGTAGTAGTTAGGGCATTCACTCTTATAGTTGAGAGTGCAAGAGTTTTTGCTGGTTGGTTTTTATATATGGGTAGGTAGTAAATGTGTTATTGTTTGTGTCTATTAAAATGTCAAGGAAAAGGATTTTGTTATCTGTTATAGTGGAACATCCTGCCATCCCTGAGAATAGAATGCTCTAGACTATAAGAGAGATCAAATGTCTTAGATGAAGACATTCTCTATTTGATAGTTTATTCTGCCCCGACTTGTTGATTGCTTATCTATATCTTATTGTTAATTGTACATTCGTACAATAAATCCGTTATATCTATTTCTTGTGTCAAGTACCATTCTTCCACTGATCTTTACACTGATATTCCTTTCCAGGATATATCAGATTGGCGATAAGGATTCGAAAAAGTTTACATGGAGTTAAAAATACATTCTCGCCAAATATCAGATTGGCGATGAGGATTTGAAAAAGTTTATGCGGAGGGAAAAATACATTCTTGCCAAATATCAGATTGACGACAAAGAGGACTGTCACTTGATATCAGGTTGACAAAGAAAACCACTGTCGCTTGATACCAGTTTGGTGAATTAAGGATATCAATTGCCAACAGCAAAAAAGAAAAAGTCACACAGAAATTTTCAGTTGTCAAATAAGGAAATACAACCGTAAAGACAACAATAAGTAAGGTAAGAAGTAGTTTTTTACCCACCTCATATAAAAAAACAAAAAAACTACGTTTTATTCTTACTGAAGTTTAACTTATTGGTCAGCTGTATTGTTGAATTGTAGTCATACATATTTTGTTCGAAACATGGAACAATTAACAGAGTGTATGAAGACGCTAGGTGTAGCGGTTCAACAGCTAATACAAGAACAAAAAACTCAACAAAAGCAACATACAGAGCTTCAGCAGCATATTCTAAAGCAACAAGAGGCTTTGGAAAAGATATTATTGAAGCAAGGCGAACCAAAGGAAGGTTCTAGGATTTTCTCTGCGGAATTTTTGCAGAATTTTTGTATAAATCGGAGGAAGGAATAACTTCTCCTGCGTACTTTAAAAGGTACAAAACAATTTTTTTAAAAAGGTGTAAATCATGGACTGACAAAGAAAAAATTATGCTTTGGTTGCAAAAAATTGGTGCTCAGGAAAATATGAAATATACAAATTTCATTTTGCCAAAGAAACCAGAGGAGATTTTGTTTGACAAAACTGTAGCAATATTATCTAAAATGTTTGGTGAACGGCACAGTTTGTTTCACACTTGGTATAAATGTTTGAATATCATGAAAGAAGACAATGAAGACTTTGTTCTGTAGTCTGGGAAAGTTAACTCTCAGTGTGAACATTTCAAAATCAAGGAAATTAAAGAAGATATGTTTAAATGCCTAATTTTTGTGCAAGGGTTAACAGCACCTAAAGACAAGGAAGTTCATTCGAGGATTTGGCAATGTTGGAGCATGATACAGACATAACTTTACAGAAAGTATCAGAGGAATGCCAAAAATTAATTAACAATAAACGGGATAATTTATGTATTGAAGAAAAGAATATTGCCCGAATACATAAAGTAAAGCAACATGCCTACAAAGAAGAAAGACCATACTGCAAATCATGTGGCAACACTAATCATGTCACAAGTAAGTGCTATTTTTAAAATAAAATATGCTTTGAATGTGTGCAAAAGAGACACAAGGTAGTAACGTGTAAGGAAAAAAAAGTATCAAAAGTCCAAAAGGATTAATACCGTTTTATCTAAGAAAGTAACAAGGGATTTCAGTACAAGAAAGTACATAGACATCAAATTAAATGATTGAAATATCACTTGTTTGCTATGTGACACTATTTCCTGCTAGGATACTTTCCCTTCTCCCACGGGGATACTTTCGCTTGTTTGGTTTAATACAGTGGAGAGAGAGAAAGAAATTGATATTAGCAATATTATTAGTTATGCTTTACTGTAATACGCGATATGAGCTTAGGTAAAAAACAATTTTAATACTATTAAATACTTGTAAAATATGGGGAATAGAAAAATTAACTATTTTAATACTATTATGAACTTCTAAAATCTGGGGAATATAAAATTTAGCTATTTTCTGGGAAAGAAAAAGGGAATAAGTATAAATTTTATTTGTGTTTGAAGCGGATATTTTTCGGTAAAGCTAGAATTTTTAGCCAAAACAAATGTCAGAATTATTTGATGGGGTCAGGCAGGGTTAAAGTCTCTCAACAGATTTTTCTGAGAAACCGAAGATCTGTGGGAAATTGGAAAAATTGGAATCCAATGTGAGCTGGTGATATCTCATTCATCGAGCTAAACCCCTTCCGCAAATCGAGTGGGCAGAAAACGATTTCATTGGTCGAAGGCTACAAGCCGGCTGGATCCCCAGAGAGGATTGAAAATGGTTATAAAAGTCCGGACTCGGCGAGAGAAAAATCAGTTATTCAGTTTTCTTTTGGAGTTATTCAGAGGTTGGCTGAGTAGCTATCAGTTGAAATGTAACGACGGTGGAAAAAGGTTCCCAACCGGGAAGCCATGACCCACGGCTGGTTACCCACCATAGAATTTATGGCCAAAGAGATAATTTCGAATAAAGCCTACCACAAATTAACTCAAGGAGTTAATTTGGAATAATACACCTTCGACATGAATCCCGAAAGAACATCATTGTTTTTTTTTTAATAACGGAAAAATCAAAAATTCTGATTCTTCATTTGCTCTACTTCGGTAAACTCCGTCAGGTTCTGACTAGAACCCGAAAGAACTTTACTATTCTTTTTTAACATCACCTAAAGGAAATGGACAGCTCTAATTTTAGGTAATACGGATTAGATTTTAGCAAAAATTTAAAGAGCTCTGTCCACTTTAACAAAACTTAGACAAGACATTTCTTTTTAAGGAAAAAAGCTCTGAGATTCTTAAACGGACTTTCTCTCTCCATTGTACCCAGCATTCCAACAACTATGCTGTCATTTTTGGCAATTGTATTATCTGCTCCTGTGAAAAGAAAAACATTGTTTTTTTTTATATAAAGACATTCTTCGTAATTCTCCAGGTGTGTTCAACCTTGTTCATTTATTTTCTTAATTTTTTTTTTGGTGCCGTATTATTTTTTTTTACCACAAGTCTGCACCAGTGTGCAGACTGGCTTTAAAAGGTGACTACTAAGATTGCACACGACGTGACCTCTGGGATCAAATCACAACGTGGGACAGTGGCACGTTGTTGCAAAAGATGTCTTGTAAATCAGCTTTTGTGGCAACATCCTTGGACGAGAACGTCACGACCAGCAACAGCAAGCAAACCAACCGGCCAACCAGGTGGCAGTGTCACAACTGTGATCGTAATGACCGTCAGCGAGAATGAGCGTCACATTAGATGGCCAGCCTGGCCTGAAGTGTTAGAGCTAGGTACCGGAAGTGACATTTCTACAATTGATGAATATACCTGGAGTATAGGTCGACCGGAGTTGCAGAACACTAAGAAAATTGAGAGAGGCATTTCGGGTAAAAAATTGAAATTCAAGGGTGAATTTTTCACAAAAATAGCATTTGACGACAAAATCCACAAAACTAAAATCTATGTGGTTTTAGGAAAAAATGCAAATTTATTTGGCATTGATTTGATTGTGTTGTTTAATTTATGGGAGAAACCCATGAATATGTTTTGTAGAAGAACAAATGCATCAAATGTAGGAAAGTCTTAAACAGACAGAAGAATTTAAAAAAGACTTGAAGAAGGAGTTTACTGAAATCTTTGTGGATGAACTTGGTTGTTGTATGCAGACTGAAGTGAAGTTTGAAATAAAGGAGAACGTAAAACTGGTGTTCAAACCAAAAAGAAAAGTTTCCTTTGCATCGTTAGAGACGATAGACAAAGAGTTACAGAGATTGGAGAAGAATGGAGTAATTAAGAAAGTAGATTACTTTGAGTGGGCATCACCTACAGTCTACGTAAAAAAGAGAAACAATAAAATAAGAGTTTGTGCAGGTTTCTCAACCAGACTGAATGAATGTACCCACTTCCCACACCAGAGGAGATATTTTTAAGGTTGAATGGGGGTAAAATCTTTTCGAAGACTGATTTGTCAGAAGCCTATCTACAAGTCAAGGCCGATGAAGAATGTTCTAAATATTTAACCATCAACACTCATAGAGGATTGTATAGGTTGAAACGTCTACTGTTCGGTTTGAAGGTAGCACCAAGTGCATTTCAACAAATTATGGATATGATGTTGTCGGGTCTAGATTATACAATGGCATACTTAGACTTTTATTATTTACTTAGACTTTTTATTGATAAAAAGTACAAATGTGGAAGAACATAAAATGCATGTCCATGAAGTTTTTAAAAGAATTAGGAATTATGGCTTCAAGGTAGGTCTTGAAAAGTGTGAGTTCTGTATGGATAAGATTGAATATTTAGGCCAAATAATTGATCATAAGGGAAGGAAACCTAACCCAAACAGAACTAAAGCAATAAAAAATATGCCTACTCCAGATAATGTGACTAACTTACAGTCATTTCTGGGATTTGTAAATTATTACAATATATGCATTCCTAATATGCATGACTTGAGAGCACCATTGAACAAATTATTAGAACAAAATAAAAAGTGGTGTTGGACAAGGGAATGTGACGAAGCATTTAAAAAAATTAAAATGTGCTTATTGTCGGATTTAGCATTAATACATTTTGATCCAAATAAAGAATTCATTGTAGTGACAGATGCAAGTGAATATGGCATAGGAGCTGTTCTGTTACACAAATTCAAGGATGGCATATGAACACCTATTGCTCATGCATCAAGAGTGTTGCTTCCAACAAAAAGAAATTATAGCCAGATAGAAAAGGAAGCGCTAGCTATAATTTATGCTGTAAAGAAATTTCACAGATTCATTTATGGGAGATCGTTCATGCTACAAACCAACCATAAACCTTTATTGTCAATTTTTGGGTCGAAAAAAGGAGTACTTACTCATTCCGCAAACAGGTTGCAAAGATGGAGTGTAATCTTGTTAAATTACAATTTTAAGATAAAATTTATTCTGTCTAAAGAAATCGCACATGCGGATTGTCTGTCAAGATTAATTCCGAAGAACCCTGAGTTGTTGGAGGAAACTGTGATAGCAGCGTTAAAAAAGAAGGAACTTACAGATGTACTGGTGAACACAGTGAATTACCGGTAATGCTGGAGGAAATTAACAAAATGGCGAAAACAGATAATTACATTGCAAAATGATTAAGCAAGTGAAAGGGAAGGAGAAAAACAAAGGATGTATAGTTTAACCATTTTCAATTTGTAATGAAGCACTGATATATGCTTGAAGAGTGGTAATTCCACATGTTCTACGAAAGAGGATATTAAAAGAATTTCATTTGGGTCATCCGGGTATATCCAGAATGAAATTATTAATGAGGAGTTATATATACTGGCCTAGGATGGACCAGGACATTGAAGATTTGGTGAAGCATTGTAAAGGCTGTCAGTTAGCAGCAAAATCACCACCCATAAAAACACAGCCGTGGCCTAAAACAGATGTGCTGTAGTCATGGATACATGTGAACTATGCAGGACCATTAAAGGGAGACTATTACCTAATCATTGTGGATAGCTATTCTAAATGGCCTGAAGTTTATAGATTTAAGCACCTGGCAGCAAATACAATAAAGGCGTTAAATGAAGTATTTAGCTGTCTGGTGGTACCAAACACAAGTGTGAGTGACAATGGTACCATGTTTACGGGAGCTGATTTTAAATGTTATTGTGATTCATTAGCAATCGAACACATAACAACACCTACATATAATCTGAGATTGAATGGTCAGGCAGAAAGGTTTGTTGATATGTTCAAAAGAGCAATGAGAAAAGCTAATAGGATCGACACCGAAGACAAAAATATCCAAACTTTTCTGACTGTTTACAGAATTATGCTGAATCAGAATGTTAATATAAAATTGTCACTTGCAGAGGTCATGTTCGCAAGAAAGATTAGATCAATCTTTGATAGGTTGTTACCAAAGGAAAAGAAAAAGAAGACCTTGATAAAACCAAACTCGGATATGAAATATTTCAAAGAAGGTGATAACATTTTCTTGAAAAACTATCATTCTGGAAAGTGCTTTTGGGAAGGCAGTGTAGTAAGTAGAAGAATCGGGAGAGTTATCTATATAATTGAAGGACAGAAGTTTGTCTGTAAAAGACACTTAAATCAATTGAGACCCTGATATGTTGAAACCATTAACAATGACCAAGAGATACCGATGGAGGTATTGTATGACACATTCCAAATCAAACCACCCACTAACGTTGTAGTACTGATGGAAGTAACTTCTGATTCTTCTGAAAGTGAGGACAAAGAGACTGACAGGAGTAGAAGTAACAGAAAAAGGAAGAAGATGAAATGGCTATGTCCAGATCCTTAAAGGAAAAAATATTTAGAGCAAAATTCTAGGAAGAATTTAGCTTGGGGGAAGGTGTTATAGTGGAACATCCTGCCATCCCCGAGATTAGAATGCTCTAGACTATAAGAGAGATCAAACTTCTTAGGCAAAGGCATTCTCTATTTAATAGTTTATTCTGCTCCTACTCATTGATTGCTTATCTATATCTTATTGTTAATTGTACATTTGTACAATAAATCTGTTATATCTATTTCCTGTGTCGAGTACCATTCTTCCACTGATATTCCTTTCCAGGATTTATCATTATCTTTGTTAAGTTCATATGTAAACTTGAGGACAGAGTTCTTTTGAAAGTTTTTTGGAGATTTATTAATTCTTCTATATTTTTAATTAATACAAGAATAACTTCAACATATCGTACGTAGATGGAGGGTTCTGTATAGTTGCTAAATATATTATTTTCTAGGTTGAAAGTACTTGGGTACCTTGAGAAATTAATGATAATAACATCTGTCAATGTTACAGCTCATTTCTGACATCTTTCAGTTGTAATACACAAAAGATTATCCATGAGTATGAATGAATTTTATTAAAAATAAGCAGACATAATGTTTGCAATTTATTTAATCTGACATGTTTAAAAGACAATTTGCTCCCTAAATACACAAATGTATTAATAAATATACATATTATTCTGTATTGGTGGCACAACTCAAAGTTTCATGCCCTATGCAATCATCAGGTGCATTTTACAGTATAAGATGGATAAATTATGCAAAAATAAAATCTCATTTTAACAGATATATTTACCAAAATAACACAAAAAAAAATCTTGTAATACTAAAGAGTAAATTTATTCAGTAAAATTGAAATTGGCTTCAACCATAATCTTCAGGTGACTTCAGAATCTCCTGCATCTTTTCTGGACAGTCTCCTTGTTTAAGTTGGTGAATGCTGCCATAATCTTTGCCTTCAGTTCATCTTTGGTGTTACAAGAAGTTCTGTTGGTCTTTCACTCAACAGAACTTGCAGTCTGGGAAGTTAGGTGACCAGATATAAGGTGTGATGTGGTTGCAGAAATTGTCTGACAGCCGTTACTGGGTTATTTTGCTTGTGTGGCATGGTTCAGAGTCCTGTTGCATGACATAGAATCTTCCAGCAGTCACCCTCTTGACCTAGGGCAGCATTACCTTTTCAAGGTACTTGATATAGGCCTCTGTGTTGAGTCTGAGGCCTTGTGGGAAGATGAATGGAGGCATAACATTACTATCACTAGTGATCACTCTAAAGACAATGATGTTGGCTGGATATATCATCCAACTCTTTATGAATCCTCTGTACTATTCTCAGATTGACACCAAACACTCTGAAATGTTTGTATTAGAACTTCTGGTGCAAATGCCAAGCAGTACAGCATGTCATTTCCAAATTTCTGGTAGATTTAATTGCGTTATGGTTCTCAACTGACCCTACTATAATGTGCAGTCATCAAAATCAAAAACTAAAACCACATATGTGGAAAACTAAAAACATAAAATGGCAACAATTTACACATGGCACCTTCTGTGTGTGTGTGTGTGTGTGTGTGTGTGTGTGTGTGTGTGTGTGTGTGTGTGTGACTATATATATTAATACATCTAATATGTATGCATAATTGTAAACTGGTAGTTATTAACTAAATGATTTGAAATTGTTTATGCTTAATGTTTCATCTATCTGATCAATGTAAAACAGTTGTATTAAGTGTTTTGACAAACAAGGAAATTATGCTGAAAAAGCAATAAGAAATTCAGTGGGTTGCCTTTTATCAGATTTAGATGGTTACAAATGATTATTTTAGCAAAATTGTCAAATAAGGAATATAACATTTCATTCATGTAATTTACAATCCTATTAAAGAATACATGCCCTCAGTAACAAATTATAGTATAGTACTATTGCAATGTAATAATATTAAAAGACTATATACATAAATATTGATTTAATTGAAGTACATTTCTTATACTAGTTTCTGTTCAGTCACTTTGGTTTGGAAGGAATGTAATAGATTGTAACCTTATTTAGACTATTTGAAATTTTCTCGTGTTGTAATGAAAAACTTTGATAATTGAAAGAGAATTGATGTTATGAAATTGTAGAAAGTTTCTTTGTACCTTTTCTCCAATCTTTATTGATTGAATGACACTTCAACCAATCACTTCTGATGTGTCAGCCAACCAAAGTGCCTATTTTGAAATTTATTTCAGATCTTATTCAGTCACTTGTAACTAAGAAGATCACGACTAATTGAACTACCATAAAATCAAATATCTCTAGCAAGTCCGTGATCATAAAAGATTCGCTACTTGGGATGAATTGAGAGTTCATTATTCATACGCAGGCACATTTATTTTGGGCCATTTTGCTTGACCTTTCTTGCTGACATTTTCTTTATCTGATTGTATTTGACTTGGTACTTATTTATTTCATAGTATTCATCTACTTCTTACCTTCATGAACATGTAACCACCACTTTACAAACAGCCATTAATAAAAGCAAAGTGGTAAAAATAGACAAAAGGCAGCAAAGTGAATTTGGAAGATGACTTTTATTTATATAACTGGAGCTTCTGTCTTTTGTAACTTAAATAAACATGGCTTTCTTCTTTACTCAAAGAAAAATATTAAATAATACACTGACTTCAAAAGCTGCAAAAGAAAGTTCAGACCCTACTATTAATTACAGTTATTTATTCACTTTATTGACTGTTTAATAAACTATTGTTTACATGACAAGGAAATTAGGTAAGAACTATTGATAATGAAAATAATAAATTATAAAGAAAATTTAATTAAAAATAAAGAAAAGAGTGTTGAACTGCTAAGTAACATCAATTCTCCTACATGGCAATGGATGATAATTTCCTCACAGACGAAGAGGAGACTTGAAGCAAGGTTGATATGATTCTACAGAAGGATGCTGAGAAACAGAAGAAACATGCAAACATCAAGGAAGAAAAATAGAAACAAAAAGGACACTTAAAGTTAAAATCAGAAAGCGAAAGCTGAAATTTCTGAAACAAATAAATGAGGAAAAGGGGTTTGGCAAATTTGATACAGAGCATATTGAAGATATATAGAGGAAAACAGCAAGTTCTTCTTCTTCTATGTGCCCTGTCCCTTCAGGGCGTAGGCGATCATGGATCTCCACGTCTCCCTATCCCTTGTGGCTCTTAGTATGTTTGCTCCTGTTGCTCCTGGCAACCCCCGTTCAGTCATCCACCTGATCAGACTCTGCAGATATGTTATCTGCTGCCTTCCTCTGTCTATCCTTCCTTCTATCTGACCAGTCAGTATCAGGTTCTCCAGGCTCTCCTTCCTCATTGCATGTCCCAGGAACTTCAGTTGTCTCTTCCTGATGCTCAGCATCAATTTCCTTTTTTGTTGCCATTCTTTCTAACACTTCGTCGTTGCTTGTATGCTCAGTCCACAATATCCGTAGCATCCTTCTGTAGAACCACATTTCGGCCGCTTCCAGTTTTTTCCTCATTTTCGATGATATTGTCCAGCATTCACAGCCGTACTGAAGAACTGACATCACGTAGCAGTCTAGCACTCTTTTCTTCGTTTCTATTGAGATCTTCCTGTGTGTTAGTATTTTGCTCATCTTCTGGAACGCGTCCTTTGCCATGCCAATTCACCTTCGGATCTCCGTGTCGCACTTTCCATCTCCTGTTAGAACACTTCCTAGGTACTTAAATTCTTGGACTTGTTTGATTCTGTTATCCCCCACCTGTATTTGGCATTTTGGGTTGTATCTTTTGCTGATGACCATGCACTCAGTTTTCTTAAAGTTTATTTGTAGTCCCTTCTTGTCACTCTCCACTGCTACTTTCTGTATGAGATCTTGCCGTTTCCTTTCCATGTCCGCAATCAGTACTGTATCGTCCGCGTATCTTATGTTGTTCAGGTTGTGGCCTCCAATAATAAATCCTGGTGTGTCATCTAGGGTCCTCAAAATATTTTCGCTGTATAGGTGGAACAAATCCGGTGAAAAGACACATCCTTGTCTTACGCCTTTTTCTATCTTTGTGTATCTACTGAGGTCGTTACCTGTCCGTATGCAGGCCATTTGCTGCCAGTAGAGATTCTTGATTATTCTTATATCTTTGCCGAAAATGTCGAGGTTGCCTATCATTTCCATCAATTCTTTGTGTCGTATTTTGTCGAATGCTTTCGCGTAATCAATGAAGCATAGGTACAAGTCTTTCTTCATTTGTAATGCCCTTTCAGAGAGCATCCTAATCATGAATATGGCGTTCCTTGTTCCAGTGTCTTTGACGAACCCGCACTGTTCCTGCCCTATCTCTGGCCTGATTCTGCTTCTCACTCTATTCATCAGGATTCTGACAATCAGTTTTGTAATGTGACTCATTAAGCTGATAGTTCTGTGTAGTTCACACTCGTTTGCACCTGGTTTCTTCGGCAGTGCTATAAATATTGACTTGCATAGGTCGTCTGGTATTATTCCGCTGCTATAAATTTCGTTTTACCTATCTAAAAAGCTTGTGTGAATGGGTGGCAGAGCAGGAACTATGAGGGATTGAAAGGGGACAGATGTTATTTAATGCTGCAAAGAACAGGAACTGATTGTCTGCATGCTGAAGAGACATAGAATATAAAAGAATAATTTTTAATCTGGGAAATGCTATTAATTATACAAATATCTTTTATAAAATATTCAATATCTGAGGTAATTTCTAGACTATAAATTCTAATGAATTATTGATTACTGCTATGTAATATTATTCGATTATATAATCTCAGACAATGTGAGGAGCAAATCATTCAAGTAAAATTAATTTTATTATATCAAAAATTGCATGATATGCATATTGTATATAAGTGTTCTATAGTTTTAGAATTGACTAAAATCTCAATATGCTTAACTTGAAATTATGCTTCTTTGAAAAACCTGTTGGAATGTGGAATAAGTAAATTAATCTGAGGTCAAAACTTAATTTAAATCATTTCACCAAAAGTATTATATACATTATGAAAAGAGCAATTTTAAATATTTATGATGAACAGATTTTATATTTCATATTTTCTTTTAGACAGAAGTCTATTTTAACTGTAACATGTACAATTTCTTCTGAAAAGAAACTGTTTTTACTCAAAATATTATCTTACTTTTTAAATATTATCTTTTTATTATTTTACTCAAAATTATTATATTATAGTTTTTACTCAAAATTTTTATCTAAAATTAAAAGCTTATAAATGTCTACTTGGGTTTTTTTTATAGAGAACAGAATAAAAGATCATAGTTGATGAAGAGGATACTTGAGGCAAGTTTGATATGGATGCTGAGAATATGAAGGATAAAACATGTGAACAATGAGGAAATTTTAACAAAAATGAAAACAAAAATAGATTATTTATACTCATTTAATGTTTGAAAGAGTATAAGGTAAATTTTTCATTTATAAAAAATGAAAAATTTATCTTATACTCTTTCAATAGAAGACTTCTTATACGCTTTCAATAGAAGAATTTTCAAATTCCCAATGTTTGTTTTGGAGTTTTCTTAACTTTTTGATGAATTATTTAAGTCATGTTGTGTATTTACTTAAATAATATCTGAAGAGAAATCATTAGAAATGGAACAATAGTTTAAAAATGCAATTTCACATAGAAAGTTTGTTTCAAGCTATAAAGCTTGATATACTAAGTAAGACGTATTGTTCATTCAAATCTCTCAAAATGGAATTAAAATTTATAGCTGAAAATTCTTTCTACCAGACTGTAAGAAAATGAAAAGGTTTTATTGTAATATAGAAAAGTCAATATGATTATGCTTCTTCTCTAAAATATCTAGATTCATTTTTTAAAAAAGCTTCTATTACCCATACTTCTTGAATGAATGAATGATCTATCTATCTATCTATCTATCTATCTATCTATCTATCTATCTAGCAATAATGCAGACCTTGTGCCTGAATATATATACATGGTTTAAACTAATTTATATATATTCCACAATTTAATATTTACTTTTTGTAAAAAGTGCTTCATGCAGAAGTAGACCATTTATAGATATATAGTTATTATTATTGTTATAATAATAATATACTGCAACTTAAAACCTATCATCAGACAGTGAAATGTGATTCAATTACAGGGTCATATATATATATATATATATATATATATATATATATATATATATATATATATATGTTGATAAAGAAAGTTAAAATAAAAAATTAAATTAAAAATAAAATTCACTTAGCTTTGGATTTTGCCATGGAATATTTTGACCTCAAAAATGAGGAAAGAAATATCAAATTAAATTCCAAACAATCCATTCTCATTTTTTTTTTTTTTTAATCATTTCACCCCGAGCAAGGCAGAAATGCCACTGATGTGCAGAGGGTTACATAAATGTAGAAAGATTAATTAGAAAAGAGTGAGGAGTACAAGCTAGTTAGAAAGGAACAATAGAAAGCTGAGAAAGCAGGTGCAATGACAGATACATGGGCGGAGAGAAAGTGAAGATTATACAGGGGAGGGGAGAGAGCTAGAATCCAGTGGTTAGTAGGTGAGTATTAACTTTGCTTTTAAATTTCTGGAGGTCGTAGCCGTCAGGAAAGCAAGAATACGGGTGTGAGTTCCACAGGCGGGAAGTTCGAGAGAGGAAGCTGCAGGAGTAGAATTGTCGTCTGCATTTGGCTAACCTAACTGTGAATGGGTGGGACCCAGTTGCCAGTCTGGTTGCACGGGTAAACACCTGTTGAGGAGGCATCAGTGACTTAAGCTCATCCGAGCAGAAGCCATGAAAGTATTTATAGAAGAGACAGAGGGAGGCCACATTTCGACGATGGGAAAGTGGCTGCAGTCGAGTCGCCAGATCAGTACCTATCACATTACAGACTCTCCTTTGGAGCTTGTCAAGAACACTGAGGAGAACGGCAGGGGCACCTGACCATAAATGGCAGCAGCACTCCATGCATGGACGGATGGTTGACTTGTATATATGCAGGATGGATTCAGGTGGAAAGAACATCCTGGATCGACATAGTGACCCAATCTTCTTAGCAGCAGATTTTGCTATGGATTCAATATAGTGCTTCCATTTGAGGTCTGAGGACAGGGTAAGTCCGAGGAGGCATAGTGTATTACTCTCCGGGAGAATCATCTGGTCCATGCTTATGGGAGGTAGAAGGGGTTGCCTGTAATGGTTGACAGATGAACCTATTCAACATTACTATGGGATCATTGGATTCTGAAGAATCATCAAATCTCATAGGTTTATTTATTTTGTACAATCTAACTGCATATTGTGATGTTGAGATAGCTGACATGGCCTCAGTGGTCTCATGATTATCCTATATGTTACTCTAGATTTAGTTAATAGCACATACTCGCTGTATGTAAAATATAATGCAAACCCTATTTACATACATCTTAAATGAAATCATCCATAATAGTAATAGAAAAATAATTTGGCACGCACTAACATTTAACCAAAGAATTAGTTCTAAATTAGGCAATAAATTTGTTAACCTATTTCAGAAACACTTCTCAACTAATAACTTAGCAAAATTTTTAAGAAGAATACATTGAAATTTAGTTGTAGCTGCTCTGATAATCATGAAAAGATAATAAAAAAACACAATAAAATCCTTAAACAATATAACAAGATTAGCAATCAAAACGACTCTAAATATAAATAACAGGAATAATATTAACTAGCAGAACCTGTGGAATTTCCACAGAAGGATAATTATGATTTCCTGAAAAACTTTTACTTTGTCTTACTACAAATGATAGTAACATCGCCAAACATAAAGGTATTGGATAATAAAATAACGATAACACAGAGTGTAATTTTATTAAAATATCTATAAAAGTAATGTCCATAGAAGCTACTTTACTGTAATCTTATATTATATTAAGCGGCATATACATAGACCATAACCAAAATACTGTGCGCTATTTTGTGAGAGATTTTGAAAGAGAAATTTCTTTTTAATTACTGAAAAATCATGGCTCCTGTGTCCATTGTAAACAGAAAAGACCAACTGAGTAATGGCCAAGGGTGTAGAGGCCAAATATTTTGTTATTAGTTTGCGAGATACAACAACAAACCTACCTATTTTTACTATATTGTACAGTACACACACATAAACACACACACAATTACTGCTATGACCACCAGCTTAAGCTGCTACTGATACAGTAATAATATAGGCTCTCTCCTCCTACTCTCTCACTCTTTACTTACTCTTCCATTTAGCAAAGGTGAGACAAAGGCTGAGGAGAGTAAAAAGATAGAGGAGAAAGAAAAGCTAGTGTAGAGAGTAAGTGTGTAACAGACAGAGGAATTAAGTAACTAACTAAAGAAGGAACAATTGAATTATTATATAGATACTTGCAATTGTTGTAACCCAAATGAATATCCTCTACAAACTAGATGCCATATAGATTCTAGAATATAATTTCTCAATTTTTTAACCTTTCTTTAAAAAATTCTGATGCCTCTTCCTTAAAATGCCAATTTCTGCAAGTGAATCAGGCTGAGAACTTTTCAGTATTTTGTTATATAATAAGTTACAGCCCTAATGTTTTTTCATCTAAAATAACACATTAAACATATTTTTTAAAAAGCCAATATTTTCATGAGTACACAAAGAAAAATAGTTTTGTGAATCAAAATTATCTTAAAACCTTAAGCAACAAACCTCAAAAGTATTTTAATCATTGTGATTATTTATATTTAATTGAATTTTCTTATTATGCCCATCAGTAAAAACATAATCTGATTAAAATTTCAGCATTTAGTTTATTCTGTTATCCTGTAAACTAACTATATAGGAATTCAACTCTTTTCATTCTAAAGTTTTATCCACACAGACAAACTGGTTTATTTTGCTAAGAAATTACTTACCAATATTTTTTAAGGTTGAAAATCGTTACTCCTGACCTAAGTAAAATTGTTTTGACAATCGCTGTTCATAAGCATTTAATCAATTTTTTAAGAGATAAGGTTTGATTTTCAATAAGCACATTAATCAGAAATTCTAACCAATAAACATCTCCATAAATTTTGTCCATTTACCTTATGTTGACCCTTGACTGATGACGTCTTTGAGAACCTAAACAAAGAAATATACATCTATTATTATGTTTAGAGTTCAACTTTGATAGTTTCTTTTTCATAAAATAATGTTTCAGATCTCAGTCTATGCAATATAATCAAGAACATAATTATATATGATAGTTTTTTTGTTTTTTTTGGTGGTAGTGCAGAAGAAATACCAATGGAATAGTTGTAGGAAATAGTAAACTTTTATATGTCTAGAGGGTGATATGTCAATAAAGTGTAGTGTTAGCAAAATGTTGTGGCCACAATAAAATTGCTTGAATATCTCTTGTAAGGAATTGCCAGTAGAAATATTAATAAAAAAACTGAGAAGTGATTTATTTTGCACCTATTTCAATTATTGGCAAACCTTTGTTTATTGAAAGTATTTGATATATATTTATGAAGAAATGCAAGATTTATTGGAAAGAATCTAGTTTATTTAATAATAACAACAAAAGAAAGATCTGTCTTAGGAAATGACTCCATAATCCTCTTGAGCTGTCACATACTTGTCTCAGCATTGCTTTCATTTTTCAAGGCAGCTTGCCGAGTCCTCCTCCAGGATTGTTGTCGGCTGCCTTGTCATATTTTCTTTCACCTCATCTATGACATTTCAGCAGTGATATTAATTTGAGGAAAAGTCAGAAGTCACAAAAAGCCAAGCTTGGACTTGAATGAGGTGATATTCTGCAAACAGCTCTGCATAAAATATAAAGAACCTATTTACTCAAACATCATGAATGCAACTGTCGCATTGTAAACATGCTCACTCAATAGTGTTACACTGCCGACCAAGTAACTTCACAAGAACATCAGTGAGGTTAGTTGATTTAATGATATATCTATCCTTCTTAAGTTATTTTATGTCAAATTGTGCATGGGCACTCAGTTAGGATTGAACTCAATACTTGGTAGTCATAGTCAAGCAGACTAACCTAGCTAACCATCGCTGCTTCACAGGAGAGTATTTTTTCAAAAATGCATCATGAGATCTTTGATTTGTTGGCAAATTGCATCAAGCAAGATCATGCAACTGGTTATTGAGTTATTCAAAATGGTTGGATACTTTCCAGACAAACCTTATGTACAGCAATTCAGAGAAAAGTTAAAATAGGGATCAATATCAGCATTTCCTAATGTCTTCTCCAGACTAATGCATGGTAAAAGGCATGAATCCACTTCCCTCTCTTTGCCTTGTCCCACTGCTAGCAATCTTGGCAATGATGTGTGAAAAGAAGAGAGAGAAAAAAGACTGATGTATTTTTCACTAGTTTTTCTTGATTAAATCTAATTTCATATGCAAATGTAAATCCAAACAGAAGATAATTGATTTGTTATTCATTCAAGATCACCAGAGAGAAAACAAGTTTTGGTTAGTTTTTGTTGTTTACTTTTGAATCCTTATCATCAAATTTAATTGACATTATCAGCAATGAAATAGACTACAAATAAAAAGTACTTACAAAAAGCATGAAACTGTCATCACTTATCATAATTCCAATCATTTCGAAAACAGTTAAATCATTAGCATATGCTGATAAGAACACGGATTATTGATTCTGTGCAAATCTCCTTCATAATGCAAATTATTCACTTTTTTAGAAGATCGGCATTATTTGGAGAATTGGAAGATTACTTAGCTTCCTTTATATTTGTTGAAGATGTATTTCAATAGCAATGAATCAAAATATTTTTTTCTTCTTTCAGTATAAAGAGTTTGAAGAAGTTGTTGTTGAAGATCGCATTCAGAAAGAAATTCAAAGACGAAAAGCTGAAGAGGAAGAAATGCATTTGAGGGCATCTGTAAAGGTGAGTATCTTGAAAGAATATTGAATCAGCCACAGAACAAATATTTTTGTAGGTCACATGACAAGTTTGAGATATTTTTATTGGTCAAGATTTTGATATAATTTTTCATAAGCACATTAAAAATACAAAAATGTCAAGTATGACATTTTAATACTTTTGTTTTTCTTCATTTTTATCACTCAGCTCAGAGTGGATTTTCTGGCCAAATAAAAAGTTATACATTATTCGTTAACTTTAATTAACATTTCAAGTTTCTTTTCCCTTATTCAATATTGATTTTAAGTATCTATATTTTTAAATTGTAGTAATTCCACTGCATGTTTAATAAAGTTTTACAGTTGCTTTACTTTCCCTGGAAGCAATCAGAATCTTCACATAAAAGAATGTTCTATTTATTGCCTTATTTGTTGTTTTTCTGTAATTTCTGATAAACAAGACAGAGAAATGCATCTTACCCAATACCATTTAGTAATTTCTTTGATTAAAATGAAATTCAAAGAGTGTTGATAAATACAAAATACATCTGTATATATCACAATGTTGAAGGGCTTGGGAAAGGCTAGCATAGGTACAATTATCAGGATGATTGGTGTGTTAAATGTAGAGGATTTACGATGTAAATCCTTAAGGAATGAGAAAGAAGTGTGAAAGATTTATGGCATAAATTTTGAAATAATGAGAGACTCAGAGGTACTAATAAACATAACCCTTTTGTACAATAAAATATAACAAGAAGGAAATACAGACAATTATCTCAAACATTGGGCAAAATGGAACATATTGTTTCAGGCAGACACATTAAATTTAAAGGCGGTAAAGTCTAACTTACTTTTCTGACGTTTTGGTGGTTATTTTCAACAAGAATAAGAAGCCAATGAAAGAAGTGTCGAAGAGTTCTGTCTAGAAGGTCAGTAAGAGTGAAAAAGAAAGAAATAATTGTCTCTCTCCTGGTTTTTATATCTGATCAACAGCCCTGAGGGGGTCACTTTGGTAATTATGGGAGGTAACTCTGAAATCTCCTTGCAAGAATGTAATAATACAGAAGGATATGCTGAAAGTTGAAGTTTCAAGAGTTTTAGTACAAAAATCATGGCACATACAAGAGACAGAGAAAGAGTTCAGGAGGAAGTAAATATATATATATATACATATTTATTATTAATTATTACTTTAGAACATGTGAAAAATTACAAACTACTACAAAATTGTACATTTTGTTTCAACACAGAAAGAACATTCTTTCATCAGGTAGTTAACAATGATAGTAATAAATGCTTTATTTAAAAATAAAATTTTGTTTATATGAAAACAACACTCACCTTTATTTTTGGAAAGACAACTTTTTTTCAATACTGCATAAAAAGATATTAAAAAAAAAGAAAGAGAGAAGAAAAGATCAGAAAATAAGATGAGAAATCAAGAAAAGGAAAAGAAAGAGGGAAAGAAAAGTTACAGAAGAAATAGTAAGTAAAGAAGAAAATGAGTGAGAAATGTAGAGAGGGAAGAGCTAATGGAAACTGCTAAAAGAGAGATTTCTTGATTTCTTATCTTATTTTTTTCTTTTTTTCCCTCTTTCTTTTTTCTAATATCTTTTTACCTTGTATAATTTTTTTTCCAAGAATAAATGGAAGTGTGTTTTTATATAATCAAAAAACTTTTTAAATAAAATGTTTGCCATCATTTGTGATGAGACTTGTTCTTTCATTGTCAAAACAAAATGTACAATTTTGTTGTAGTTTGTAGTTTATCACATGTTCTAAAGTACTAATTAATAATAAATATTCATTGCACTATTTTCATATTGAGCAATGTTTTAAATTAATGTTTTGAATGTTGCAATTTTATTCTTTGTTCTTATTCATTTGAATATATGTATATATATATATATATATATATATATATATATATATATATATATATGCATCCAAATATAGTAACCACTGCTTAACCATGTGGTCAAGAACAATATGTTTTGTTTTCAATATAGCAGAGACAGTGTTATGGCCATCATCTAGTCATGCAAATGTTGTATTTTATCTCTGGATATGTTATGATGACTGCATCATCAGAGAATGGACAAAATTAATTCATTGACTCTGATTTAGATTGACTTTCTATTTGTTTATATACACATCTATATATCCACTTTGAAAAGGATTATTTTTTCCTGGCCTATATTCTGGTTGTGAAAGCTTTTTGATTGGTTTATCAAACTATCTGTTTTGAGAAATGGAGAAATTTTGGTCTCTTTGTTATTTGTTTATTTCTTTTCTTAAATCCTGGCTGTGATAATGTTCTGATTGCTTGGTCAAAACTGTGATTTTGTTTGCCTGGTGTTTTTAATATCTATTTTTACAGATGGTGAAATTTTGGACTTCTTGTAATTTATTTTTATTTATTTATTTCTCTATGAGCCCACATACTACAAACCCATTAAGTCATCATTTGTGATGAATGTTTTATCCAATAACTTTCTTCAGGTATGCTCTAAGTTTAAATTATGCCACAATTAAGATACAAAACAGGCAATGAAATACAAAAAACATAAAGTTGTATGTTGAAGTATTTAAATAATGATACTTGAAAAACTCACCAACAATAATTATAAATATATTTGCTAAAAATCATTATAAATTGAGTAAATATTTAAATATGATTTCTTTTGCATATAAATAGAGCTATTTCATGCAATTGTATAAATTACATGATCAATACTTTTGGTAACATACAGCACAACATTGTCAAGCCTCATTTTAAAAGCAGCATATTTTTCACACAGCAATTGTCTTGAAATGTGGTGAAGATAAAAGCTCAGTATTGATTAAAGGCAATTAATTGTTAATAAACTCAAAGCTGGAAAGGGGGTGACTAGATTTCCAGGAAGCAACTAGATTTCCAGGGAGCTGAGTCTCACTAAATCAATAGCACAGTCAATAATAAAGAAAATCAAGATGGCTGATGATGTAAAAAATCTTTTGCAAGTTGATCTTTTTCATAAAATTCTAACAAGGTGACTCATACATAAGATTGGAATATCACTAATGATCTATGAATGATATGCGAGTAAAGATTTGAAATCTTAGGCTGTGAACATTTGTTAGAAAATGCATCACACCATGTGGTACTGTAAGTTTATAGACCAAGAAGATACTTTTATTAAACCCAATGCACTTTTCTAAAGTGTATCTAAACAAGGAGAAAGTATTTGCGGATAAAGTCTTCTGGTATGATGAGATAAAGTTGGAACTCTTCTGTTATTCAAGCAAGCAGTATATGTGCTAGAAAAAGAACAAAAGCTATTTAGTAAAGAATGCCATTCTGACAGTGAAGCATGAATGAGGTTCGATTATGTTATGGGATTTCTTTAGTGTCAAATTGTGAGGATTGAAAGAACTATGGAAAATAAAAATATCCAAATATTCTTAAGGGCAATCTGAAAAGGTCGGTTCCAAATCGCTGAATGACTAGAAATTAGATTTTCCAACAACTCAAAACAAAAGTCAAATCTGTTGAAAGAATGGATGGAAAAAGGGGAAAAAATCAATATTCTGCTACAACCTTCACAATCACATATCTCCCATTGAAAATTTGTGGTGTGAATTAAAAGTGAATGTTAAGAAATCCAAAGAATATATCAGAAGTAGATCTTTTCAACAAAAAAAATTGGAGGAGCATTTCCATTAAAAGTTATCAAAAGTATTTTGGTAACTACCCTAAACATTTAGCAAATGTAAATGAGTAAAAAAGAATTCACAATAGATTACCCCAATTGCTTGACAAATAGATAAAAAAGGATTTGTGATAGATTACTCTATAGAGTAATTCATTGTGGTTAAGTGTAATTTAAAAAAATGCCCAAAACAGTATTGACAAAGTTTCCAATTAACAATAACAAAAGAAAGAAAAGAATACTAAACAAGCACTTAGTCTACAATAATATATATAAAAGAAAAGTCTAGGCAAAGCAACAGTAATAAGGTAAATAGTTTACAAAGTAAGAATGGTATTAACTTGCAAAAGGGATACAGTCAAGTGATCATAACATTCTGACTTCAAGACAAGAAAAAACAAAAGTATGGTGGTTCATTTTTATTGGTGATGAAGAAACTCTAGCATGCATCTGTACAATTTATCTACACAGACTAAAGCCAACAAATGTTTGACAAAGTTAATAGAACAATAAGGATGTGCATCAGGGGTTAACTGGGGCAGAAAATGTCTTGTAAATTTTAACACCACCAATATGCAAAGAAGGATCTGTAATGTAATTGATCTTGACCAATCATCATGGCTTTAGTTACTTTCTCATTGATATGAAGTTGCTTATCTCTGTTTTTTTTTACAAATGTTTTCATGACATCTCCTGTGACAAGTTTTTTTCCCTGCTGCTGCTTTGATTGCATGAGTTTAAGTATGCTACTAGATTGGCATCTAGGACCCACCCGTTTCATGTTGAAACAGCTAAATACAACTGCCACTTCCACTTCAACAGTTTATTTTCTCATACATCCCATTTGTAGAACTTTGTTCTGTTTACTTACTTCCCTGATAAATACAATCTTAAAAAATTTAAATGCAACATCAATTGCAACCTTCTGTCTTCTTGAATCCCCTTCATCCTTTGCCCTTTCCTCAATCCTCTCTATTCTCAGTTTTCTCTTTCACTTTCACTCCCTGTAACCCTCCTGCATACTAGTAGTATTCCCATCTTGCTTAGGGTGAAATGATTAAAAATAATGATGACCAGTATTCCTATTTTCATAACTGCAATAAATTTTTGTTGGTGAATTTTTTCAGTTGTTATATAACTTCTTCAATAATAAACATTTTTACTTTATATTTGGAGTTTAACATTGCCTGTTTTGTCTTAGTTGGGGCCTAATTTGAGATTAGTAAAGCATATAGGAAGAAATTTCTTACAATATCATTCTGATCTATTTCATTTACACGAAATATGTTAGCAAAACAAAATTGTCAGTAATCAACAGTTGGGTCAATCAGTATTAAACAAGGGTCTCTTGTCACCATCATTGGATAGGTTCAATGCTTAGTTCCAATGCTTAGATGAAGTAGCCTTGATGGAAAGATGGAAAGTGTAACAAGTACTAAAAAATGGCCAATCTGCCTAAATCAAATACCACAAGGAATGAAAATTTGACAATGAAGACCTTACAAAGTAACACTAGTATCATCAAACTGCCAGCTGACAAAGGCAATGCTTCAGTGGTGATAGAAAAGTTGGAATATTACAAAATATTAGCAAGCCTTGTTGGGGTGGCAACTATAGTAATGTGAAAAAGGATCCAACCCTAAAAACTGGGAGGAAACACAGATCCTAAAAAAGAACAAGAAATTATTCACACTGAATAAGTTTAGACAACTGACTCAACATTATATCAAGCTGCCATATATGTTTGATCATGTAACAATTCACAAAGTTAATATCGCACTGAAACCTATAGTTTGCAGCAGGGCCTGCCACATACTGAGCAAATTCTGACTGGATATAGTCAACCCATTAGCAGAAAAGTCATCATCTTATGTTAGAAATTCAGAACACTGTAGAATTGGGCTCTTATTTATGGAAGCTGATGATAAGCTTGGATTTGATAAACCTATTCACCAGAGTTCATACAAACGATGCCTTGGTTATGGTTTGAAAGTGATTGGAATTATACTTCTTTACTAACATGTTGATAGAAAATGGAAATATTGACATTCTGTGTATAAACATCATTCTTTCAACTAGAGTCTGAAGAAGGCTTGGCTATGGGTTCACCAGTGAGGGTAAACATATATATGGAATACTTTGAGAAAATGTATTTAAGAATCACATCACTAAAGTCAACACAATAGCTGAGATACATAGTAGATAACACTTTTAATCTCTGGCCACATATTGAAGCTGTACAAATATTTCTGGACCATGTTAAGTCAATAAGACCTTTGATCCAGTTCACAATAGAAGAAAATAATCAGCTCACCTTCCTGCACAGAAAATGGGTTTAAAACACACACACACACACACACACACACACACACACACACACACACACACACACACACACACACATACACATATATATATCATATACTTAACCTTCCCTAGACAATATTCTAAGTTCAGTTTCTCATTATCCACACAGTGGGAAGAAAGAGTTCATCTGATGTCTACAACAGTGGGCAAAAATGATAAGTGGTGAATCAGACACATAGCAACAGGAATGAATCAGCCTCAAGTGTACCTTTCAGAATAACAACTACCTGGCAAGCCTAACATCAGTGTCTGCAGGTGAAAGCAAGAAAAGTCAAGGAGAAAGTCCAGGAAAATGCCACAACCTGTCTGCCTAATGTCAATGACTTATTGGAAAAGATGAAGAAGTTCTGTGGTCCATACAACATCAGGATAATATTCAGAAATACTAACAATCTAGGGAGAGATCTCTGCTAAGTATAGCTTACGACAAAGCAGAAGTTGTCTAAGAACTGAGTGTACTCAGCTCCTTGCAGTGGTTACAAAAAATATAAAGGTGACCAATCCAACTACTAAGACTAAGGCAGGAAGAGCATTGAAGAAGAACTTGAAAAGGAAACTGAGCATAGCTGATCCTGCATGAATAGAAAAGGCAGTCATAAGTTCCTGTGGAATGAAGAAAAAATACTGGGCAAAGAAGAATACTTGAGAATTAGACATCTGAAACAATTAACACATAGGTTATAAACACCTCTATAGTAAGCTTAACATAGAAATAAATATTATGTGGGAGCCACTATTAAAGAAGAAAGACAAATGATATTGTGTTTTCAGCTGCAGGTGTAAGAGAGTCATTTCATGTCAAATCAACAAAGGTTGGACCATCACTGACAGATTTTTTTTCAAATTTATTACACTTATAGAGTTTTATGATACAAATTGAATGGTATTTATTTATATCTCTAGATCAAAGGATTCCCAAGATATAACCTTTCAACCTTTGCCAAAAAGGTCAATTTTGGGAAATAGTCTTCTTCTTTATGTAGTCCATAAAGTCCATGATTGCCTACATCCCTTCAGGGTATTGATGAGTTCATTACTGTGCTGAAAAGATCCAAAAGTGAATTAACATTAGGAATAATTCTGATCTGATGTCTTTTACCTTAAAAATTATTCTGAAAAACTAAAATATTAGACAAGAAGGGAACTATAAATGAAATTGTTTGGTAGTATTTCCAAAGAAGAAACTTCAACTTATTTTCAGTGTTTGGATCTGTTAGAAAAAATGAAAGTTGATTTTGAATTTCCTTATGTTATTATCCAAATTTTTGCAAATATTGATACTTGTAAAAGCTGAAAAGAACTTCTTCTATGTAATTTTTTTTTATTTAATTTTTTTTTTACAATGTTGAAATTTTTAAAAGATGCATGAAGCTTAAGCAGTTAGAAGTTTATAGTCTGATCATCCAATATGTGACAAATTTGTGCAGACATTCTCACAGCAGCACTGATTGTAACTTTACTACTCTAATAAAAGTGTTCTCTTAAACACAATAATTTAATTCTTTTCTTTCTCTTTTTTACTGGTTTTATTTTTCCTTTTTCATTTACTGAATTAAAATATATAGTTGTCATTCTAGATGTTTATCTCTTGTTTCTGGGTTTCTTGAAAAGTCTTCTTATCTTTCATGCCCAATAGCCCTTGTGTTTCAGTGGCATTATCATCTTGCTTGAGGGGAATTGACTTAAAAAAAGTAAAATCTGAGAAATTTCAGTTCATATCCAAATGAGAGTTTAGTAAATTTCAAGCAACATATTTCCATGGTAACCAAAATAAAAGCTTATCAGTCATTTACTTCTCTATTATATTAATTTACTTTTCTTTTTGTATTACCATTTTAACTTTACATATCAAATTTTTTTCTGGTGGAATTGTGGATTTATTTTTAATACTAAGCAGCAAAGCCATTGTGCAGTGTATCCACAAGAAATGAATAAAAACTTAAAAGCCAAATTCATACTTGTCCTTTTTATTTTCTCTTTACTGTGCAAGTTCTATTGCCATGACACATTATCGTGCTCTCAAATAATATTCTTGAAATTTTAGCCAAATTCAGCATAGCAATTACTTAATTTTTCAGCAGCAACTTGTTTCAGCTAATAGTATGTGGTTTCCTAAACTTCATCATGGAAGTGAACAGTCATTTTTCACAGTGACAGGTTACCTTTAGGCAAAAGGTAGCATTAGTTAACCAAATTTGCTGTGCCAAATGGCATTATACATTTGTGTTTCAAGTTTTAAAAGGTTGCTTGCTAGCAGCATACACAGCTGTAAAAAAGATTGTTAAGAAATAACTAATATAATGAATATATAACATTGTGTATATATATATATATATATATATATATATATATTATATTTTATATATATACACACATAAACAATGTCATATATATATATGTATATATACACACACATATATATATATGATATTGTGTATATATATATTCTGTGTGCATATATAAATATATATGTAAAATATTTTGTGTGTGTGTATATATATATATATATATATATATATATACATATATATATATATTCATGACATTGTGTGTGTGTATATATATATATATATATATATATATATATATATATATATATATCTGTTCCTGTTTATATTTATCTATGCTCTATCCCTGATATTGAGCTCTTTATTTCATAAGTATAACATACCTTAAAACTATATTTTATCACATACATGCACACATATAAAGACATATATACATGACATTGCATGTGCGTGTGTGTACATATGCTCAATCCCTGATATCAAACACTATCTCAAAAATATAGCATAACTTAAAACTATATTTTATCACACATACTCATATACACACATTCACATATATATATGATTTTACATGTAGATATATACACCCATGTACACACAAAAGAAGCTTTCAATTTATTTTGATAACAACTACAACAAATACAGGAAGCACAGTAAATTCCATTGGATAGAACAAGTATTCAACTACCTCATTTCTACACTCTCAATTATGTGTTAAATAGTAGAACTTGTATCTAGAAAAAAATTGTTATCTCAAGAAAAATTGTTGAAGCAATATTCACTCATAAAAAACAAGAATTATTCTTACAATCCAAATTTTTTGGCATTAAATTACCTACAAAGGGGTGATAAGCCATAAAAAACAAATCTATCAACAATGACAGCAATGATGGTGGTATTGCTCTCAGGAAAACATTGTTCATATATTGTCACCAGATCAGACAAATGAAAGCCAGATTATATGGTGAGTGTGGTAGAACAATCCAGGTGAAACTTGCAATGTGGTCATATGGCCTTTGAACTGGTATGAAGCATGGCATTATAAATCTAGAAATCCAGATTTCCATCCAATTTAACAGCATGAGTTGATAGCTTGACTAGGTTGCAGAAAATACATAAGGATTACACTTTTCTTATTCTAAAAGACTATGCATATCACTTTATGGCTGCATTTTCAACTTTTGTCTTTTCCTTCATTTGTCTTTTTTTCTTTTTTGATGTTACCACTTCATAAACCATCATTTTGATTTCAACATACTAGTCAAAATGTATCTCATCATTAGTAATAATGCAGTCCATAAAACTGTCATCAACTCAACTCAATTCAAAATAGTTGAGCAGGTCCTGACAGATTCACATTCAGTCTTTTTTAGAGTACACACATGTATATTATTATTATTCAGGTGTAATAAAACAGTGCTCAATGCAGTATGAACAGAGAGTTTATAATATGCACCTGATGATTGCATAATGCATGAAACTCTGATTTGTGTCATCAATGTAGGACAATATGTATATTCATTAATATATATGTAAAAATGTGTTTTTACATTTGACAGGGGTTAAACAATGCTGGTTTTGTAACCTGTTGGAAAAGTTATTCCCCAAATATAAAATTTTAATTTACATATGATATAAATGAATACCTGCTCTGTAAATTGTTGGATCAGTTTTAATATTTGACCTTATATTACTAGAGTTCATTGGGATTATTTACCAATCTTCTCCCAGATTTATTGTTGCTATATATATATATATATATATATATATATATATTCACCTGGTTTTCTTTTCATTTTTCTCCAGGTTTCTAACCTTTGACTTTCCTCTTCTTTTCTTTTTGCCTCTCCGTCTCTCTTTCCAATCTCATGATATGAATTTTTCATACACTTGCATCTCTCAATATTTACTAATATAGACATTTAGATATATTTTTGTACATATAAATATATAAATATATTGCTTTTATCTATATTTCTTTCCACACACACACACACACACACACACACAGAATACTACCAACACAAAAGTTTGAGAAATTTTACCATTTCTTACATATTTTACTTACTTTCTTCTGTCTCCTTAAACATGGTCTCCTTGGATTGTTCAAATGTTTTTTCCCCAGATTCCATATAAAAATCTATACTACATTCTGTGTTTAACTTATCTGAACATTTGAATTACACCCCATATATTTTGTAACAAACACAAATATAAATATATAAACACAAATACATTTATAAAACTATGTGGCTTCTCTCTGTCTTTTCTACAAATATTTTCATAGCTTCTGCTCTGAGGAGCCACATTCCCTGGTGCTCCATCTTCATGAATTTATTTCTGCAACTAGATTGTCAACTAGGTTCCACCCTTTTACCATCAAAATAAACAAATGTAACCACCACTTCTACTCTATCAGTTTATTTTCTCTCACTTCCTGCCTATGGAACTCTCTTTTGCATGCTTGCTTCTCTGATAGCTACAATCTCCAAATGTTTAAGTGCAATGTCAATTGCCATCTTTTATTTCCTTGACTCTCGTCTCTCTCTTATCCTTTCTTCAACATCACCTGTAACATTTTTTTTCTTTTCTCTTTCTTCTCTTCTCTCACTGTAACTCTTTGCACACTAGTGGCAGTATTGCCTTGCTTGGGATGAAATGATTATAAAAAAAACACGTTTGTACAAACAGTTTCCAGATATAAAACCACTTGAATATCTCCTTTTTTAATTTTAATTGTTTATAGTGCAAAGGTTCTCTAGAAATTCAAATAACATTACTTATATAATACCTCCCATTTTATTCTATCATCCAACATTTTATCAGAAGCAGATGTTGGTAGTATGGTAACAGAGATTGAGCCATCCAACCAATAACCCATAATATTTTTGCCTTGTTACAGGTAAAACCTTACTTTTATTTGTTTTTATTTTGATTGATGGTCTGTAATTATGAATATATTTCCTAACATTTATTTCTAAATACTTTTGAACACTTTGACTATCGTCTGGGAGTAAGGTTATTTATTTTCAATCAAAATAAATCTTTTGTCTTTCTGGGCATCTGACTTTCAACGTGTTATGTATTTTAATATTAAAATAAGATGCCAGAGAAAATTAATACTTATTCTGAATGAAAACAACTTTACTCCCTGAAAATGCTTAATAGTATTTGGAAAAAAAAATATTGGAAATATTATAATGTTAAACCACCAACTGTAAAAAAAGTATAAAATAAATAATAAATGATTAAAAAATACTCAAAATAAATCTTTACATAGTCTTTAATGAAACATACAAGTAAAATAATTTGTTGTATATATATATATATATATATGATTGCTGCCTAAATGCACAATATTTAAATACATATATATGTGTGTGTGTGTGTCTTTAAATATTGTATATTTAGGCAGCAATCTCTTTTTTATGCAAGTTTTTTTTTTTTAATCATTTCACCCCAAGCAAGGCATTCCACTGCCACTATTGCGCTTGGGGCTACATAAGGGAAGGTAAATAGAAAGAGTGGTTAGATATAGGAAATGTCAGAAGTGGGGTGATATATAGTTGGGTGGGTGGGTGGGAAGAGTGTTTGAAAGAATGGAAGTGAGTTAGTTTGTTAGAAGGTGTCTATTGACCTTACATTTAAACTCCTGGAGATTGTAGCCATCAGGGATGCAGTCATGTGGAAGGGAATTCCACAGTCGGGAAGTGTGAGAAAAGAAACTGTTGGAGTAGAAGTTGCAGTTGCATTTTATCGGTTTCACTGTAAAAGGGTGGGATCTAGTTGCTAATTTAGTATCTTGTGCAAATTCAAATCTAGGGGGCACCAGTGATCTAAGTTCATCAGAGCAGAAGCCGTGAAAGTATTTATAGAAGAGACACAGGGAAGCCACGTCGGTGAGAGAGAGACTGCAGGCGGTATGCTAAGTCAGTATCGATCACATTACAGACGCTCCGTTGTACCTTGTCAAGAAGCCCAAGGAGAGTAGCAGGGGCACCCGACCAGATATGGCAACAGTATTCAATGCACGAGCAGATGGTAGATTTATAAATATGCAGGATAGATTCAGATGGAAAAAACCTCCGGGCCCTGCACAGAGAACCAACTTTCATAGCAGCGGATTTAGCAATGGATTTGATATAGTCATTCCACTTGAGGTCCGCTGAAAGTATGAGACCAAGGAGGTGTAGTGTTTTACTCTCTGGGAGGCAAGCCTGGTCCACGCTAATAGGAGGTATGTGCAATTGTCTATGATGATTAATTGATAGTAGCTTCGTTTTAGAAGCATTAAAATTTATGAGCCATTTCTTACCCCAGTCCACTATGGATTGGAGGTCCTTTCCAAGCTCGGCTGCAAGGTTAGCTTTGTTGCCCACACCAGATTTCTGATCGAGGCGAGAGTAAACTGTGGTATCATCAGCATACATACCTACTTGGAATCTTATGGTATCAGGGAGATCATTGATGTAGATCAGGAAGAGTGTAGGACCTAGGATGGAGCCTTGAGGGACACCCGCGTTTGTATGGTAGTTCTGGGAGGCATGTCCGTTTAATACCACTTTCAATGTGCTGTTAGATAAGAATGACTGGATTAGTCCAGCTATACCATAGCTCCGTAGTTTGCTTAGAAGGCCAGCATGCCAAACTCTGTCGAACGCTTTAGAGATATCCAAGGCGATGGTTCGGGCTTTGCCATTCCTGTCGAGTGCCTGGTATATACACTTGGTGATGGTCGTTAGCATATCAGCAGTAGACCTGGTGAAGCGGAAGCCATACTGCTTGTCCAAGAGGAGCCTGTGTGCTGTGAGGTGCTGAACCACCTCGGCATTGACAATGGCCTTGAACACTTTGCCAAAGATCGGAAGAAAGCTGATAGGGCGGTAATTTGCAGGGTCCAAGGGTTCTCCAGTGTTTTTGAATATAGAAAATACAGAGGAAGATTTCCAACAGGCAGGAAAGCAGGAAGCAGAGAGGCAGAAGTTGTAGAGCTTAGAAAGGACAGAGGAGAGTTCAGGGGCACATTTCTTTAAGACTATGATTGGGATTCCGTCCCCTCCGCTCGCTTTGTGAGGGTCAAGTTTTGAGATTATCTTAGAGACAAGCGAAGGTGTAATGTGGACATCATTCAGTTAAGCCTCAGTTCTAGGTGAGAAGTCGGGTGTAAGAACTCCAGACGAGTCCAGACTCGAATTGTTCGAGAATCTCTATGCAAAGCATTCAGCCTTATCTGCTGAGGAGGTGAGGACCTCAAAATTATTGATTAGTGGGGGTATTGTGGACTTGCTCTTGTTAAGTACTCTTTTACAGTGTCGCTAGTAGTCTTTGGTGCCGAACTTAGCGGATGCTATGCGTTGTTTCATTCTGGCAGCAAACAACGCCTTAGCTTCGTTAAGTATCTTTTTACACTTATTACGAGCTGAAGTGAAAAGGCGCCTGTTTTGGTCCGACGAGTAGCTACAGTAGAGTCGGAAGAAATGATTCCAGTGGGAAATGGCGGCCGAGCAAGTGAGCAAGAACCATGGAGACGAATGAGACTTAAGCAGTAATTTCCTGGCAGGGATGAAGGCATCAATGCCAGCCTTAACCCAGGAGGAGACCTCGTATGCACATTCTTCGATGGGAAAACTAAAAACGTTGTTCCATGGGACGTCACAGAGGAAGTCTCGGAATGAATCCCAGTCTGCTCTTTGGTAGCAGTAGGATATTCTACTGGTCTGGGTTTCTTGGGTTGGGTGGGAGTGGAATGAAATGTTGACGGAAACTACAGTGTGGTCAGAGTTTCCGAGTGGGCAGAGCTGTCTGGTAGTGCAAGAGTCTGGGATGGAAGTGAAGCAGAGGTCTAGTAGTGAGTCCCTTCCATTAGGGTTGTCGGAGAAATGCATGGAGAAGTCCACCACTTGCGTAAGGGATTGGGTGATTGAAAAATTCATGGTGTGGACACCAGCAGATTTGGTGACAGAGTTCTCCAGCCACTTGGTATGGTGGGCGTTAAAGTCACCAAACACAAATATATGGGCAGAGGGATGGGAAGAAATGGCTTTGTCAATATTGTCAGAAATGCTGTCAAGTAACGAACAGTCAGAGGAGGAAGGGGAGTGGTAGAGAAAGAAGAGATAGCTAATTGAGCTTCGAAGCGAGAGACGGAAGCACATGAAGGAATGATCCAGAGATTCAAGAGATGTCACCCTAGCTTGGGTGAGGTGTTTGCTGACATACACACCAAGCCCATGCATATGAACATTGGAGTCCTTCCTGAAAAGGGGAAGGTAGCCAGGAACGTAAAACTCGGAAGAGGGAATAGAAGGGTTAAGGTTAGTTTCGCATAGGGCTAAGATATCAGGTGAGTTAGTGTGAAGGAATGAATCTACGCTGAGGAAGTTAGTGCAGATACCAAGGTGCTGTGCTTAATTATTTACTAATTTGAATTGATCAGGAACACAGTTCTTTAAATGATATGTAATTTCATAAATAATATCCATTCTTTGTAATTTAGATCTTACAGGTGAATTATTATTTTTGACAATGAGATTAGTGGTTTTGAAATTTTTGTAATAAATAATTAATTTAATGTTCTGTTTTTCTGATCAAATTTAAATTTATAATTATATTGAATATACTACAGTATGTTAAACAAGAAGACTCACATTACATCTCTGTGACCATAGCTGTATTAGATCTCATATAAATACACATAGTGACATACCAAAATCTACCCATAACATCCTTGTTGGTAAAATAAATCTAATAGCATCATCCACTTGTAAAAAAAAGACAAAAATAATGCAAGCTTTATTATTAAAAAAGAAAAAGCCAATATTCAACAATGTCAACTATGAAGATGGTCACAATGTGCTGATCATGTTTGGAAAATAAAACATTCCTATAACTCTAGATACATACAGAAAACAATCCATATATTTGGTTAAAAGTAAAATAAAATTCATCCTTGGTAATGGCTAAAAGTTTAGCCAAAAGTGCTTGGATAAATAAAACATGTGGACAATTTTTATATAATTTATGTTCTGAAAAGAAAAAAATTATAAAAATTATATAAAAAACTTAACCATAGCACCTTGTCTGTCATTTTTAACAAAGCTTTCATATATATGTATATATTTATATATTTGAGCAGTCATCTATCTTTTATGTAAACTTTATTGAAAATTACTGACAAGGTATTATCATTAAGTTTATTACATAATTTTTTGTGTGTTCTTATGATTTTCTTCTTTTCTGAACTTAAATATGTAGGAATTGTCCAAATGTTTTGGTTTTTTTAGCATTTTTGGTTATACTTTTAGCCATTATCAAGGGTGGTTTTATTTAAGCATGTAACTGATTATGTGTACAGTTTATGTATATAGAGTTATGTTTATTATTATATTCCAAATATGCTAAGTATAGTGTTATTATGTTCATAATTGATATTACCAAGTGTGGGATTTTTCTTTTTTATTAATAATGCTTCAATTATTTTTTGCATGTGAATTGTTATTGTTGATGATGAGGTTAGCAGTTTTAAATTTTGTGTAATATAATAGATAATTAATTTAATTTTCTTGTTTAAGTCAGACAGAGTTGTGTATTTTCTGATAATGTTTTGAACTGAAGATTTGTCCTGTTTATAAATGCTAAGCATTTGGTTTTTGTAGAAAATATTAATGTTATTATTTTTGTTCACATGTTTGTTGTTGCCATTGGTTGCATTACAAACAAAAAGTCTGATATGGTAGTCAATTAAATAATTTGGAAAGCCATTTTTAACAAGTAGACATTGACTAATAAAATTAAGGTGGTAAGAATTTTTCTAGTGAGTTTTTATACAGTGAAGTAGTGAAAGTATGGTTACTAGACCCCATAAGTCATCCAAGAGGGGAGTCTGTTTTTTGGCTAAGCTCATACATAAAGTTGATGACGGAACTTTTTGGAAATTTTTTTATTTTTTCACTTATTGTGAGCTAAAATGAAAATCTCATCTACAAATCAGACATATATTTTCAGTTTGGTGACTTTTTTAATGGTGTAAGTATAGGAAATCCTCTTGGTTTATCCTTCTCTAACTTTTATATGCCCCATGTTGACAACATGGTTTTGAAAATAATTGTATATATCAAAGATAATGTAGCAGTTATCAGCATGCAAAAATGAACTGTGCAACCAAGACAAGATTTCAGCTGAGGATATATTCACTTAACTCTAATGCTTTAAGAAAAAAGATAAACCCACAGTTTTGTACTTTATCTCATCCTTAAATATCTTATACTGACATTTATTGTCAATTTTGACAGGGCCAATCATTTATGGAATATATATATATATATATATATATATATATATATATATATAAGACCACTTTCAGTTATCATTTAATCTTAATATATGGATTTAACTTGTTTTGATGGACCTGACTGTACGTGATTTGGGACCTTTTTGCATTTACTGATGCACATTCACCACACATTATCAATGTTCAAAACCTGAATGGTTGAGAATAAGCACTATAGATGTTAGTTGTGTTTTCAATTTCAATATTGAAGGTCCTCGTTATTAAAATAAAGAGCCTAAACCTGAATAGAATTGTCTTCAATCAGGATAGTAAGATTTTGGATGTATTTACCCACAAAATCTGGCTAGAGAAGGCTCTTACTTCCAGGTTGGCCATGAGTGGTGTCTTCAAAATACATAGATGCTAACTTTTAAGAATTGAAATTAAAAAAATGTTTGTCAACATTTATGATAACATTTTTTGTCTCCAACCATTAAAGCCTGAGATTGATAATGATTAAATTGCTGAAACTGTTTGATCAATACATATGTGGCCCTCAGTACAAGAAGGTACTTTCCGCCATGTATGTGAAAATCAGTTAACCATAACACTGTATTCTTAAACCTTCCTCTATCTGGAAAACAACTCAACTGTATCATCAGGTACTCACTAGATCTAAATTCCTATGATTCACAATGATGTCAAATACACTCCTGCCTGACTTTGCAGGCTCATGCTGAGTGTTGGTGTAGAAGGTACCATCCACCACATCCCAGTAGCATTTGTCTATATTTTTCACATGATTAATATTTTTATATTATTTATATTGTTTGGGCTGTTGTCCTCATCTTTATTGCCATGTTTACAATGTTTTGGCTGTTAAATGCTCCAACCTTCTTCAGATGCTAGAAACTTTGAACCAAACCTGAATCCTTTATGTCAACCACTATGATATATCATTGAAATAATTGATAGTGAACACCACTGGGGCCTACGTAAACTTAAGGAATTAGTGCATATGCTAGGTCACCAAAATCTTCTAAGCTGGCCAAGCATAAAAATGAATACAATATGGAAATTGCTAGAGAAAGCCATTAGCTTCAAAGATTGCAATATAAGCTCTGGTAAAAACTTTTACTGAGACATTAGGTCCCAGAAAGTTCATACACTGTTGTCCTCAAGTACACATGACCCACTGTATAAGTGTTGGTTAATTTTAGAGACTTAACCCAAAGAGTTTTGAGTTCAGTATCTGGCTGCAGCAGTAGTGGACAAATAACTTACAGAGATAAATACATGGCATTGCACATGGAATGAGGATGATATACCCTAGTGACCAAAATAAAGGGCTCAGTTCAAAATTCCTAGCACCTGAAGAAGGCCAGTACGTACAACAGTCAAAACATCATAAACATGGCATTAAAGATGAGAACAACAGTCCAAATAATGTAAATACTTCCTCATCTTAGAAATATAGAGAAATTGATATTTTTGTCAACAGTAAAGTGCATAATGATTACCTTTCTGATAATATCATGTCAGATTATTTATTTTTTCCCTTCTGAATATTTTTTTCAGGAAAAGTCATTTGTGTGTTTATGTGCAATCTTATGTTTGCCATTAGACATATTTTAAATTTCTTATCTGGTTTAAAGGAGCATAATGTGACTATTTTATTGAGCAAAAGCTACAGTGGTGCTCAGTTTGTGTTATATATATATATATATATATATATATATATATATATATATATATATAATGTTTTTTGCTTCAAAATGTCCCACAACTTTTCCATTGTAAGTTTTTGTATGTTAAAGTAAATGCTTTTAGCTCCCTTTAAAAATTGAGTGGTTTATCTTAAATAGCTCCAAAGTTATAACCCTTCAAAAGTTGGCAAACTTTAAACATGATTTTCTTGTTTTTTATTTTGAGCCGGAAAGTACCTTCTAATTCCAAAAGTCTCATATATTTTTTAGGTACAAATGAACACAATGAGCACTAGACTAATAAAAGTGTTAGTCCATCATACCTGCAAAACAGCTCTTACTTGTTCAATAAAAATATACAAAAGTTTCCTCTGGGATTCTGGTGACATGTTAGCAATTGGTCTTTTAACTTCTGCAAATTTGGATGTTGTACACAGAAAACTCATTGGGTCAACACACCCCATAAGTGCTCAGTGAAATTTGGGTCTGTGAAGTTTGGTTGTCAGACCAACATATTAAAGTCTTCTTTATGGTCTTGTAACCATTTAAAAAAAGACTTGAAGCAACTGAATATGGTTCTGCAGAAGGATGCTGAGAATACCATGGATCAAACATCTAACAAAGATGAGGTTTTGGAGAGGATGAACATAAAAAGGAAACTTACAGTTAACATCAGGAAGAAACAGCTGAAGTTTCTTGTACACCTAATGAGTAAGGAGGGCTTGGAGAATCTGATACTCATAAAATGAATAGAGAGAAAGAGAGACACGGGAAAGCAATGTGTGGCATACTTGATGGGCTTAAGCAAGTGGATGGTAGATCAGGATTTGGCAAAAATACCATGAGAAAATGTGTTAATTTTACAAGGGATAGAAGGATATGGAGGACCATGATCCTCGCACCCTGGAAAGACATCGCACAAAAAGAAAAAAAACCATTTTTATACAATTCTTGAACTATGACAAGGTATATTGTTTTGTTGAATGATGTCTGTATCATCACAGAGGACTGTTGCTATGATGTGGCATAGCTGGTCCTCAACAATGTTGATTGAAATGGATGGTATACAGGAAATTCTCTTCTGAATTATAGAATCCAGTATTTTCCAATAGAATGTTTCTCAAACAATCAAACTGTCTTCACTACATTGTTGTTTTCTCATAGTCTCTCCTGATTTCATCACTTTACCAGGATAAGATTCACATATACTGTGTTGTCCACCTTATTCGGGAGAAAGCAACTTCTTCCATTGAAACAAGGTTTACTTCCAAATTTCTCATTTACACTGATGGAAATTGGTTAGCATTAGTGTCTAATTATCATGTGAGTCTATATAAATACACATATGTATGTATAAATAAAATGTAAACTATTATTCGTAAAGTAATATCCTGACAATATTTTTCTTTCAGATATCACCTGTATTTGTTTATTTTCAATCTTAACAGAAATAATCAAGTCTGACATCAAACAATTCTTCTGAGATATCCTCTCAAAGTTTTCAAAACAGTTTGCAATTTAGCATGTTTATACCTGCATTGCCACTTAGGATATCTCCATCTTTACATAATACTGGATTTGTGTCTTTTTCTTAGTAGATTCACCATTAGAAATTTTACTGTATAAAAACTACTTATGCTTTATTTTGGTAAATAAAATGCAATTTTTTAAACTATAAAAATTGGTGCTAACTTTTATCCTAAATGCTGACTTTCTATAGTCTCCTGTAATGCTTTTGTGCTTTTTTAACCAAATCAAGGTTAAAAAAAAATAACCCTGAAATCATAGCTATTTATATTGCCTGTGGAATGGATGTATTTTGTGGCAAATTCACATATAGATGGTGGGTTGCAAACATGTAAATTACAAATAAAATTAAATTGGATATGTATCAACATAGAATGAAAAATGAAAGGCAACATTTATTCACAAAGTTAGTTAAGTGCCATATATGATACATGCTTTGGTGATCATGTCTCTTTCAATCCATGACTGACTAGACAGAAGATTTTCCATAGTAGGTTTCCATTTCTTTTTGCAGTAGACTGGTTACCAGTTAAAGCTATAGAATCCAATCTGTCCTGTTTTTTCAACTCATAGCTGGAGGGGAAAAGAGGTGGATTAATATCTTTCTCAAAGGTATTTGTGCATATGTGAATGCAGTGGATTCAACTGGAATTTGAACTTGGCTCGCTGATTTCCCATTCCAAGCTGATATCCATTGCACCACAATGCACATCTATTCAGAACATTTCATTTATTCAATACAGTGACATTATTGTAGTGAGAGTGAATTAATTTTCTAATAAATGTTAAATTCAGTTGAAGTGTTATACTGCTTGCTGGATGGAGCCATAGTGATACATAAGCCACAACTATCTGAGTTCAATTCCAGTCAGAACCTGTGGATATTTTATATTTTTTATTTTTTTTATTTTGATAAATGATATTTTGATAAATAATATTTTGTTTGTTCTATATCTCCTGAGTTTGTTAGTTAATTATGTTACATCTTGAAATATTCTGTTTTGACCCCAAGGAAATATATTATTTGGTTTTGGTGAAAGAGAGAGAGAAGATAGAGTAAGTTGAGTAGGTGATAATGCTCTCATGTGTTTAATGTCTGCTTCAGTGAAATGAAAAAACTTGTTAACTAAGACTACTTGTTATACTGCTTGTTACTAGCAAAACAACTATTTATCTCAATCATTTTGTAAGTTTTTATACCACTTAATAACTCCAGTGAACAGTAGAGAGAATATCTTACAGCTATCGAAACAAGAAATGAACATAAACATGCTAGATATCAAACTGTTTTGAAAAACTTTGAGAAAATGTCTCAAAAGAATGATTTTATGTCAGACTTGATTATTTCTGTTAAGGTTGAAAATAGACAAATACATGTGATATCTGAAAGAGAAATATTGTCAGGACATTGTTTTACGAATAATGGATTACATTTCATTTATATATATGTGTGTATTTATATAGACTCACATGATAATTAGACACAACTACTCATGCTAACCAATTTCCATCAGTGAATGTATCATCAGTGCAAATGAGAACTTTAGAACTAAACCTTGTCTAAAAGGGTAGAGGGAATACTTTAACACTACTACCCCCATCTGGTCCTACTGGTTTCTTTATATCTATATTATATTTCATGGCATCTGCTCTGACAAGCGTATTTTTGCCCTGACTACATGAATTTAAGCATGCTACTAGATTGACATCTAGGTCCCATCTTTTTACCATTAAAATCATTAAATGTAATCACCACTTCTACTCCAACAGCTTCTTTCTTTGCACTTCCTGCTTGTAGAACTCCCTTCCATTTACTTGCTTCCCCAATACCTACAATCTCCAAGAATTTAAATGTCTTATCAATTGCTATCTTCTATCTCCTTGAATCCTATCTATTTTTTATCTTTTCTTCAATACACACTGTACCCAAGTTTTTCTCTCACTGTAGCCCCCTGCTTACTAGTGGTTGTCCCACCTTGCTTGGGGTGAAATGATTTAAAAAATATGTATTAAAGATCATTGTCAAAAACTGAGCAAGTTAAAATATATTAGGAAACAATTTATCAACATGGTGTAATGGTTAAGAAGCTTGTCTTGCTAGAACAACTGCAACTGAGTAAAATATTTTTATGGCAACTGCTTTGATAGGTTTTTTTCCTGGTGCCTCATCAATATGAATTTAAGCCTGTTACTAGACTGGCATTCAGGCCCCACCTTTTTACTATTGAAATAGTTAAATGTAATTACCACTTCTACTTCAACAGTTTATTTTCTCAAAAAATTGAAATACAACACTAATTGCCATCTTCTATCTTCTTGGTTGCTTTTGGTCAAGTCAAAATACATGAGAGTAGTGATGTTCTGCTGTTTATCAAAAAGATGCTGAATCAAGTGATTACACTGAACAGTAGAGAGAATATCTTACCACTGTCTAAACAAGAAATGAAGATAAAGGTTGTGGATACCATTAAATTTACCTGATTTATGTATTTTTTGTTGTTGATCACAGAGATTGAAAATTGTTCACTTTTTCTAGGTTATTTTGCAATAAACTCATTTCAAATATTAAAAACAACTTAAGGGCAGGAAAGAAATGCATAATTATAATAAAAGAAAGAGTATAAATAAAAGAAAAAAATGAAAAAGGCTGAGAAGAAATAAAGAGATAAAAATAGGTTAAAAATGAATAAGAAAAAACACAAAAATGATATCCTTAAAGATAAAGACAACAAAATTAATACACAATAAAAAAAGAAAACATGAGAAAAGAAATTAAATAGAATGACTGATAAGAAAGTAAAAAAAAAGGTAAAACAAGAATGAAATGAAGAAAAATTAATTTTATTTCACTCTTTTCTTTTTCTGAATTCCTTTTGTTTCCTTTGGTTTTTGTTATTTTTCTTTCTCATTTCTGCAGAAAAATCTCTAGCTTCCAAATGGAAGAGAAACACAAAAATTATATAATTACTCAGGATTGCATAGTGTCTTATGGAAGATGATACTCAAAAGATCCAAAAGATGCCACACAAAATGTGAGAAACTGAGACATTTTGCAGATGAACTTTAAAACATTTAAACATTTCATTAATATTTCATGTGCACACACACACACACACACACACACAGACTAATGGGACTATTAAAAATGTGTAGTATAATTAAGATATATTTTACCTTAAATAATTTATAGAGAGTAAACAAGGGGTACACAACAACAAAAAGAAAGAAGCTAAGCAGTTCTTATTCCTCACTATTCAGATCTCAAATGATAAAAAAAAAACAAATTTGTGCATAAATACTGTGACGGAGGGTGGAGGTAATAAAAGTTTCTTACTAAAGAAGAATCAACATTTTATGAGTCACAAACAGATTACATTGATAAGACCCAGAAATCATTTCTTCTACTGAAAGAGGCAAGGATTTCCTAGATTTAATATTGGGGTTTTGAGTACATTCAAATGGTAACCTGAATGTGTGTTGCTAATGACTGAGGAAAAATTTCTGCCAAAAGATGAGGTATTTTACCTTAAGAAACAAGAAGGTGTTAATTCTCAACACCTTAATGGCTCTCAAATAGTTTGTTAGCTTTTCTCATTTTCTTAAATTATTCTGATTTTTTATAGAAAACGTTAATCTATGAGGTAATTTGAAAACCTGTTATTAACTTGCATTTGTTTCATGTTAAGATCTTTAAAGAAAAGGGATGAGAAGATGAATTCTCATGCATTTAATCAGGAAGTATTTTATAATGCCTATTTAATATCAATGTGGACATTTTAACAAAATTTGTATAAAAGAGGGATTGCTTCCCAAATAATATATATATATATATATATATATATTTTCTAGACATATGCTATTAAATATAAGAGACAATGAATGTCTATTATGTTTAATCATGAGCCGTTCTAAATGTCGTATTTTTGCTTTAATTTCAGTTGAAAATAAAGACAAAAATTCTCCAACATTTGGATAATTATTTATTGGTTTTCTTCTAAGCTTTCAGCTCACATGAGCCATCTTCAGAGAGGTAGTTTAAACTGAAATATTATAAAATCCACCATCACCGACAATTTCATTTTGTGTTGACATAAAACTCCTCTTGGTAACGGCAATAGTTACCAAAAATAATAAACGCAGTTCTTAAGTTTGCGATGCGGTTTTATGACGTCACACCGCGGGATAGCACGAAATGACAACAAAACCATGTAGTCAAATGCAACGTAATATGTTATTTCCTGTTTTAAAGTTGATTTTATTGAGTGTTTGTTGTTATTATTTGATGTACATGGCCTCCAATATCTGCAGTATATATATTTAAACAGATTTTTTGTGGTATAGAACTTGAGTAATGCTTTAAAATTTATAATTTTTATGTTACAGGGCAAAATGAGAATAAACTTAAAAAAAAGAAAGCAACTGGTGTTGCTCTCGCTTGTCAGATTTTAATTGGGAGAACTTAATGCAAAATGTAAGAGGTGTGAAAAATGAAATGGTCAATGATAGGAAAAGGAAATGAACTGCTAGAGACTGATCACAGCAAGGCCCAGCAAACACTCTCGCTGTTTACGCAGCAAGAGTTTGCAAGATGTAGAATCAAACAGCATGTTCCACTGAAAATCATGAACCATACCTGGCAGAAAAATGAACTTATCTATAACACATATTATTCCTCAATTAATTATTGAATATCTTATAAAAAATAGAAAGTGTGCCATGGGGCTTAATGTGGATAGGTTTCCTGTATTGACCAATTCACATTCATTTTTTCATTTGAAGGTGTTGAAGTCTGTTTACATGTGTAAACAGCAAGAGTGTTTGCTGGGCCTTGCTGTGATCAGTCTCTAGTAGTTTATTCCCATCACTGACCAATTCATTTCTCACACTTCTTACATTTTACATTAAGTTCTTCCAATTAAAAACTTTGATGAGCAGGAGTGAAACCGAATGTTTTCTCTTTTTTTTTTTTTATTCTTATTATGCCCTGTAGCATAAAAAATAATAACCTTTAAAGCAATATATATATATGAGTTGAATTTATGGATCGGAATTCAACAGGATGAATAGGATAAGTAAAGAACAAGTAGGAAAAAAGTGACTTTAATCGAACATGTTTCACTTTAACAAGCTTCTTCAGAGATTTATTAAAGATGAATGATTTAAAAATCCACAGAGACAGTATATTTATATGGTTTCATTGGTCAGATACATGTCACTTGTGATAAAACAATGGTTGAATATTAAATGTAGAAGGAAAAACGTGTCTTTTTAAATGTGTGTGCCAACGCGTAATAAAAACATTAGATGCTTATTATGAATGTAAGTATATGAAAGTGAAAATAATGTGTGTTAAGCGTATTTAAATTATAGATGAATTAAGTGTGTGTATATGTTGGTAACATTAGTATGTGTGAATGACAGTGACAAAATACATTTCCATTCAAAATACGTAACAAGTATTGTACACACGTGTCAAGTGATGGAACAAATTTTTTGTTTTTAAATAAAATGAGAGAATCAGATATGAATGTATGTGTTGAGAGAAATCATGTGTGAATGTATGCATTTTGTGTATGATTAATACTCATATATGCTCGCATTCATACATAATTCTTTTATATGCATTCATTCATACATGATACTCTCTTGATATTTAGAACAGAAAATTATTCCATCACTTGACACGTGTATACCTCATGTCACATATTTACTTTATTGACTCATAAACACATACATTTGCACATGATTTCTCTCAACACATACATTCATAACTGAAAATTCATTAATTTGTCTAGAATTTAAATATGCTTAACACACATTATTTTCGCTTACATATATTTACATTCATAATAAACATCTAATGTTTTTATTACGTGTTGGCACACACACACTTAAAAAGACACCTTTCTCCTTCTACATTTAATATTCATCCATTGCTTTATCATACATGACACATATCCGACCAATGAAACCATACCTCAATAAACAGACTGTCTTTTAGATTTTTAAAATCATTCATCTTTAATGAATCTCTGAAGAAGCTTGTTAAAGTGAAACATGCTAGATTAAAAACACGTTTTCCTACTTGTTCTTTACTCATTCCATTCATATATATATATATATATTGAGAGAGAGAGAGAGAGTATTGAGGCAGCAGATAGTTTTTTTTAACATATATTGTTAAATATAACAGACAGACAATAAATGTCTATTATGTTTAATCATGAGCCTTTCTAAACATCTCTATAACCAATCTGAAGATAGCTCATATGAGTTGAAAGATTATAACCAGTGTAATAAAAAAATATCCAAATGCTGGACAATTTTTGTCTTTATTTTAACCAGAAATTAAAGCCAAAATATAATGATTAAACATAACAGGCATTGTTTGTCTGTAATATATAAATATATATGTGTGTGTGTGTGTGTGTGTGTGTGTGTGTGTGTGTGTGTGTGTGTGTGTGTGTGATACAGTAAGTAAAGGACAGATAGGAAATGTGTCGTTAATCTAACGTTTTACTTTTAAAACAGCTTAAAGACACTTTCCTAACTATTTTTTACTTATTCTATCATCTTTTTTTTATTTCAATCCATATATTCCACTCAACCTCCCCACACACACACACATATTAAAGAGATAGATTAAGATCACATTTTATGTATTTGAAATTGTTTACTATCTTGCAAAAGGAAACAACACATCCTGATCTTCAAATTAGAAAATTAAATCCATTACTCATGACTTTGAATCAAATAGTTTTATAAACATTATGTGATGATATTCTTTATTGAAGTTTTTTTTCATAAACAGAATCCTTCATATTGTTTTTAATGTATTGTTATTAGTTTAATGAATGTAATAAAAATATGGTGGACTGCTTTCAATTTTCTACATTCAACTTGTGAAAGCATATGCAACATCCTTCCTTTGTCAGTTGCTAACCAGGGTAGGCAACACAGTTTTGATGGCTAAGGTGGTACTGTTACCCCTGGCACAACTTGCAGCTTTTACCACCAGACAGAATATAGTTTTTTGTGCAGAAATCTTCGTCTCTTGCGATTTTTTACAACTGCAAGTCAGATTTTCAACATTGTGTTAAAAGTGTGAAAACCAATACACAATACAATTGTAGTAACCATTATCAATGATGTAGAATGAAAGACAAACAGATATCTTTCACATATGAAGTAACATTGTATCAATTAACTTAGTTTCTTTGGGATCTTGACAATATCCAACCTGAGGACTGTTGAGCCCTGGTCTGGAGACAATGTGAAGTACATTTCAAGTTCCAGCCAGTGATACCCACCCTCAAAAGGAAGGAAACAATTGACTGTCTAAGGAATCCATGGTACCCAACCTCAATAGGTAGCATATAACATGTCCATCTCTTTCTCTTGCAGTCGGATTGCAATGATTCACATTAGATTTTTCATTGATCGTGTGCCTCCTACCTGTTCTCTTCCCATGAAACTGTTAATTATACTAGATCAATATTATATTAAACTAAACAAACTAGAAAAGTATTTATTTACATCATAAATCTCTGTTCAAAACTCACTGAAATATTATAAATCATGTCTATTTTCCATCAAATATTTTTCTTAGGAATTCCTTGTTGTCTTTCTATTTATATTGTAATATTGTTTTATCTGGAATTGATTGCAAGTAAACATTTATCTATATCAGATGTTTACTAGAAATTTACAAATAACTGTAGTCATATTATATGTTGGAAATTAGTTTTATATATTATTATGAATTTATTTTCAAAGAACTAATCAGATATCAAATAGTTTTGTGTGTGTGTATACACCTACAGATATATATTACACTGATGCACCAAAACATTGTGGTTACCTGCCTAATAAAATTTGGTCCTTCAAGTACCTACAAAATAACATTGTACGAGACCTTTAAAGTTTCCCACTGGGATCTGGTACCAGGATGCAGGTTCTTTAACTTCTGTTAGAGATTCTGCAGAGAAAGTTTTGACCCAACAGATCTTATAAATGCTCAAATAGAACAAAATCTCAAGAATTTGTTGACCAAGCCAATATAATGAAATTGTTTTCATGTTTCTGAAATTATTCCTGTAATGTAATAGGACATATTGTATACTGAATGATGTCATTGGCATTGTGGAAGACTGTTTTTGTGAAGTGGGGTATCTAGTCAGGTTGTAGTAGATGATAGGCAAAAAAACCCTTTCCAAATGAATATAACCCAGTGTTTCTCAATAGAATCAGTATATTATATGTTGTGAGGTATTCCTTAGTTCAGATTAATTAAAACCATTTACAAGTTGTGCCAATGTAACCTTTCCTGTTAGTCTGTGCAGACAGTTTCTTCTGGCTTGTAATAAATTCATTTCCTTCAAGGAACAGAATAATCAAACAATTCAACAACAGGTCTCCTGTGTGCTACTGCAGTCACACTTCTTTCTGTCACCTCTTTAAGCACTTTTGATAGATTGAAGGACAATTAACATTTGCATATGTTAAAAAAATTCTTGCAAAAGTCTCTTCGACACCGAGATCTATCTTTTTGTAAATATATTACTCATAATGCCAGCATTTTTTTTAGAAATATTTTACACAAAAGACATATCCAAATCCATTTTCATCCCAGAAATAGAATATTTTCTCTATTGTTACTTTTTGTACTTAGTGGGAAAGCTTCCCTTTTCTTCCCATGTCAATTATCCTTTATTACCTAATTCCTTGTTGATGATGTTTTCCCTATTTTAGCCCACTGATGACATGTGACTACAATAATTGAATGTGAGCATTACACATGGTGTGTGCCACTTTTGCTATAACAATTGACTATTTATTGAAATCACTCAAATCTTTCTTCTTACCCATTAGTGCAGGATTCAACACATCTAAAGGAAGTACTTGAGGCCAGTTTACTTTCTTGTAGGCATCTGATTTGTAACTATATATGTTAGAGGTATACAAGAAAGACAGTAGCTGTCATTCTTGCTATAAGTTGCTTGTCATAATATTTTGAGACATCTGTATATGTGTGCTCAATGCTACCCCAAAATTTCTACTATAGATATTGATATTAAAAAATAAATTACCTCTAACACCTAATTTTCATTTTTTCCTTTGAAGTATTCCCTTTATCCATGTATTTAGTGATCATATACTAACCAAAAGTTTTTTAAATGAATGATGTTGATCAAGTTCTATCTTTTACCACCTGAAAAAGTGGTACCTGACTCCTTCACACATATATATATATGTGTGTGTGTGTGTGTGTGTGTGTGTGTGTGTAGGAGTCAGGTACCACTTTTTCAGGTGGTAAAAGATAGAACTTGATCAACATCATTCATTTAAAAAAAACTTTTGGTTAGTATATGATCACTAAATACATGGATAAAGGGAATACTTCAAAGGAAAAAATGAAAATTAGGTGTTAGAGGTAATTTATTTTTTAATATCAATATCTATAGTAGAAATTTTGGGGTAGCATTGAGCACACATGTATTTTAAGATCAGATTATTAAATCTTTAGACCAACAGCTAAATTTTGAACTGAAATTTTCAAAATATCTACAGGATTACTATTTACCATTGAATTAAGTGCATTGATTATGCTGGTAAATAAATATTTTTTATGCAAAAGAATGTTCTTTTTCATTATTAGACTGCACACTTATTGATGTATCTATGTATAAGTTTGGTAATTGCTAAGATGATTAATTGTACATGATATTGCAATCAGAACAATTGACTCCCCACAAGCCCTATCACTCCCAGTGGGTCATAGACCATCAGCAATCCCTCACCATGAATGAGGAGATTGAAAATGCTTCTGTAACTTGTCTTTTTTACAAGTAGGGGTGTTTACCCTACACAAACCCCTTTATTGTCTGGGTGAGGTAGATTGGTTGCCAAACAAGGTTATACAACCCAACCTGTTGTTTGCTATTTAACTCATAGCTAGAAGGAGAAGAGATAGATTAATACCTTTCTCAAGAGTATCTGCACATAAATGAATACAACAAATTCAACTGAACTTTGAACTCGATTTTTTGATTTCTCATTCTGAGCCAATATGCTCTGCATCACAAGACCCAACCAGAACAATTGAACAATATATAAAATTGGTATATGAATCAAAGTTTGTGACAAAGTTAAAACAACTTGGCATTTCAACAGAAGTTCTTGAAAGAAACAACTCAAATCATTTGACTGTGAAGAAGAAATGAACAAAGATAATCAAATTTCCAGAAGAGTTCAAAATTCACTGCAACATTTTAGAAAATATCATATAACACTGAGCTGATAATCTTGAATAATCTTTCATTCCTTAATGACCTGAGAACATAATCCAACAAAAATAGGCTTTTAATTTTTGTTTTTCCTATTCTACTGGAATTGTGGTATGTTATTGAAATAGGCTTGTTGACAAGTAAAAGCACTCTACAAGACCATTAACAGTGGCATTAACATTATGTGCAAGCCCTCTGTCATTTCACATAAAAGTTTTTTGACAAGCTTAAGCCATTCTCCTTAATTTACACTCCCATCGAGAGTGCATTTAGAAATAACATGGTTTGCAAAGTTGTAGCGGGTGGTGATGCCCATTTCACTCAACAACTTAACTGCATTTTCCACTATATATATATATATATATATATGTACAAAAGAGAGAAAGAGAAAGTGACAGATAGATAACTTCATACATTATTTTTAGTGGAGACCGGTGTTTGAAATTGAAGCCCCCCCCCCCCATTGACATATGGACCTTGAATAAATTCTCGCTGATTTTTCATGAAAAGTAATGTATTGTTTACAAAAATTAGTAAGAAACATGTTACTGAATGTATTGTCCATATCCCAACTTTCTAGTAGCATTTGAATTACACATCAGAAAAACGGCACATCTTTTTAAAGGTTACCACAAGTTGACCCATTTTTTGGCATCTTCATAAGAATGAAAGTGCTGCTCAGCTTGACCATGTATCCTTGATTGGAAAAAGTGATAATACAACAGGGCAATGTCAGATGAATACGGCAGATAGGGTAAGACTTCCCGTTTAAACATTTTCAAATAGGTTTTCATCCATTTTGCAACATATGGCCTGCGTTATCATGTTGTAAAATCACTTTGTCATGTGTCTGCTCATATAGCTGCTATTTTTTCTGCAATGCTTGGCTCAAACGCATCAGTTATAGTTGACAGCAATCTTCTGTTATGGTTTTGGTCAGTCTGAGCAGCTCACAACAAACTACGCCCAGCTGATCCCACCAAATGCAGAGCAGAAGCTTCAAACCATGAATATTCAGGCTTACTTCATGACCTTCTGCACTTAGGGCTATTGTAGTGTATCCACTTTTCATTGCCAGTCATGATATGATGCCAAAAATCTTTCCTTTTCTGATGTTGAAGTAGCTGTTTACACATGAAATTTTTTTTTTTTAATTATATCACCCCGAGCAAGGCGGTAACATCACTGATGTGCAGGGAGCTATGTAAGAGTGAAAAGATTGGAAAAGAGAAAGCCAGAAACCACATCCTAAACAGGAAACAAGGGATGAGCCTCTTCACCTGTTCAATAGACCTGGGTGGAGTGTGAACCGGGCGATAGTTCAGTCTATCGTTATTTGACGTCAGCCAATGCCCTTGCTTCTAAATCATTTCTAGTGCTTTTAAATGTTTCAAAACTGTTGTGAGATCAACTTCTAATGTATCTGCAAGTTCAGCTTGTACCTGACATGAGTCTTCATGAAGTAATGCCTCCAGTTCTTCGTCTTCAAACTTTTTTGGTGTGCCAGATCCTTCTTTATCCTCAACATCAAAATCATTATTTTTAAAGCATCTAAACCAATCTCTGCATGTTGTTTCTGACAGAGCATGATCACTGTCTCAACAAGAATTCTGTGTGCTTTGGCTGCAGATTTCTGTTGAATAAAGTAGTACATTAAAATTCCTTACAAATACACTTTCTTGGCACAAAATCCGACATGTTTAAGGCTATAAAACACAAAGTTGTTTACACTTCAGTGAAATGAGATACACTGAATTTCAAGCTTCCTTGTAGTACTTCCTTACAGATGCATTACCATCACACAGTTCTGGGAATGCCATCTGTTAAAAAACAGCAAGAACTTATTCAAGGTCCTAAAATCTAATATATATATTAATTGGTACCACCTCATGGAATGCAGTAAAGCCTCTAATACACAAAGAGTTACAGGGTTTGGAAGAATTAAGAACAGAAACATTAATAATGAGCAGGAAGAAGAAAGAGTAATCAGGAGGACAGTATATAGCAATTGACATTGCATTTAAATTTTTGCAGATTAAAGTTGGCAGGAAAGTATGGAGCTGGAAGGGAGTTATACAGGTGAGAATTGTGAGAAAATAAACTGTTAGCATGGAACTTATGGCTACATCTAGCCAGCTCAACTGTAACTTGATGAGATCTCAATGTCAGTCTAGTACTGCACTCAAATTAAAAAATTCTATGTACTATAACAAAGAGCTCATCCAAACAATTAGGATGAAAGTATTTATAGAAGAGACACAGAGAGGCAGTGGAAAAGTAACTGAAGCTGAACTGCCAGATCAAGACCAATAATATTGCTGATCCTTCTTTGGATTTTATCAAAGAGCTTAAGGTAAATAGCAGGTGCAACAGACCATATGTGGCAGCAATATTTTAAGCATGGATGAATGGTATACTTTATATATATAAATTGAGGCACAACCTAGTAATGTTCACATTACTCATTTGCTACTCTCTAATATAACTTCAAAGCTTGACCCCCATAAGGCAAGCAGAGGTGATGGAACCCCAATCATTGTCCTGAAGAAATGTGCCCTCTGAACTCTCCTTTGTCCTCTCCAAACTCTACAACTACTACCTCTCTGCTTCTTGCCTCCCTACCTGCTAGAAGCCCTCATCAGTGGTTCCCATATTTAAGAATGCTGAGAACCCTTAGACCTCTTCAATTATCACCCTATCAGCCTCTTAGCAATTTTTTGCAAAGTGCTTGAGGCTATTATTAATGCTGAAGTGGTTCAACATCTCACAGCACATGGCCTCTTCTCCAATAAACAGTACGGTTTTCGCTTCACCAGGTCTACTGCTAATATGTTAACGACCATCACAGAATATATATACCAGGCTCTTGATAAGAATGGCAAAGCTTGAACTATTGCACTAGATATCTCCAAAACTTTGACAGAGTCTGCCATGCTGGCCTTCTACGCAAGCTACATGGCTATGGTATAACTGGATGATTGCTTGACCTAATCCAGTTTTTTTTTTCAAATTACGTAATGGAGGTAGTATTAAATGGACATGATTCCAGATAGTATCATAAGGCTCTCTATTCTAGGTCCTACACTTTTTCTGATCTTCATCAATGATCTCTCTGATGTAATCAAATCCCAAGTAGGCATTTATGCTGATGACACAACAATTTACTCCCACCTAGATAAGAAATCTACTGAGGCTGATAAAGCATACTTTGCTGCTGATCTTGAAAAGAACCTCCAATCTGTGATGGACATGGGTAAGAAATGGCTTGTAAATTTTAATCTTTTTTTTTTAATCATATCACTCTGAGCAAGGCGGTCATGCCACTGATGTGCAGGGGGCTACATGAGAGTAAAAAGATTAAGTAGAAGAGAGTGAAGAGAAAGACGAACCAGTTGGAAAGGAGCAAGAGAAGGATGTGAATACAGGTGTGATGAGAGTTGCAAAGGTGGAGAGAAAAGAAAGGATATATGGGGTGGTGAAAGAACTAGAGTCAAGTGGTTAATAGATGCATATTGACATTGCATTTAAATTCCTGGAGGTTGTAGCCATCAGGAAAGCAAGAATATGGAAGCGAGTTCCACAGGCGGGAAGTGCGAGAGAAGAAGCTGCAAGAGTAGCATTGTTTTCTGCATTTGGTTAATCTAACTGTGAATGGGTGGGACCCAGTCGCCAATCTGGTTGCACGAGTAAACACCTGTTGCAGAGGCATCAGTGACTTAAGTTCGTTGGAGGAGAAGCCATGAAAGTATTTATAGAACAGACAAAGGGAGACCACATCTCATCGGTGGGGAAGTGGCTGTAGTCGAGCCACCAAGTCGGTACCTATCACATTGCTGATTCTCCTTTGGAGCCTGTCAAGAACACTGAGATGAACAGCAGGGGCGCATGACCATATATGGCAGCAGTATTCCATGCATGGACGAATGGTTGATTTGTATATATGCAGGATGGATTCAGGCAGGAAAAACATCCTGGCCCGACACAGTGACCCAACCTTCTTAGCAGTGGCTTTAGCCATGGACTCTATGTAGTGATTCCATTTGAGATCAGAAGAGAGGGTAAGACCAAAGAAGCGCAGTGTATTGCTCTCAGGGAGACTCACTTGGTCCATGCTTATGGGAGTCAGGAGAGGTTGTCTGTGATGATTGACAGACAGCAGCTTGGTCTTAGTCGCATTAAAATTGACAAGCCCCTTCTTGCCCCAATTCAACACAGAGTGTAGATCCCTTTCAAGGTCAGCAGCGAGATTATATTTGTCCACCATGATGGGTTTCTTACTGATGCAGGAGTAAATTGCGGTGTCATCTGCATAGATGCCTACTTGGCTCTTGATCTCTTCTGGGAGGTCATTTATGAAAATAAGGAAGAGTGTCGGGGCCCAGGATAGAGCCCTGAGGTACACCAGCATTTGTGCTGTAGGATGTAGAGGCATGCCCATTCAAAACCACCTTCATTTTGGGGTTATTTAAGAAAGATTGGATTAGATCAAGCAAGTGTCCAGTAACACCGTAACCCTGTAGTTTGTATAGAAGGCCAGAGTGCCAAACTCTGTCAAAAGCCTTGGAGATGTCCAGAGCAACAGCACGAGCCTCGCCTGACTCGTCAAGGGCCTGGAGCATGTACTCTGTAACGGTTGTTAGCATGTTGGCTATGGACCTGGCAACGTGGAAACCATACTGCCTGTCAGAGTAGAGTTTGTGGGCAATAAGATGTTGAATTATTTCAACATTGATTATGGCCTCAAACACTTTCCCGAAAATTGATAGAAGGCTGATAGGGCGATAATTGGATGGGTCCGAAGGTTCACCACAGTTCTTAAATACAGGAACGACTGAAGAGAACTTCCAGCATGCAGGAAAACAGGAAGAAGAAAGGCAGTAGTTATACAGTTTAGAGAGGACAGGGGAGAGTTCAGGAGCACATTTCTTAAAGACTATCACCGGGATTCCATCGCCACCGCTCACCTTATGGGGGTCAAGTTTTGAAATTACTTGGGATACTACTGTCGGGGTAATATATACGTTGTGCAGTTTGGCCTCAGTTCTAATAGGGAAGTCGGGAGATTGTACTCCAGATGAGTCAAATGTGGAGTTGGATGAGAATCTGCGAGCAAAGCACTCAGCTTTGTCTGCAGATGACGTGAGAACCTCAAATTCATTGATTAAAGGAGGTATTGAGGATTTGCTATTGTTCAGCACCCGTTTGCATAACTGTCAATAGTCTTTGGAGCCGTACTTGCGGTCAGCTATGCGCTGTCTCATTCTCTCAGTAAACAACTGCTTGGCGTCATTCAGGATTCTCTTGCACTCATTATGAGCAGATGTGAATAGGCGCCTATTGTGATCAGATGACTGTCTCCAGAACAGTCGGAAGTAATAGTTCCTGTGGGCAATGGCGGTCAAACAGGCAGAAGAGAACCACAGAGAGGAATGAGGTTTTAGACAATACTTCCTGGTAGGTATGAAGACATCAATGCCAGCTTTCACCCATGACGAAACCTCAGAGGCACAGTCAACTGGGAGATCGAACACTTTTCCCCAAGGGACGTAGCAGAGGAAATCGCAAAAGGCATCCCAGTCAGCTTTTTGGTAGCAGTAGAAGGTCCTATAGGTAGGAGGCTTCTGGCGGGAGTGAGAGTGGAAAGAAATATTGAGAGAGACAACAGCATGGTCGGAGTTGCCAAGAGGGCAAAGCTGCAAGACTTGACAGGCGTCAGGTACAGAGGTAAAGCATATATCTATTAGCGAAGAGTGTCCAGAGGGAGTTCTTGGAAAGCGAGTGGGGAAGTCCACGACTTATGTAAGGGATTGGGAAATAGCAAAGTTCATGGTGTGGATGCTCGCTGAATCAGTAATAGAGACTTTAAGCCACTCAGAGTGATGGCCGTTAAGATCTCCGAATACAAATATATGAGCAAATGGGTGGTAGGAAATAGCCTTATCTATGTTGTCAGCAATTCTATCTAGAAGGGAGCAGTCAAGAGAGGAAGGAGAATGGTAAAGAAAGAAAATGTAACTCACCAAACTGAGAAGAGACAGATGGAGACATACATATTGGTGGTCAGTAGATCAGTAGTACTTCCAAAATGAAGCTGCTATCATTTAACTACCACAGACAATTGCTTCTACCCACCCATAATAATGGATCAGGTTAGTCCCTGAAAGCAAACCACTGCGCCTCCTAGGCCTAAATCTATCAGCTGACCTTGTGGAATGGCTACATTGAATCCATAGCTAAATCTGCTGCTCAGAAGCTTCGTTAGCTAGGAAGTTTTTCTTGTCTAAATCCATCTTACACATATATAAATCTACCATCCACCCATGCATTGAATACTACTGTCACATCTGGCCTGGTGCCCCTGCTATTCAACTTGGGCTTCTTGACAAAATCTAACAAAGAATCTGTAATGTCATTGATCCCGACCTTGTAGCTCAACTCCAGTCACTTTCTCACTGATGTAATGTGGCTTTCCTCTGTATCTTCTACAAATACTTTCAAGGTTTCTGTTCTGATGAGCTTAGCTCTCTAATACCCCCACATGATGAATGTATACTCAAGCTACTAGACCAAATGTAACCGCAACTTCTACTCTAGCAGCTTCTTTGCTTGCACTTCCCTTCCATATACTTGCTTCCCTGAAAACTACAATCTCCAAGAATTTAAATACAAAATCAATTGCCATCTCTTATCTTTTTGACTCACGTCCTTTCCATGATAACCCTTGTATCATGTTCTTCTTCCTTTCCACTCCACTTTCATGCAGCCCTCTTCACACCTGTATTCTCATCCTTTTTTTTACTCATTCTCTGACTCCCCTGTAACTTGTTCTTCTTTCTTATCACTCACCTCTTCTGTAACTCCCTGCACACTAGTGGCAGTTCTACCTTGCTTGGAGTGAAATGATTAATATATATATATATATATATTATAAATGATTAATATATATATCTATATAATAAGGGGCTTTAAGGAATTTGACAACAAAAAAAAGATAACACCAAATTCCTATTATCTTCTTCAATACTTCCTTGTTTGTTTGTATACTTTCCAACAAATGTTACAGGTTCGATTATAATCAGTTTATGTGCACTGTTCAAATTCTATGTACTTTCTTTTAGTACTTATATATGTATATAACAGAGGAAGAAGATGAGAAGGGGTTAGAGAAAAAATAAATATAAATTTCTATATTTTAGCTAAGATTTTTTTGTTAGTATTTTACTTAAATGCATGGATTGCAATCTATTTCAATGTAGTTCATACTTATTAAAATCTTGGAAATAATAACATTTCTTTTCCAAAAATAAATATGGTATCTGATTTTAATAATATAAACTGCTAATTAAATTCAATATGTGTAAGAATATTTACGCAAGTGAAAGGTAAATTTATTTTGAATATCATCAACCTCTGTTAAGTGTTCTTTTTTATTGCTAGTAATGATATGAAAGAGAAAGAAAAACAGGACAGAGAGAGACCAGCTATTTTTGCCACTTAACAATTTAATGAAAAGTACTCCTCCTATTTTTTAATGCAGAATAAATGCTTAATATTTTTTCTTTTTGTCCAATCAATATAAAGCAGAATGGGCAAAAGATAAAATTCTATTAACCTACCAAAATTGACTAATAGAATTTTATCAGGCTACAAACAGAATTTCCCAGTCTTGCATAGCAGCACAATGAAAAACAAATACCTTTTATTTTAGCTTGAGGCTAATGAACATGGATGAATGAGAACAGTAATAGAGTCTGTGACTTTTTAAAAATGAAAGCCATTGTTAACTTTTTAGTTTTTGGAGATAATATAAACAAATTGCAGACAAAATATTTTCAAGTTATATAATTTGACTTGGGATTCAAAACCTCAAAACGTTTTTTAATCATTTCACTCCAAGCAAGTCAATAAAACCAGTAGAACACAAAAGGTTACTGAGTGTGAATAAATTTTAGAAAAAGAAATTTATATATATCACAATCTGAAGATTACAGAGTTTATATATATATAACATAGTGATGATCCACGTATACTGTCTTAATAATTTGTATAGGAAAAACTACTAAAAAGTTGTAGGTTTAAAAATGTATTTTTTGACAGTATTTATTTATTTCTATTATTATATTTGATATTTCAGACCATCCTCAGCCTTTCATCAGAAACAAATGATTTTAAAATTTAAATTAGAAACGTTTTCGCGAGGAGCGTTCACCCAAGAGATTGTTTACATCACGTGACGCAGAAAGCGACAGATTTTTTAATATTTGTAAACGTAGGCCTTTAATAATACTTATAAATGTTGTTTTAAAGAAAATGTTTTTAAGTGTATCTAAAAAATGTTTAACTATTGAAATATTTATAAAGATTCAAAACACCTAAGTCCCTATTTAACCCTAGCCTGTATGTATTTAATTTTAAAATCCAGTATTTTTCTTTCTTTCTGTGTGAGTATGTAGAACTAAAATCAGAATCTATTAGTAAACATTTGCAGTTTTCTAATGTGCGTCCCGGTTGATTGAAGTGTTGGGCTATGGGTGAATACTGGTTGTTTTGGCATATGCTTAGTTTGTGATTATTGAAACGGAATCTAAAGCTATTTCCAGATTCACCAATATATCCACTATTTGGACATATTGAACAGAAGAGAAAATACATTGTTTTGGCTGTCACAGGTGAGGCATATATATATATATATATATATATATATATATAACACAGTAAATGCCATACATGATACACACTTTGGTGATCATGTCTTGAAAGAGATATGACTGATGTTGCAGAAGATTTTCCTGCAGGCTTTTCCAATCTGTAACCCATAGCTGGAGAGAGAAGAGATCTTTTCATATTTCCACCAAGGACATTTGCACATCAGTGAGTGTATGGTTAAATATGTATATATATATATATATTTAAATTGTGTGTATTTTGGCAGCATTTTTTCATTAATGCAGGTTTCATTGAATAATATAGACAAGTTCTGTCTATTAATTTTGTGTAGGATCCGTTCATACCGTCTGATATACTTGATGGTGATATCATTGAAAGACAACAAAAAATCACTGTAATTGTTGATTTTTTTATCGGGTCTAAGCTTTCGGCTCACATAAGCCATTATCAAAGAGTAAATATTAACACACAGTAAACATAGAACATTTAAGCTATTAACAATAAAGAGAATTAAATTGAAAATATAAGTCCATCCCTACCGTGGCAGATGGCCAAAGACAGTGACAAAATAGTGGCGTTGTGGTCCCTGATCTGATTTACAGGCATTTGAGTACGTTATTGGAAATATCAAAATTGATTGGATTCAAACCAGGTTTAAATTGTTTAATGTAGATTGCTTCGAGGATTTTTAGTTTCTGTTTATTATTTTCCTGTTTGAGTATGTACGTGTTATCAACGAGCATTTTTCTCAGAAGTGTGCGTTGATAACCATGTTGTTTTAAATGACGGAATATATTTGAATTTTCATTTAAGTGCAATGTCAGATGCCGTGAGAGCAAATTTGTAGTGTGGCCAATGTAGATATTATTGAGTTATTTTGAAACTGTTTTTGAAGTTGTAAGATTTCGTCGGTATTTTTAATTAATAGTAGGATATCATCAACATATCTTAGTTATATTGATGGTTTTAAAATTATTAATTAAAAATACCGACGAAATCTGACAACTTCAAAAACAGTTTCAAAATAACTCAGTTTTAAAATTCACTTATGAACTTAGTAATGATAACAAAATTCCTTTTCTTGATATATTAATTAACACTGACAACAATAAATTTACTATCTCACCGTATCAAAAATCCACTAATAAAAATCCCTCTATACTCAATTATATTAGTGAATGCCCCCACTATTACAAAATAGCCATTATAAAAAATCTGTTATATTGTGCAAAAATCAATTCATCTACAAATCAGATCTTCCACAGTGAACTAAAAAACATAAAACAGACACTCATCAATAATAATTTTCCCAACTACATAGTTGATGAACAAATACGTTATTTTCTTAAAAAGCTTAACATGGAAAAAACAACACATGATACTAACCCAACCAATCCTAAACATATCACTCTCTTATACCATAGCCAGATGCACTCCAACTACCAACTAGATGAAAACATCCTAAAAAAACTCATAAATACTAATATTTCTCCGACAGACTCTAACAAAAGAATTAAGTTTATTATATATTACACTAAATCCACTACATCTAATTCATTCGTCCGCAACGACTCTTCCCCCACTGTTAGTGATTTGCAAAAAACCAATGTAGTATATAAATTCATATGTCCATTTAGAGAATGTATCTCTAACAACCTCAATAATATCTACATTGGCCACACTACAAATTTGCTCTCACGGCATCTAACGTTGCACTTAAATGAAAATTCAAATATATTCCGTCATTTAAAACAACACGGTTATCAACGCACACTTCTGAGAAAAATGCTCGTTGATAACACGTACATACTCAAACAGGAAAATAATAAACAGAAACTAAAAATCCTCGAAGCAATCTACATTAAACAATTTCCAATAACGTACTCAAATGCCTGTAAATCAGATCAGGGACCACAACGCCACTATTTTGTCACTGTCTTTGGCCATCCGCCACGGTAGGGACGGACTTATATTTTCAATTTAATTCTCTTTATTGTTAATAGCTTAAATGTTCTATGTTTACTGTGTGTTAATATTTACTCTTTGATAATGGCTTATGTGAGCCGAAAGCTTAGACCCGATAAAAAAATCAACAATTACAGTGATTTTTTGTTGTCTTTCAATGATATCACCATCAAGTATAACAGACGGTATGAACGGATCCTACACAAAATTAATAGACAGAACTTGTCTATATTATTCAATGAAACCTGCATTAATATATATATATATATATATATATTGACTGACACCAATTTGGTTGGGTTTCAATCCTGGGTTAAAAGCAATCAGATGTCTAACTGTACTGATGAGCTGTGATACAGTGAAACAGATCTGTCTGTGGATGACTATATATATATATATTGTTAAATACTCAAATAGATGGTATTGCAATGAGATTTTCTAATTATTATATGGCACATTTAGAAAATAAAATAATTAATGACAACAATAATCCCTCTATATATGTAAGATACATAGATGACATTTTCATTTTAGCTAAGAATATTGATCAAATTACACAACTTAAAAACAAATTTGAAAGTCACTTCATCCTCAAATTTACATTAGAACTTAATATTAATAATATTAATAACAAAATTCCATTCCTTGATATATTCATTGATTTTAGCGCACATAGATTTACTACTTCTCTATATAGGAAACCAACTAGCATAAACTCATGTCTTCTTAATTATAATAGTGAATGCCCTCAACGATATAAAGTCAGTCAGTCAGTTAAGTGCCATGCACGATACACGCTTTGGGCAATCATGTCTCGAAAGAGACATGACTGACTGGGCAGAAGATTATCACGCAGTAGGTTGCCATTGCTTTCTGCGGTAGACTGGTTACCGACCAAGGCTATAGAACCCAATCTGTCCTATTATTTAACCCATAGCTGGAGGGAAGAAACGGATTAATACCTTTCCCAAGGGTATTTGCGCGTAAGTGAATGCAAGGAATTCAACTGGAATTCGAACTCGGTTCCCCGATTTCTCGTTCTGAGCCGATATCCACTGCGCCACAACGCACATCCTACCGCTGATCAGCTTGGCCGAGAGGACTAGGCGACAGTCATTAGATTGTATATATAGCACATATGATTTCGAACCCCATTCACGATATAAAGTAGCTGTTATAAAAAACTTAATTCAATGCACACAAATGATATCTTCTTCCAAATCCCTATTTTATAAAGAATTACACAACACTAAGCAAACACTTGTCAATAATGGATTTCATAACTTCGTCATTGATCAACAAATTAAAATGTATCTCAACAAACTTAACAATAGCTCTAACAATATTGATAATATTAATAATAATAGTGTACATCAAAATAAACATAACACTATTAACTTGTACTATTGCAACCAAATATATCATAATTACATACAAGATGAAAAAACTCTTAAAAACATAATACGTAGAAATGTTAAACCAGTGGATAGTAATAATCAAATTAAACTCATCATATATTATAAAAAATTCAAAACAATTGACCACATAGTCTCTAATAACCCTACAAGCACTAAACTAAATTCTCTACAAAAAACCAATGTAGTGTATCAATTTACATGCCCGTTCAGAGATTGTATCTCTGGTACTAATAATAAACCCACTACATATATTGGTTTTACTACAACTACGCTCTCCTGTAGACTTACCTGTCACCTTTCTGATCAGAGTTCAATTAAACAACATTTCTTAGAAAAACATAGTCATGTAGATAATATTAGACAGATTTTAGTCAACAATACAATAATACTCACTTATACACACCTTAAAAGAACCTTAAGATATTAGAAGCCATTTTCATTAAATCAAAACAACTCACACTTAATAAAATGTTTAAATCTGGTCATAACACTTTACATTGCATTTAAATATATGGTTCTGTTAACATTTCCAGCTCTCATGCAGTGTGATGTTATAGAACCACATTACAAATTTATGAACTGCTATTTTGTAAATGTTATCATTGCTTAGCACAGTTTTATGTCAACACAAGATAAAATCATCTTTGATGGTGGATGTTTTTATGTTAATGTCCCTGTAACCTATCTGAAAAAGGCTCATGTGAACTGAAAGCTTAGAGAACCAACTTAATAAAAAATATCCAAATGTTGGAGAAATTTTGTCTTTATTTTCACCTGAAATTAAAGCTAAAATACGATGTTTAGAACGGCTCATGATTAAACATAATAGACATTCATTGTCTCTTATATTTAACAGTACATGTTTAGAAAATTATCTGCTGCCTTGATACACTATCTATATATATATATTTCACAATCTATAACAGTTATATGTATAAAATCATTGCAAAAATTTGTGCTTAATTAGAAAATTAAAAACAAAATTTTATATACTGACAAAAAAATTTATTAGTCAAGTACATAATCACCATTGGTTTTACTAACCATCTCTCATTGTGCTACAGGCTTATTGATGCCATTTTTCTTCAAACTTTGTACTTTTTGTTGGAATAAGTTTGTGGGGTAGTTTACAGACTGTACAGAGTCAGTTCTTTGTCATTTAAATTGTTCTATAGAGACCAGAAAAAATGAAATTCTGAAGTAGCCAAGTTAGGAGAATGTGATGTTTTCTCATTTTAACTACACGAGTATTAGCAGCAAAGTAATAATGTCAAACAGCAATGGACATATGCTTAGCAAATTTATCACTAATAGAACCAAGCCAAGGGAGGCACAGGTATACAGGACATCTTTGCACAGTAGCTGGTTTAACTTTGTTGAACTCTGATACCTTATTCCTAATTATCGATCGAACAATGTCAAGTGGATAGGCGTTATTACAGTGAGTAGTCATAATAAACCTGAGTTCCTCATCCAACTTTGTTTTGTTCAGTTGGTAATTAGGAATAAGATATCAAAGTTGATATTGAAAAGTGAGTCAGTCATAATTTTTCAGCACCACTATATATATAAAGATTAAGATTGGGTTGTAAAATTTGATTCAACTTTTAAGTCCTGAGTTAACATTTCAAGAATATATATTTTTTCCTGAGTGTCTGTATTACTCATTTGATTTTGAATAAAATAATTTTTTAGTCATATTTTTCTCTTGCACTTTTAGAACACAAATGTATTTAATCTTGAATCTTGACACTTTCATCTGTTTATACTTGTTGATCTAAACTTATTTATAAATGGAACTTTGTATGTGTGTGTGTGTGTGTGTGTGTGTGTCCGTTACCTATAGACTCCAAAACGGCTGAACCAATTTTCTTCAAAATCTATGCAGTTGTACTATAAGAATCTACGAGTGTTCTTAGCTAGGTCTTGTGTCGAGGTACCCCCGATAAATATCGAAAATCGATAATCGAAAAAATCGGGTTATAGAAGGAGTGGTTCGATTTTAATCAAATTTGATATACTGATAGACAAAGACATAAGAAATGATATTCAGAAGTTTCAAGGTTGCAGTTATTACAATCGTGCAGAAAATCGATAATATATATATATAAAAGGCAAGATGTTTGCGTGTGTGTCTGTTCATCTGCCTGTATGTCAGTATTTTTTCAGCCCTTTTATTTTGCTTTTTACTTCGGGTTTGGCTCTAAGTAGGTATAATTGTAGTTCTTAGTCTCAGCCATGATACCATTTACTCAGAGGACTTATTTAGCCTTTAAAATTCAGTTTACAACAAAAAAACTTATTTGATATCGATACCAGGAAATGAAAATTTGACTTACATCCATTCATTTTTCTTTCAGTCTATAGTTTCGCTTTAACTGGAAGCAACTATTGCTTTTTAGTCTTTCGTTCCAACGTCCAAAGAGCCTGAGCTCCAGGACCATGGATTAGTTTTAAAGCTTTCATTACACCTGAGCAACGCCGGGCTATACTGCTAGTCTACTTATATATCAATGCGACCTCAGATGAATTTGACATAGACACTAGTATATGAATAAAAGGTTTGTGTTGGAAGATTAAAATCTTCTTCTATTTAAACTCAGTCAGTTAAGTGCCATATGTAATACATGCTTGGATGATCATTTCTCGAATGAGTCATGACTAACTAACCAGAAGATTATCCTACAGTAGGTTGCCATTACTTTCTGCGGTAGACTGGTTGCCAGCCAAGACTATAGAACTTAGTCTGTCCTATTATTTAACCCATAACTGGAGGGAAGAGATGGATTAATACCTTTCCCAAGGGTATTTGCACATAAGTGAATGCAAGGAATTCAACTGGAATTCAAACTATTTAAACTAATTAATCTTTTTGTCCACTTATCAGTGTCATGATGGATTTCTTATGATTGGTCATGACAAAGTAAACCTGGCTGCTGCTCTTGAAAAAGACCACCAATCAGTGGTTTGCAAGGGCAGGAAATGGCTTGTAAATTTTAATGCCTCCAAAACAAATCTGCTTTTCTTTAAACAGCATAGAGAAACTTTCCTGCCAGCCATCAGCATGGCTGATGCAAGTCTCATTAAGAGCAGCATACTGCGCCTCCTTTGCTTCACTTTTTCAACCAACCTGAAGTGGAATGAATATATTGGATCTATGTCTGCATCTACTGCTAGGAAGTTTGAGTCTCAGATTTGGGCCTGAACGTTTTTCTCATCAGAATCTATCTAGCACACTTATAAATCTACCATTTACCCATGCACTGAATACTGTTGCCATATCTGGTTGGGTGCTCTTGCTATTCACCTTGAGGTTCTCGACAAAATCTAAAGAAGGATCTGTAATATAATTGATCTTGACTTGGCAGCCCACTTTCAGTCATGTTCTCATTGATGTGATGTGACTTCCCTCTGTCTTTTCTACAAATATTTTCATGGTAACTGCTCTGATAAGCTTTTTTTCCTGCTACCTGTTCGCATGAATTTAAGTATGCTACTAAATTGGCATCTAGGACTCACCTTCCAGTTACTTGCTTCTCTGATAGCTACAATCCACCAAAAATTTAAATGCAACATCAATTACCATCTCCTATCTTCTTGAATTCCATTCATTTTTTTCCTTTCTTTAATACCCCCAGAACCCAGTTTTTTCTTTCACTGTAACCCCCTGTGCCCTAGTGGGGGTCTTGCTTTTCTTGTGAAATGATTAAATAAGAAAATAAAAAATATGTCATCTGAACAGCCAATGACCGTGCCTTTTGTATAAATACTCTCACCATAATTGTTCTGATGAGCTTTCCTCTTTATTAAGTTGATTTCACAAAGTTAAGCACAGTACTAGATTAATAACTAGGTCTCATCATTTTCTGTTGAAATTGCTGAGTATAAGCATAAAATCTATGCTACAGGTTTGTATTTTTACACTTCTTGCTTTTGGAACTCTCTTTCAGCTTCTTGTTTTCCTGTCTACTATGATCTTTAAAAATTTAAATACAGTATTGTCATCTATCCCATTGAATCTTGATCTTTTAATGTCTTCTCTCTCCCCACTATTTTCTATGTTTCATTCACTCTCTATAACCCCATGAATTTTACTGGTTTAATTTCCAGGCTTGGGGAGAAATTATTAAAAAGAAATATATGCAAGGGTCTTTAATTTCTCTCTACAAAATTCATGGATATAGATTTCTAATTTCTGGTTTATGCAGCAGGATCACCAATATTTATGGAAAATGAGTTTTACATCTCATTAAACTTTAAAATTTCAATTTCTTTTTACTAAACAGTTCACAGTACTGAAGTTGATTATCTGAATAGAAATCTTTGAATTCACTTTGTATAATCCTCTTTGTAGTGATGCCATATATATTTGAACAGAGTCAAACATAACATTAGCCAAAAAAATGTATGCAGCAAAGATATTCTGTTGAATATCTTATGGAATAATAATAAAATGCTTCTGATAAGCTGAAGTAAATTGCCCAGAAAAAAAGCTGTTTGCATCCAATGGCTGAAAATAAAAAAAATATATATATTTCGGTAAATACTAATATTTTTTTATTAAAATTTATTAGTATTAGTAGTGATTTTGAAAATAAAACCAAGATATGATTATTTTTTTAGAAGTTTTACTGAACAAATTTAAAATGTGAAATTTCAGCAGTAGAAACTCAGCTACTAATAATCTAGTTACTTTATTTCTAATAATTTTTGAATTATCAAGCTCTCTAATCCCAATAAGGCTAGAATAATCAATACAAGTACCTCTTGATGTCATTACTAAAGGGTTAATCAGTGACTGATATTATTGAGGGTTTGTAGGATGTGAGGAGTAGAAGAATTTTCAAGTTATTTGATTTCAACTTGTTACTTGATTAATAGCACCACTCATTCGATTTTTAAAGTTTCATTTTCTTCCTCTCCTCAAAATAAAATGGTTCTAATTAGCAATCTTTGTTAAAAAAATATTGTGTATTATCATAAAAATAAATTCTAGAAAGCCTCTTTGCACTAATTCCTTGAAACGAATTTTAATTCCAGTTCACGCTGTACTAATTAATGCTTTTTATCTTCCAATGTTTTTGGAAATCCAGAATCAGATTCAAATTCTGCAATTGATCATCTTCTTTAGACAAAACTAAAACAAGTTTTAAAAAAGAAAAGGCTCGTATCCATTTTTCCCTTTTAAATAATAGAAAAAACAATATCAGGTTGATAATATTGATTTCAAAATTTGTCAGCTGCTTTTGTTTATCTTGGGATTGCAAATTGAATTCATTAAAGAAAGCACACATGCTCCTCCCAGCTTTATGACTAATGGTAGTCAATAAAAAACTATTGATCATTATATATTTCATATACTCAGCATCACAGAGTAAAATATATTCTGCTACTCTAGTTATATGAATTGTACTAAATATTGACTAAATATAAAGAAAATAAATAAATTAAACTCTCATCCTTCAAGTATAATATCTTTCAATTTCAATTTATTTATGAGGTTTTAGTATCCCTGACTATTATTAATATATTATTTAACTATGAAATATTGTTTTGTTCTATTATGCCTAACATGGTCTGTAGTTACTTAATAATGCTGAGTAAAATTTATCAAGGTTAATTTTTATGACTTCTGTTATAACAAATCAATGGATGTGAAATAGGGAAATAAAGAATGCTGTGAAATATTCACATTCAAAATTCAAATCCATGTAACTGATTAAAAAATACTGCCTTATAATTTACATTACTTTTAATGAAATATTGCTTAATAAAGATTCCATTTCTTAGAAGTTATTTATAAATAAATGAAAAATTATTGACATTTAAATATTATTTTACTCATTTTTTTAGGTAAATACATTAAAGAACCTTTTCTATATTGTCTCTATAAAATTGATATATCTGAAACCAGAAACCATATATTTTACAATACAATACAATGAGCTGGCTTCCTACAAGATTCCAAACAATTTGAATAAAAAAACTTGGAACAGTTTTAAATCAAACCGAAAAATTCTGTCAATTTGCACAAGAACTATTATGCCCTTTTACTGAGCATCAGGAAGAGACAGCTGAAGTTCCTGGGACATGCAATGAGGAAGGAGGGCCTGGAGAACCTGATACTAACAGGCCAGATAGAGGGAAAAAGAGACAGGGGAAAGCAATGGATAACATATTTGAAGGACCTAATCAGGTAGATGACAGAATGAGGATTGTACAGTGTAACAGGAGAAGACGTGCTCAGAGCCACCAGAGATAGGGAAACATGGAAAGCCATAATCGCCTACGTCCTGAAGGGACAGGGCACATAGAAGAAGAACATTGGAGAAAATTAAGCATACCTAGCCAATACTAGTTATTGATCAATTAAATTTTTTTTAACTGTCTGCTTATTTACTAAGCTTAATGAATATATTGTTCATTAATATTTTCATGATGATGTATTCAGTTGAGGTATCTCTGTATATGTAAGAATCTTGACAGATAACTTTTTGTTTCCACAGTGCATTAATGTGCAATAAACCTCACTTTTGAGGATGCATTTCTGATTCTAAACTTTCTTCCTAAAATTAAGAAACTTGTTAATGAATTCAGGGAGAAAGTAACTTATTTTCAAAAGTTCAGCATCAATGTCGAGTGGTGCTTTATTATTTCTTAGTTTTTTAATAACTTTCTTAACTTCCTCATCAGTAGGTTCATTATTGTTTGTGTTTGGAAACAGACTTCCCAATGATTGGATGTATATTGATATATGTTTTATTTTGCGGGACGTCTTCAGGTTACTGTGATCAGGGTTGAAATGTAGTTCAAAGTATTTTTGTGATCAGAACATTTATTCTGTGGTAATTTTGGTTGTATGATGTGATTGTGATTTTTCACTTTTCTCAAATTTCGCACTTTTCTCACATTGTCTATGATGCTTCATTAATTTCAGTTCCAATGTTCCAGAATTTTCTCAAAGAGTTATTTTTTCGAGATTTTATTTTAATTGTCTAGTCTTTTTCAATCCATTTTCTTCACCTTCTGTTTGTTCTTTTTCATATCAATTCTATAACTCAGGATTTCTGTCTCATAGGAGTATCCATTTCCCTCTAGACATTCTTGAAATATTATGTACACATTTCATATAATGAATCATATTATACCTTTATTTGATTCCTTTTTGATAAAAATTTAGGGTCATGATGTGGCTCTGGGTAAAGGTCACAAGAAAGACTGGACACGGTATATGGTTGGAATCAATATTATATTACAAAAAAGAACAGTGTACAGAAGAAATAGAGTATAATAGTACTTAGTGCCGGAACGGCATACTAACAAAGGAGTATCGTAGCTGCTGCTACTTTCTACTACCCCCGAGAGCAGATAACTCCCGGTATTTATGTAGTCTGGTAGAGTTCATATTAGTGTGTAGGTAATTCCTCACAACACTCCCGCCCCAGCTTTTTTGTCCATAAAAAGCTGTTAGTACCTCTTACTTTTGGGTTAATAATCTGAAGGTCAGTAAACTTTTGTTTACTGCCCAACCGACATTGTTCGGGTGCTGGTTGGGGTGGATCCAAGTCAAAAATCTCAAAGATAACATCAGTTGGTTCTTCTTCTACCGGGGGGGGGGGGGGCATGTCACACATATCATCTGGGCAAGCCTCTTTAGTTGGTTCTTGTGGCGCTTATGTGTGTGTCGTGGACTTTTAACAATGTACACCATGTTGCTTATTCACTTGTCAATAGTGCTCATTTCTCAGAATGACATATTTTTTTTTGTAGTTTTTAAAGAAAACTTTTTCTCCAGAACTGAAACATCTCCTGGACACACACACAGTTTTTCATAGTTTAGTTTGTTTTGGCAGGAGTTTATCAAATGCCGATCTGATCTTTCACACGAACATGGTTTCAGCTGAAGAGACAGCTGCCGGAGTTCTAGGGTTTGATGTAATCCTATACACCTGTAATAACCGCTGAAGCGCTTCGTCCATAGGTGTTCCTTGGGCCTTCTTCAAAGCGCTTTTTATGGTGTCCATGAAACACTCCACCTACCCATTGGACTTGAGGTGGTACTGGGGAGTGGTGATGTGCTTTATTTGAAATACACCACAGAACTCCCTAAACTCGGTTGATGTAAACTGCATCCAATTGTCACTCACAATGGAGTCCCCCACGCCAAACCATGCAAAGTTTATTGTTGTTCTCATGGTGGGTCTTCTACATTTCAGGACTTCAGGTCACTTGCTGTAACTATTGATTACAACCAGATAGTAGTGGTCCTTGAGAGAGCCTGCAAAGTCGACATGAATCCTCAACCAAGCTTGATCAGTCGTTGGCCAAGACTTAAATGTAGTCAGTGGTGCTTTGGCTGCTAAAGCGCACCTCTTACAGGTGTCTATCATTTCCACGATATCTCTATCCATATTTTGCCAATATATGAAACTACACATCAGACTCTTCATCAGATTTTTTCCTGCATGTCCCGAATGAAAATCTTGTAGAATCCTTTTTTGTAAGTTCTTTGGTATTACAACTCATTTGCTGTATAGCAATACTTCATCGCACAGCGAGAACACATCTGACACGTTTTTGTCGGTAGCTAAATTGTTTTTCATATCATGAATGAAGTCATCTTTTACTGCCTCCCTTGCAATCTCGCAATTTGTGTGGAGTGCCGCAATTATTGCATCGTCGAAGGAGTTGTTTTTCTTTGGTATCAGCCTCGATAGGCTGTCTGCATGATAAATTTGCTTTGACGTTAAGTATACCAAGTTAAAATTGTAATTCAGCATGATGGTGCATCATCTAAGTAGTCTATTTGCTGTATGGCATGGTAGACTCTTTTTTTAACCCAAAGATTGAGATTAGAGGTTTGTAGTCAGTCTGAAGAGGGAAAGGTTTACCATGCACATACCTATGGAACTTAGTCACTGCAAATATTATGGCTAGAGCCTCTTTTTCTATCTGTGAGTATTGCCTTTCTGTGGGTAGCAATGTCCTGGAAGTGTGTGCGATTGGTTTGTGTTTTTATTGATGATGTGTCTGAGATATTTTATCTCGTTTATACAAAAATCGCATTTGGATTCTTTAATTTTGAACCCATAGTCACAAATTTTCTCAAAAACCCTATGTACATGCTCCCTATCCTGTTCTATGGACTGACTGGTAATTATTATATCATCCAGATATGCCATTACAAAGTCAATGCCACCCAGCATGGTGTTATGGTTTATAAAATGGCGAGTGTTCTAAAAATAGAAAAAGATAGACACACTGACGCCAAGAATTCAAAATTGGGCGGCAAAATAAGGAACCGTTTCTTTTGGTAGGAGTAGGAGTAAGAGTAGGAGTAAGAAGTAGGAGTTAGGGACAGTAGTTTTGTGTAGGAGATTTAAAAAGGGGAAGACGCTAGTCAGTTGACAACTAGAGTCCAGAAGGGATAGCCTCGTTTACTACTAGCATCCCACAGTGAAGAGATTTTAGCTAGTCTGCTCCTGTATCCACACAAAATTTAAAGGTTGTAACTTGATGTAAAAACCTAAAGTTTTATACCAAAAATAAACATCATTAATTCAAGTTTGTGTTATCTTCTAATTATACCAAAATGAAGCAATACAACAATGGTATCCATGACCTGCTGGAAAATCGCAGGTGCGACCTTGATCCCAAAAGGTAATCTCTTGAACTTGTACAGGCCTCTATGGGTATTAATACACAGAAGTCTTGAGCTCTCCTTTTCCACTTTGATCTGGAGGTAGGCATCACTTAAGTCGATTTTAGAGAACTTCTTCCCGCCATTGAACTTAGTGAATACCTCCTCTGAGATAGGTAGAGGGTAGTGGTGGTCTATTAGTGCTGTGTTCAACCCGGTAAAAAAATCTGTGCAAACTCGTATTTCATTTGACTTCTTAATATATACGGTAGGAGCTGCCCATTTGTTGATCACAATTTTAGATAGAATACCAGTCTATCCAGTTCTACATTGATTTTGTTCAGTGCAGCAAATGGTACACTCCTTTTTTCTTAAAAATAGATTGTATATTTTCCTTTACTTCGAATTTTGCTTGTATCTTAATACACTTGCCTAAGCCAGTAGAGAAGACTTCAGGAAAGGTCTGTTTGAGTTCCACTTTAAGTTCCTCGGCTTCTGATGTAATATTCTCAATTCTTTGGCAAAATGTGTTGATAGGGCAGTCCCACAAATTAAAGTAGTCCAACCAGTCAGTGCCAAAAAATTTTCAGAGTTTTTTAGTACGAACTTCTTTACTTTTTTGGTCATACTGTTTAATGTAACTGACAGGTACAATTCATTAATAAAAATAATCCTACTTCTAGTTACTGTACGGGCTGATTTACTACTTTTTTGTAACGTTGGCTTGTTTAGCCTCCTCCAAGTCTGTAGGTTTATAATAGAGAGGTCTGATCCAGAATCTAACTGGAGCTTAACTGTCATATTCAATATCTTGACGGTGTCGAATTTTCGCAAGTTTCCATCTGGTTTCTCGCTTGACCTAGCGTGTCTGACGCGATATTTACTGTTTTTGTACTTCTACAATGGGAGCCTTTATAGCCAACTTTGCTGTACTTTTGCATTTTATTATTTAGAAAGGGGCAGAATTTTGCCCGATGCAATTCACTGCAGCAATAGCACAAACTGGGGGTGGTGGTAATTTACTTAATTTTTGTATGATTTTTCTGTTTTGTAAGTGATTTTCGTTCCTTTTATTCGAGGCGTAATATTTTTGGTTATATTTTACTTTGTTGATATCCCCAATTCCTCTATATTTCTCAAGTCGTTCTTTACACCTATCACTCTTTGACAGTCTTCTGCCAATTTCTGAAGTGTTAAATTTGGTTCACTCTCTAACTTCACAAATACCCTATGCCTAATTTCAGCGTTTTTTGCTGATACTAATCCCTGGGCAAAAATGAGGCATTTGTCAGATACCCCAGCCTGAAATCATTGCAGTGTTTGTTTATGATTGTCACGGTAGTCTTGGTCAAGATGACCAAGACTACTTTTTCAAATTAAAGCATCTCAATCTCTTAGGAAAAAGAGACATGATAGAGCTAAAAAGTTCTGATAACAATCTTACGGCTTCTGTAAATTCTAGTTCTGTGGTTTTCTTAGGTAGAATGTAATTCACAAATCTACCGTGTTTAGTAGTACCAAGCTTTCGCAGAAGTAACCTGACCTTTTTTTAATCTGACCAGTTATTACAGTCAACCTTGAAGAGATCTTCGTATCTTCTAAAGTATGCGTCAACTGTCTTATCTTCTTTCAGCATATGTGAAAATTTCCATTGTACTCCAAATGGTACTTTTTGAGAACACCGCGTTGTTCTCGGCAGGGTGGGGGGTGCTATTCAGAGCTTTGAGAAGCAATTCCTTGACTTGTTTTTTGTCTGTTTTTGTTTGCTTGAAGCATTTATAAATAGCTGTCTTCACTTTTTGCAGTGTTTCCCTGTGTCTGTCTTCATTTTTCTGTAATGTTTCAACATATCTGTCTTCATTTTTTAAAAATATCTCTAACAAGAGCTGTTGTTCTTTTTGTTGTTGTTGTTCTATTAGACATTCTTCTGTTTTCTGTTGGTGGTCCAGTTGAGCTTTCATCATCTGGACGATGATGACTTTAAAATCTTCCATTATGGACTTTTACTTAAAATGAGAAAGAAACAATTCTTACTACTTGAAAATTCTCTTCTCAATGAAAAGAAAAAATCAATTTTTTTTCCTTCGTGAGTGGGGGGGGGGACTTCCTTATTTTCCCGCTGGTTATTGTAACTATTAAATGAATTACAGTTTTAGACTGTACATAACAGAACGAGAACAACAATTTACATTTTTTTTCTCTGGGGAGGGGGAAGAAAAAAAATATTCACTAGAAGAAAATCTACTTACAGTTTTGGGGCACAGTTTACAGACAGTTTGTTAATTATTTACCGGTGTCCGATAATAATTTTTGCCTTGAATGTTGTAGGATTTGCTGCCGATATTTTCATGGTAAAAATGTTTGTTTCCTTTGAGTTATGGGATGGTTTGTTACTGCTGCAGTTAAGGTTCCACGTAGGCATGAACAACTTGTCAATCACTTATTTACAAGTTTTTTGTAAGCAATTGTTAAGCTTTGTGGCTTTGAAATTCTTGTTGACAATTTTTGTGGTGAAGAATTGTTGCGGATCCTAGGTAAGTTCAAATTCTTTATCACTAATTGATGTGGATGATGATTTGTTGAGGGTCCTAGGTAGTTCAAATTTCTTCGTTGCCAATTGATGTGTCCCTGGGAAAAGGTCACAAGAAAGGCTCGGACATGGTATATGGTTGGAATCAATATTATATTACAAAAGAGAACAGTCTACAGAGGAAATAGAATATAATAGTACTTAGCGCCAGAATGGCATACTAACAAATGAGTATCGTAGCTGCTACTACTTACTACTACCCCCGAGAATAGATAACTCTTGGTATTTATGTAGTCTGGTAGAGTTCATATTAGTGTGTAGGTAATTCCCCACAACAGGTCATCAATTTGGAATTGATTTATTACAGAATTCTAACATTGCTCTTTCAATTTAAGGGCTTCTATGTTATATCTAGGAGTTTTGTTTTGTTTTTTGGAGGTGGGTGTTATGCAAGCAAAATTGAGTTATTTTTTGGCTGGTCATGTCAGTTTGGATACAACTAGTCTGATCAGACTCAAAATAGTATTTGTACACTGAATTGTATATTCAAAACAGGTCAAACAATAACTGAGCTGTACTAAAAATTAAATTCAGATGACATGTCTCTTCCCATAGGCAGTGGAATGAGACCAACCTACACTTGTAGATTAAATAAAAGGTCCAGTTCAAAATTCCAAGTAGGTTATCTAAATCAATATACAACTGATGAAAGCTGGAGTGCATAATGGTTGAAATGTTATGATAACAATAACAATGATGAGGACAATAGTCCAAATTTAAATAGTTTAAATAAAGATAATCCTGCAATTCTACTCTTTATTTCAAAGTAAAAGTCACCACCCATAAAAACACCTACACTAGTCTTGAACAGTAAAGTCAGATATTGTTTGATAATGTTACATTAGCAACATCTGATGAAAACAAGATCAAATCTTTCATGCATAAAATAATTTGTCTATATTTTTGAGATGTGGTATTGTAATCATTTACATCAAAATTTGGAGGAATTTCTTTGAACATTTGATGTTTTTGTAAGGATGTGAGAGACTCTGCATTTTACCTCACAGGTTGATTATTCCTGTATTTTTCGGTTATCTGGTTATCATGTGCGCATACAGCCTAAGTTTGTCAGTGTGATTTTCTGTATATGTTGACAAAAACAACATCCACTGAGGCCCAATTCTGTATGTGGCAACTATGAGGACACTTTCTAGGTCAGTCCTTTAAGGCTCTTTCAACATTCTTATCCAACATCATGTACAATGCTTACTATGGTATATCTTAGTGTGAGCTCAGTATGTGTTGGTCTCATCATAGCTGAACTCTTGGGATCAAAGGTTCTTCTTGATGAATATTAAATTCAATTTAGACTTATACAGATATTTTCATCCTACAGTTTCATTTCTTTCCTCTTCCCAAATTCTGAGGCCTACTTTAAAATAATGTAACAAAATTGTCAAAATCTTAGCTGTCTAATACTTATAAAATCTGAGGTAAAAAGTACACCTGATTAGTACTGAGTAAGCAGATGGAGTCATGGATAGTCTTTAGACGTGTGTATGTAATAAACTTTAGAATAAAAGTCTATAAAAATAATACTTTTGATGTATCCTAACCTCAGCTAAGCAAAAAATCATAGATTTAGTATGTTTTCTATAAATATTTAACAAATTATTAATAATTACTTACATAATTTTCAAAATGAAAAGAAGCCATGAGCTATTTCAACAATAAAAAGGTTTTTTCAAAAAAATCTTTTTAAAATCTACAGATTATTAAAATTATTATTATAACCTATATATTTTTTGATGGACTAAGCCAACTTTAGTTCATAATCGCATTTGTTGAGCCTCAAATGCAGACAGAACTTACTAACAATGGCTTTTGAAAACAGTCTCCCAACATAAGAAAAGATTTAATATCTTTGTTTGACAAAGCCAATGTTGGCACAAGACAACATTTTTAGAGCACTCACTAAAGTTCATGTTCATTTTCAATGGCTTGCAAAACTGTTCACAGTGCACCATCTCATAAAATTTACTTTGTGCCTAAATAACATATGAAAAAATTGTTTGAATCTGATAATTTATCTAAAATTTAAAAAATAGAGATTATCTATCTATCTATCTATCTATCTATCTATCTATCTATCTATCTATCTATATATATATATATATAATGTTTAGTCAATTTTTTCATAAAAGTTTTCTAATAATTACATTATTGCTGGTACTATAAGTTTTTTTTTATTAAACAATTATCCTATCTTTGACAAAGCTTATTCTGAAAATTCATGTATTAATTACAAATAGTATAGAAAATTATTCATAGAGACATCAGAATTAGCATCAGGACTACTAGACATCTGCTCATTTTAATACTAATGTGATTGACAGTTACCTTTTTAGCCAGAAAGTGAGACAGCAATTCTAATTTCAGTCACTTTTTAATCTGCACTGGATTGTGTGGTAAATATTAATTATTTAAGTGTATGAGACAAATGTCATGAGATAAAAGAATAAGTAACTTCTCATTTGTTTCCTTCAATGTAAAGATGACCATTTAGATGAAATAGCCAGAAAATTAGAAGTTTTCAATAAGTTAAATAATATTTATATGCTGCTATAGAGACTCTAAGAAGCTGGTATTACCAAGTCTTTTTTTGCATTATGCTTGTGTCAAATTTCAGAATTCTCATTTCTGTTTCAAATATATCAGAAGCATTAATATGGCCACTCTCAATCTGATGCAGGAAATAAAAAGGCATGACATACTCATGGTACAAGCCACCAACCACAAACACTCAGAGAGTGTAAGCTTCCAGAAAGTGTCTGCAAGTGATGCACACCAAGTTTATGCCATATGTAATGGTCCTGGGAGTCATGAGAAATGAGGGCCATTTCACTTCTCCTCACAGACCCTCAGAGTCAATATTACTGCCTACCTTGAGAGTAAAGATATGATACTCAAGTGAGTGGCCTGTGTATGTTTCAGCAGAACTCACTTCCTCTCACATGGGTCAGGAGTTGTTGACTGAGAATTTTCAAGATCATCTCACCTCAAAACTTTGACATCCTTGCTCGCCTGATATGAATCCTTTGGACACTTATGTTTGAAGTTTTGTTAAGATAAATACTAACCAACACTTTGATATCAAGGAACTGTTGAAAAGCACCATGATGAATGACAACCTCCTGATCTAGGCATGCAGTCACTTACTGAATGTGTTTTTTTAAACAATCATTTTTTTTTTCCCAAGATGAATAAATGTACAAATTTTCTTTGAAAATCTACTGATTCTTTCAGTTAAATATATTTTTTCTCTATATTATTTGTTTTCAATTACTTAGCACACCCTATATATTTAGAAAGAGACAAAAAAAGAAAATTAAATTATCTACTATAAAAAAGATTTTAAACTGCGAACCTCATCATCAATAATAATAACTTTCCTGAAAGATCCAAATTACAGAGAACCAATATTATTCACAAATTCATGTCTCTTAACTGTGTTCTTGATGAAACCAAACTTGTAAGTAATTATATTGGATATACTACAACATCACTAACAGGAAAACATGTTACATCTCTCTGACCATAACTCTATGAGGTCTCACTTAAATACAAAAGGAGGCCTGCCAAACTCTATCTGTAACATTCTCATTGACAATACAAATATAACAGCATCATCCACATGAAAAAAAGGTTAAAAAAAGGAAAGGTCAATGCTCAGTAATATCAACTATGACAACAATGTGCTGATAGTGTTTGTAAAATAAAACATTCCTATAACTCTAGATACGTGCATAAAACAATCCATATATTCAGTTACAAATAAAAAAAATCATCCATGATAATGTCTGAAAGTATAGCCAAGAGACATAAAGCATAAAGCATAAGAGCAATTTCTACATGCTTTATGTCCAGAAAAGAAAAAATTATAAGACAATAAAAATGATTTAATGAAACTTGTTTGTATATATATATATATATATATATATATATATATTGTCATCTGCAGACAGATCTGTTTTGCTGTATCACAGCTCATCAGTACAGTTAGACTCCGATTTATGGGAACAATTGATATCCAATAGGACGTTATAGATTTAGTAGAAAACTCATTTAGAATTCCTGAGAATGTTTGTCTACATAAAATTTGTCTAAAGAATGCATTTGTTGTATACTTGGCTGCCTTGTAAGTGTTTCTGACATAAATCCTTTACTCTCTAGTTTGGTTTAATGATCTTTAAAAGATGTTGGATTAGTCTATTTATAATGCATTTTGCTTATTGATAATAACCAAATAACAAGCACTTGAAAAGTTTGTCAAAAATGAACAGCATCAGTATCTTATATAAATAAAGAGAATGGGCAAGGGTCACCAGGTCAGGTGTGACTAGATATTTAGAAATAACCAGATCATCAAACAACTGTAAAGGTATCATATAAATATTGTTTTTTTTATAATTTATAAAATGCTGAATATTAATATTTGTATTTAATATAAAGTAAGATATGTGGCGCTTTCTGAGTAAGAACAATAAGAATGATGTTCTATAAATAGTAGTTGTATACTTGTAAAACTCTGCTGTACTTCCAATGAAGAGATATGTACAAAATATGTATGAAAGATTCAAATTTTTTTCAAAGAAAGTGCAGGGTAGCAAAAGAGCTAGTCAAGGTTGGTTTTTATTCCAGTCAATCATAAGCCATTTTGAAAAACATTTGTATTTATCTCCTAAAGGGATAGTCAGAAGTTTGTGTGACAATTGATGAAAATTAGACTCAGTCAGCATTTTCATAGTAAACACACATAAGATTATTATAAAGAAAATATTTTTGGCCTAACTTGCAGCATATTTATAAAACAAAACAAAAAACAAGTATAAAAGTAATATTTATGCTGTCTTGAAGGTAAATGAGACATAGAGCTATGTTTAATGTGGGATTTTGCATACATATATATATATATATATAGAAGCAAATGTTGCCTGGTCACCATGACCCCTGCCATAAAGACATCAGAATGACCCATTATCCTTTGCTTTTAGAAAGATGAGCTATCTTAATGTTATCATCCCCAGAGATCAGGCACATCAACATCAACCTTTTTCCCTATCTTGCTTAAAGACAAAACTGGAATGGAAATCAAAGAGATTATTATCCTTAGAGTTAAAGAATATGGTTGTTGTCTTCTACAGATGGCTCAAAAATTAGGTATAAACACTACTAAGATATAGCAAAAATTACTTTAATTAGAGTTTATTATTTCTTTGTTTAAGGTGCTAATTTTTAAAAAACAAAATAAAAAGTTTCCATAAAAATTGCATAAAACTATATCTAGACACTATGCTGTCATGACTACAAAAACTAAAAAAACAATAATATATTTTCATTGAAACAACCAAGGAAAAATCATAATAAAAATATGGTGTTATCCTTACTGCTTCGTTATTTAAGAACACATCTTTTTTTTCTTTTCACTTTATCAATGAAACTCTAAACTCCTCTACTCTATTTTCAAATACTGTTTCTTTACATTTTTCAGATTAACTTTCATCCTTTTTATTTCAAACTTATCTGGTATATAGTTTTGGAAGAAAAATATCCATTAAAATTAAGAGGCTTAAGTTTGAGATAAGCCATCTCTTCTTGACAACTAATAGATATACAATATCACGTAAGATATATGACATTTTCTGAGATGTTTCCAATATTAGAAATCATATTAGATCAACGGATACATTTCTTATTACTTAATCTTGGCTGATAAAGAATGAGAAATTTAAACAAACAAAGGCAAACATTTTTTTAAAATAACATTGACAAGGTTTCACATTAGACATTTTAAATTCAAAATTATTAAAGTCCTGCTTATATTCGATTGATATGATGCTTTATTCCTTGTGTATAACCAATCACACAAAATACCTTTAATAGCAACACAGGGCTTATAGCCATATCATGTTGAAACACTGGTTCTCATACAATCATCAAAGTTAAGCGTTGAACTTTTCATCTTTTTCATTCAGTTTTCATTTCTTAAAATAAGTTCTTTATTAATGCCGTATTATACAGAATTATTCTTCATAACATTCATTTTGTCAGCAAATTAATAAATTTTCCAAATATTTAAAAGTGTGAAGATGAGTGGAACAAATCCCAAAAAGACACCGATTTAGGTAATGACCAAACTTGATAAAGAACTTATTTTTAACAAATGAAAATTGAATGAAAACAAAAAAAGCATTCTACTTTGGTATTAGTAAAGTTTGTGTGTTTCTATTAAAAATAAGTAGCTTCATATAGTCATTCTGATTTTAGATATGTCATTTCACTTCATTACATTTCTGTCTATCTGAAGATAGCGTTATCTATCTATTATTTCAACTTCATCCCATAGAGGGCGGTGATCTCCTTTTTCCCTCCATATGTGGTCAGTTATGTCTGATTTTTCTGTCTCCCCTCGTGTTACAGCCTTGCAATGTTCTTGTACCTTACCTGTTTCTCCTTTATATTTCTTTCCACAACTACATAGAATGACATACACACATGTCCTCCTCTGTTTGGGATCTTACTCAGGAGAGGTACCTGGGAAGTGTAGAACCACTTCTGAAGATTGTCCTGATGTTATATAGACCACAAACACTTTGTATCTTTTCCGATAACCCCTTCACATAGGGTAGACAGATCGAGACTGTTTTCTGAGAGTTGTTATCCTCATGCACCCTCCCTTTCATGTATGTTGGAGTTGTTGTCATGTACCTTGGATAATTGTTTTGCTGTAGGGTACTGCTTATACTGACCATTTCCTGTTTGTATGACTCTGGATCACCGCTTATGACTTTTGTTCAATGTTGACGATCCCTTTCTTTACATTGTATAGGTGGTGAGAATCGAAGTTGAGGTATTGTCTGGTGAATGTTGGTTTGCAGTATATGGATGTCTTGAATCCTACCTCTGTTTGAGTTATTAGCACATCCAAGAATGACCATACATTCAGTTTTCTTAATAAAGTTTATGGTCAGCCTTTCTTCTCACTTTCTTTTGCTATCTTCTGTCAGCACTGTGTCATCCACGTATCTTATATTTTTGAGATTGTAGCTGTCAATGATGAATCCTGGCAAGGTTTTTATTTCTCTCAGAATTGTTTCACTGTATCAGTTAAATAGATCCAGTTAGAAAACACATCCATCTCATACACTCCTTTTTGTATACCTGCTGAATTGACTTCCTATTCTTATGCAAGCAGTTTGCTGCCAATATAAATTCTTGATTATTCTAACATATTTTCCAAAAATGTTGAGGTTGTCAAGCATCTCCATCAAGTCTTTTTGGTGCACTTTGTCAAACGCTTTTGCATAGTCTATAAAGTACAGATAAAGGTCCTTCTGCATTTGTATTAATATTTCATATAGCATTCTGAACATGAATATTACATTCTTTGTTCTGGTATCTGTTCTGGTGTTCTTGTTTTATCTCTGGTCTGATTCTACTGTGTGCTTTATCCTCAGAATCTAGCTGATGAGTTTTGTTATGTGGCTCAGTAAGTTGATTGTTTGATGGAGTTCACATTCCTTTGCACCTGGCATCTTAGAAAATGCTATGAAAATTGATCTGTTTAGGTCTTCTGGTATTTTGCCAATGTTATAGATTTTGTTTATTATTCACATGAACCTGTCTAAGCCAAAGCCCTCTAAAAACCTCCACATCTCTATTACAACCTGGTCAGGTCCTGCTGCTTTGTTTCTGTTCAATTTGGTCATTACTGATTCCACTTCAGTTTTTAATACTTCTGGTCCATCAATGTTTTTGTGTATTGTTGGTTGCTCATTCTTGTTGTGGAAGAGATCACCAAAAAGCATATCACTACACAAAATTTTTCATGTTTCAGAACAATATTGTTCTTCATCAGGTGATTTTTTAAAAATAAATAGTGAAAATGATTTATTTTAGAAAATATAAGATGAATTCATGGTTATTCAGAAAATTAAGGCAGGTTGGTTGGAGGAAGTGAAACAATAAGATTGTGGGTGTGTCAGTATTACACAATCAAAAGTGAGAATTAGGTTGACCTTTTGAGTTGAACATTTGGGTTGCATGGAGAACATAGCTGCTAATGTCTAAACCTGACACTTTTTTATTTTGTCTGGGTAAGATACATATTAGGAACAAATATTATTCAAATGAGTAGACAAAATGTTTTAACAGCAGGTTGAATTTTAACACATCACTCAATAAATCCTAACTAATAAAACAACAACTTTTATGCAAAATTCGACTTCATTCATCAACATAGTCTCCTCCTAGGGTGATACACTGATTCCAATGCTTCCCTAACAATTTGATTCCTTTTGTAGAATGAAATATGCTTCAGTATCCAATATCACTTCTTTATTGGAACCAAATCTCTTTCCCTGGAGCATTCTTTTTAGGTCTGCAAACAGCCAGTAGTTACTAGGTGCCAGATCTGAAACAGTTAAAATTCTTACAGAACTTTTTAGTCCTAAAAGATAGAAATGCATGAATCTAACCTGAAAACTTAATGAAGATTTTACTATGTTTGTAATCAAGCATTGCGATGACTTCAAACTATCAGAATTGAGTGCAAATAATTTCAAGTGTCTGATATTTGTTGAGGGACTTGTTTCAGCTAAAGATGCTGAAATTAGATATAGAGTTTTAAATAAATTGGAAAATGAGCCAAACCTTACTCACTAATAAATAATGGAAGACTGTCAGAAATTCGTAAGCATATGCCAAGATTAAAAAAATATTGAGGACCATAAACCGTTACTTACAATCTTCAATTTCAAAAAAGATCTACCTGTACAGATGGGGAACAACTCTTTTACACTATAATTTCAAAATGTAGTTCCTACTGTCTAAAAAACTCTGTCATGCCAACAGACTGACCAAATTAATACTAGAACACAGAGAACCTCTTGAAGATGCTGTGATTGCTTCTCTCCGAATAGAAGGAGACTGTAAAACTACATTGTGCAACACAGTGAGGGAACTCTCTGATATCAGGCCAAGCACTTTGTTGACATGCTAAAAAGAGCTCTGAAGAAAGCTAGGTGCACCCCCTCCCAAAAAAAAGCCTAACAACAGTTCCTTCAGGTGTACAGAATAATGGCCAATGACAACACATCATCAACATCATTACCCCTAGCCGAGGTAATGTTTGTGCATAAAATCAGGTCTGTGGTCAACAAGCTACTTTCCAAACAAACAAAACCTGAATGAACAAACACGGGACCTACAAAACATTACCAACCTGGAGAGATATTTTTTTTTCTGGATGTACCAGAATAATAAATGTTTCTGGGAAATGAGTACAATTAACAAAAGAATAGGAAATATGGTTTATATAATTAAATGTCCTCTGTTCACTCACAAAAGATACTTAAATCAGATCTGGAAATACCTGTTGGATGATACTGACAGCAGTCCTCCCAAAGAAAAAGAAGTAATGGATGTCATGTTTGATACTTTTAATATAGTAATACCACAAAAACAGCACTTTGGAACAGCACTTTGTAAAAAGAAAAAGGAAAACAAAGGATTTTCTCGTTGTGAATTCAAAAAGGAAAAAAATATTAAGACTCCTTCTTGTTGCATTGATACTTAGGAGTGGGGTGTTATGGAGATTTACCTAGATGGCACATGGAACTCTTCTGAACTATGTATAAGTAGAAGTTCTGCTTTGTAGAGCATGAAGGCAGAGAGAGAGAGAGAGTGGAATCTATTCTAGTATAATTCTGGCATCCGAGCTAATAATTGGTCATTGAATATGTTTGTACTATTGTCTTTGTAATATATTTGTTTAACACTATTCATTCTTTGAGTCTTTCTAGCCCAATGAATGACAATAACTCAAGGTAATTGATGAACAAAATACCTTGTGCATCTCAAAAGACAGAGGCCAAAATCTAGCCTGCTGATATTTGCATCTTTGGTCGCTTTGGACGAATTTCACTTGCTGCTATCCACTCAGCTGACTGCTGATTTGACTCCAGAGTGAGGTGGTGGATCCATGTTTCATTCATTGTCACATATTTACACAAAAACTCTTTCTTGTTGCATTGTAGCAGTTGCAAACAATGCTCTGAATCGTTGACACATTGTTTTTGATCAACTGTGAGCAAACGTGGTAACTACTTTGAACTTAGCTTGCTCATAGAAAAATGTTCATGCAAAATGGTGAATATACTACCTTCTGATGTGTATAGCTCCTCTGCTATCTCATGCAACTTCAATTTACAATCAGCCAAAATGAGTTTGTGGTTTTGGATGACCTGAGTGCTCAGCATCATTTGTGTTTGTACAACTGCATTTAAAGTACACATTACAACCCCTTAACAATTGTTTCTGATAAATCAAAGTCCAAATAACACTTATCAGGCCACTGCTTTGCTTGCACAGTATTTTTCCCATGAGAAAGCAATGCTTTAACAGCATCTGAAATGCATATTTTGTCCCTTGTTTTGAAAACTTGCAATGGTAGCTTGACTTACTTTTAAGCAGAGGTGGTATATGTTTTTAACTTCCTTCAAAAATAATATGCACCAAAACCAAACATCACTTTTTGCCTATTTATTGGCAGTTAAAAGATGCAAATAAAACCCTTACAGGTAACATGAAAAATTCTGAAATAACAAGAATTTGTAAGTCATTCTAAGACATCTGCCCTCTGCCTAAATGAAAGGCTGCAGATTATAAGGTTGCTTAAAATTAAGTACTACTAAACCATAGAAATGAATTGACAGTATTATGTAAGCACCACAGATATTTATCTTTAAAATGTATTTAATTATAATGTTCATTTATAACTTATGCTCTAATATTACTTAAAAATTATTTTATTAAAATTAATGACCCACATAATACTTATTTGATACTTATTTGGTTTTCATAACTCCAATATACTTTAGTATACCATAATTACTCAATTCTAAGTTTAACCTAAACAATCCAGCCCCTTTAACAGATGAAGTAGTATAAAATTAAATTTTAAAAAACCTCAAATTCAATCTATTAAAAACTATTGTTTACTTATTTCAATAATATAGGTTCCTAGTGTGTATCTTGTCATGTGTTGATATTAGCAACTACATTCTTAAAGCAACCGTAATATTCAACTCTATAGTTCAACCTAATTCTCACTTTTGATTGAGTAATACTGATACACCCACAATTATATTGTTTAACTTCCTCCAACCACCCTACCTTAATTTTCTGAATAACCATGAATTCATCTTATATTTTCTAAAATAAATCATTTTCACCATTTATTTTTAAAATACCACAATATTGTTCTGAAACATGAACATTTTTGTGTAGTGATATAATACTTTTATTAACTATTGTCATAACAAAATTATAATATATATATATATATATATATATATGTGTGTGTGTGTGTGTGTGTGTGTGTGTGTGTGTGTAAGTGATGTTGTGCCACCTAGCAAGAGATGAAGGACTAAAGACTGTATCAATTAACAGCAACACAGTAACCGTGATGAGTCATTTAAAGTTGGCTGCTTTTGATATATACCCAGAGGCAGATACCCTCAGGGTATATTGTTTGTGCATCTTTACTCACTGGAAATGCTAACTGGATTATTTATCAACATTGGACTTTTATGAATAATTCAACAGTGCTGATTTTCTGTTCCTCTTTGTTCTTTGAACTTAGTGAAAAAAAAAGTAAATTGTTGAACAAACTTTACTACAGTATGATATTTCTCAGTAAAATAATGTATGAAAACAGGCTTGAATGAAATTACAGTTGGTTGTTGTTCAACACATAGGTTTTAAACATTGCTTTTCAGAAAGTGATATGCTGGACAAACAAATTCTTTTTAGTCTTTATATATTTCTTGTGAAATCAGTTCAGTATTTGTTCTTACTGATTAATCCATTAAATGTAGCATAAATTTCCAACATTTGAAATTCAGCAATACAGTCTTGGCCAAAAGTTTCTAAACCTACCTGGCAAAAATTAACATTTTTCTATTATTGTAGAATATTGCCTTATTTATTTTTACTTATTGCAAATAAACTGCAATATTACATCATCTTCAATTTTTAAACAATTTAACACCATTTTGGCAAGTTTGAATTCTGTGAAGTTATTCTAAAAAATAAATTTCAGTAAGTTTTTATACATTAAAAATGGGGGAAAAATTGTTACTTTCTGACATTCAAAGAGACGAAATAGTTCTATTACAGGTATTCAGTTCACAATGTTATTGCCAAGTGCCAAGCTAATGGCTCTTATTCTGACTGAAAGAAAAGTAGATGTCCCAGAAAAAAGCTCCATAAGATTATTGTATTAACAAATCCATTCTTTTATGATCTCTGATAAGTTCAAGCAAAAATAAAAATTCAAGTTACTTTGATTCTCAGAAAGGTCGGTCATAGGACTGTTTCTTGGTGATTGGTCAATGAATTTCAACTAATTCTGAAAACCTGACTGAAAATCTAGATTGACTGTGCAAAACAAAAAAGCATGATCAGTAAACAGAAGAATAATGGAGAAACATTATGTTATCTGATAAATCCACACTGCAGATGTTGTTGTGCATCAACATTATATCAGAAGGCCCCCAAGGAAGAGGTATGATGAAAAATTTATCATCCATTAAATGAAATAACCAGATGAGTTTGAAAAATCTGGTTTATAATTCCTGAGTTCTGGAACAACCATGAATGGTTAAAATTATTTGAAACTGTTGTAGAATAAACTAATGATTCACATGTGCATACATTTTAGCAGCAAATTTATGCTTGATGGTACCCCACCCCCATAGAGCAAAGAAAGTACAAGAAATATCTTAAGAAGGTCAAGTTTGAATGGCCTGGCATCAACCATGACCTCAATCTCATAGAAAGTTGGTGGGATTGCACGTAGAAAAAGGTTGTAAACTAACAACAAACAAATGCCAAAGCTCTTGTGGATATTATCAAAATATTGTCAGTCTCATAGCGATCATGTCTCATCATATTGAAGCAGTTATCAAGAAGAATGTGACCATACAAAATATTAGTTTATATTGAAAATCTAGATTTTAGTAAATTTAATACATTGAAATGATTAATACCTTTTTTGAGATTAGTAAGATTTTTATTCATGTTTGTTAAATTTTCTTCTGTCATTATTTTTATCCTCTTTTTGCATTTGTGCTTAGCATGTACCCCCCAATAATTGTCAACCTTAAATGAAAACAATGATTTTTTAAAAATTTTTATACAGTATATTTTTATACATTTTGGCAGAATTTAAAATGTGGATTTTAGTGTCTTATAGAAAAGTAAGACTAAAATTATATTTTACATTTTATGCTGTTTGCTTAATTACATTGAAGAATGCCAATAGTTATCAGAAAAAAATCAATAAGAATTCATAAGACAGACCTAAAAAGCCTAACAGTAGCACATTTTCTAATATGAAGTTCTTGAAGGCAAGATTTAAATTTAAAAATAAATTCCTGTAGTAATTGAATATCAAGACAGCTGTGATGATGATGATAACTCGCAGGAGTTGACAGGACCCCAAAGATCACCAAGGATTAAGAAAGCTCCAGATCAGTATGGTGAATGCGCCTACATGGCTCATAATTTAAATGACCCATTGACAATGAAAGAAGCCCCATCCAGTCCTGAGAAAAATCAATGGATTAAAGCAATGGAAAGTGAAATTTCTTCCTTACATACTAATAAAGTATGGGACCTTATGGAATTGCCCAGTGGACAAAAAGCTATTGGTAGCAAGTGGGTATTTAAACAAAAGTATAATGCTGACAGAAAGATGAAATACCATCAAGCTTGACTGGTAGCTCAAGGTTTTCTTCAGAAGTACAGAATTGATTATGACAAGACCTGCCCAGTTGTCAGATTTGAATTGGTGCAAATTATTGTGTTAGCAGCACAGCTTGACCTGAAGCTACATCAATTAGACATAACCACTGCATTCTTAAATGGTGAGCTGAAGGAAGAAATTTACATGAAGCAACCAGAAGGATTGAAAGTTAAAAACAAGAATATCTTGTATGTAAACTGAAGCAAAGCATTTATGGTTTGAAACAATTGCCAAGATGTTGGAATGAATCACTGGATTGGCAGCTGAAAAAGATGCACTTCAAGCAGTTAGAGAATGATTCTTGCATCTCCATACAATCTTCAGGAGGAGAAATCGTTATAGCTGCTGTTTATGTTGATGAGCAAGTCTCTGACACGTATCCAGGAATTTGTTAAAACATTATTGAAAATTTTCAATGTCATGGACTTGGGGAAACTACATCACTTCTTGGATGTTAAGATTGCTTATCCCGAAACATGGAAAATATAGATTGGACAACTGGCATATACAGTAAAAGTTTTGAAAAGATTTCAAATGGAAAATTCAAAACCCATGTCAACTCCAATTGAAAGCAAGATTAACCAAAGCAACTAAAGAAAGCAGGCTGGTCAACCAAGAGTTGTATCCATCAACAGTTGGAAGCCTACTGTATCTGTCAGAAATGTTGCAAGATTCTGCTCCCAGCCTACAATGGAACACTGGAAGTCTGTAAAACATATCTTGCATTACCTAAACAGTACACGAGGGTATGGTTTATTATATGACAAGGAGAAAGCAACCAATTTCCTGCGGTACTCAAATGCAGACTGGGTTGGTGATTTAGATGATCGCAGATCAACCTCCAGATACTTGTTCAAATTAAGTGGAGTGGCTGTCAGCTGGAGAAGTAAGAAGCAAATCTGTGTTGCATTATCAACAGCTGAAGCAGAATACATGGCATTGGCAAGTTCAACACAGCAGTATGGATGCAGCGTCTTCAAGGGGATGTAATAAGAGCTTCAGTTGAACCGATACTGATATACGAGGACAATCAATCAACAATATATATGGCAAAAAATCCACAATACCATGGATGAGCTAAACATGTTGACATTAAATTTCACTACATTTGAGAGCAGGTAGAAATGGGGACTATTAAACTAGAGTACTAGTGAAAAACAAATACGAAGAAAAAATTAGAAAAGGACATTATAAAATGGGACTCACTAAAGGAAGCGATAGTGATATCAGCAAACAATGTTGCCCCAAAGGAAATCAGATGTAGAAGAAAAAACGAATGGATGACTGAAAAGATTCTTGACATGATGCAAAGAAGACGGAAAATGATGCCAAGAATGGAAGAGAATACAGGAAACTGCACAAAGAAATAAGGAACAAATGCAGACAGGCAAAAGAGGAATGGCTCAATGACATATGTACAGAGGTAGAGAGACTGAGCAGGGCTACTAAAACAGACATACATAAAGAGATAAGAAAACTGACAGAACAAAAATCTTGCTCCTCAACAGGATGTACAAAAGCAAAGGATGGAACAATAATATTGGAGAAAAAGGAAATACTCAAGCGATGGGAAGAATATATAGAAGATGTTTTCCACGACGAAAGAGAGCAACTGGTAATACACAAAGATAAGGACAGACTGGAAATATTAAAGTCCAGAGTGGAAGCTGCAATGGCTAAACTGAATAGAAACAAAGCAGCTGGTCCAGACAGCATTAAAATAGAGCTGCTGTTAGCCCTGGAAGAATTTGGCATAGAGAAAATTATGGAAATAATAAATGAAATCTATAATAGTGGTATAATGCCAGATGACCTATGCAAATCTATTTTCATAGCATTGCGTAAGAAGCCAGGTGCAAATGAGTACAAACTACACCGAACTATCAGTTTAATGAATCATATTACAAAACTGATTGTCCGAATACTGATGAATAGAGCAAGAAGTAGAATCAGGCCAGAGATAGGACAAGAACAGTGCGTATTCGTCAAAGACACTGAAACAAGGAACGCTATATTTATGATTAGGATGTTTTCTGAAAGGGTAATACAAATGAAGAAGGACTTATCCCTGTGCTTTATTAATTATGCAAAACTGTTCAATAAAATATATCACAAAGAATTGATGGAGATGCTCAGCAGCCTTGACATATTTGGGAAAGATATTAGGGTAATTAAGAATCTCTACTAGCAGCAAATTAAGAATCTACCAGCAGTAATTAATAATCTCTACTGGCAGTGAATTCCTTGCATTCACTTACACACAAATACCCTTGGGAAAGGTATTAATCCATCACTTTCCTCCAGTTATGGGTTAAACAATAGGACAGATTGGGTTTTGTAGCCTTGGTCGGCAACCAGTCTACCGCAGAAAGTGATTTTTCTGTGTTGTTTTCTTTCTTTACTTCCCCTTCTTCTTTTGGTAAGTTAGTTGTTTTAACTTTCTTTTCTTTACTTCAAATAAACTGCAATCAGCATATGAATTACAACAGCTTTGTGGATATATTTTCTTTCGCAAATTATGTGTCAGCATACAGATATTGATGTAACTTCATTTTGTTTTTGTTGTTATATTTCTTTCTTTTTCGATACACGGCATAATTCCATTTTCTTCCTTCTTTTAACAAATAAGACTTTACACCTTCAGTCTTTTTTACTTATCCAGATTTACTTGTGATGAAACGGGCTGATCCATGCTATCATTTCCAAATGCATCTTCCTTCCTTCATCGTTAGCCGAGTCTAGCAAACGGTTCTTGCTTCATTGAGACTCAGCAAGTAACTGATTAGCTTTTTCCTTTAATTTTCTTACGTGACTTCTTTTGGCGGGAAATTTAACTTCTGCTGCTTCTACGATCTCCTGGTCTGGTTTATTCCTGTCTGGCTTTTATCTAGGTTGCCTATCCTTGACCTATTCCAACACTAGCACCGGTCATTCACGTGATCGACCTCTTGTTACTACGCAAAGTCCACCCCCATTTGCATAGGGTGTGTGTGTGTGTGTGTGTGTGTGTGTGTGTGTGTGTGTGTGTGTGTGTTGTGATCTATATATCACGTAACACATATTAAATATTATATTTTGAATTGATATCCTACTGGGTCTGATCAAAATCAGTTTTTCAGCCCTTTTATTTTAGTTTTTGCTTTGGGTTTGGCTCTAAGTAGGTTTAATTGTAGTTCTTAGTCTCAGCCATGATTCCATTTACTCAGAGGACTTATTTAACCTTCAAAATTCAGTTTATGACGAAAAAATCTTATTTGATATTGATACCAGGAAATGAAAATTTGACTTACATCCATTCATTTTTCTTTCAAGCTACAGTTTCGCTTTAAGTGGAAACAACTATTGCTTTTTAGTCTTTTGTGTCAACGTCCAAATAGCCTGAGCTCCAGGACCATGGATTAGTTTTAAAGATTTCATTACAGCCGACCAATGCTGGGCTATACTGCTAGTGTACAATAGTCTTCATTTACTTGAAAGCAATAAATACCAAAGATAGAAAATGAAATAGTAAGAAAAACAATACTTTCAGATGCAGCTGTGAATTCATTGTCTATGGAATCAATGGTAATAAGTCAGATTTTGATCTGGAATTTAGGCTAAGAGCAACAGTTTTCCAGAATTCAGTATTTTTCAATTCCATCTAGTATGTTTTTCAATTCTTTAAAGAGGCACTGCACGGTCCTTAAGAACCACATACCCTCAGGCTGTCGAGATGAGTTACATTGGTATGTCACTGAAGATATCAAAGGGGTCAGGTGTCTGCTAACTGATAGGATGAAAAAAATCATGATATGAGTTTCTTCAGTATAAGTTAGTCATGTTCCCAAAACCTGAAAAATTCCACAAAACTAATATAATCTGATTTCAGTTACAAAATATATTAATTCATTTTTTCTTCCCAAAATATGCTCATTTAGCATAATCTGTAGAATTTAATATTATGCTTACATAATTTAAACTAAAGATTTGCTTTGAAAACATTTGTGCATAAGTATACAAAGTATTTATTCTGTGAATTTTCTAATTAATTTTGTTTTTAGTAAAAAAAGCTTGAATTTTCTTACAAAAATACTCAAAAATTGTAACTGCACTTAAATAGGTTCAGTTGTGATGCTTATCCTGTCACTTTCATAAAATCAGATCTTGTTGGCTTCTTTTTTTTGTGTCCAAGTCAAAAATCATCTTTTATTACTGTTAAACTAATAATTATAATTCTTATATCCAGTGACCAAGCCTTAGTAACATTTACAATTTTTATAGTTTGTTAAATATGTAGTATATTGCATGTATTTTGGTGTACAGGTGTATATCTCTTGCATATATTGCACAACTGGTAAAATATGAATTATGTAAAAAGAAATAATTAAAAACTAGTTTATTTAAATATATTTATCTTTGTTAAAGATAAGCCAGTTTGAGTGCTGCAATTTGGCAGATCTCACCTTGGACTTTCTTAAAAAATTTTACAGATGATTCTATGATAGGAAACTATTAATCAAGTATCATACTGAAAATTAAACACACCCATATGAACCTTTAAATTCTTCTCTTGCTGTAGTTGTTGAGATTATTCTAACCTATTAGAATAGATGATAATAATTATCAGGTGAAAATAACTGAAAATATCTTTTTATTAAAGCTTTAGTTTTTCTAGAAATTGATCCAGCTTTTCATTTTCAATTTTTATTCATCAGCAAGATTTCTTCTCTTCAAAGAAAAAAAATATAAAATATTGGATGGAAAAATTAAAAGCATAGCAATTTTTGATTCAAACTCTTACTATTTTTCTTTTCATCTTTCAGTTTTTCTTCCTTACTACGCACTACCTTTTTCTCTCCCTCTAAATCATTCATATTATTCTATTCCTCTTTCTGTCTCTCTCCTTTATTATATCATTTTCTTTGAATTTCTTTTCCTCTCATCCTCATCCTTCTTCTCTTCCTCCTCCTTCTCTTCTTATCTTACTTTTTCTTCTTCTTGCTTTGCAATCATCTTCTTTGCTTGGAAAGTCGTCACCTAATTAATTTCCTGTTTGTTATCATGGAAGAAAAAAAAACTTAATTTCTTTTATCTTGTAACTTTTGTATTATTTTTTATTTTCATGTGTAGTCTCTGAAATAATTTTCACTTCTTTCATCATTTTAAAATAAATTTGACTTTTTAAGAGAAGTAGAAAATTCTAAAGCACAATACGCTCACAAATGTGCATACAATTAAGACATGCATGACTGTTGAAAGTTGAACTACATTCTCATTGATGATCAGAAGAAAATGAATAAATCAAGAGACTGAAAAAAATGAAAGAAAACAAAACAAGGCTCTTTCCGAAAAGGGGCAATGAAACAAGAACAAAAATTCATATTTCGGGTGAAACACTTTTCCCCTCGTCAAACCTGACATATCTACACACTCCTGGATTGCCTCAATGATTACAATTCTTCTTCTTTATATGCCGCATCCTTTTAGGGCATAGGTGATCATGGACCACCACTTGTTGCTATCCCTTGTTGCACTTAACACTTTTCCTCTTGGTATCTCTCCCAAAACCTGCTCCTCTATCAAGTATGTCTCACACTGCTTTTCCCTATCTCTTTTTCCCTCTATCCATCCCATGAGTATTAGATTCTCAAGCCTCATTACATGTTCCAGAAACCTCAGCTGTCTCTTCCTCATGCTAAATATAAATTTCCTTTTCATTTCCTTGCCGTTGCTTACATGCTCAGTCCATGGTATCCTCAGCACCCTTCTGTAGAATCACATTTCCATTGCTCTGAATCTCTCCTTCATCTTTAAAAAGATCATCCAGAATATAGAAAGACAGATATAAAATAACAGTCAAGTTCTCTCTTCTTTGTTTCTCTGTCTGCTTAGCTTTTGAAATGCATCCTGGGCCATGCCAACACATCTTCAGATCTCAGTGTCACACTTTCCATCCTCTGTCAGAACACTTTTCGGGTATTTAAATGTTTGAACATGTTTGATTTTAATAAAGGATTAGTGAACCATATTTACAGAAACTTGTTGATAAGAGTGAAAGTGTCACATTTGAAAACTTCATGAAAACTATGTCTGCTTTTCACAGACAGTCATGTATAAATAAAATCACATTGTTTAATTACTTAAATTTCATGTTATCTTCTTGAAAAATGGCAGAAATACCTTTACAAATTGAAATAAGTAAATAGAGAAATAGAAATAGCTACTAAACACTTTTAAACAGATAAGAAATGATATTTTTTTATAAAGAAATTATACTTTATCATATTGCATTTGTAAATTTGAATAAATGAACAAATGAAGCCTGTAATATGAATGAACCATCATAAATTTGATTTTTAGGCTCAACTAATAAATAAAACAAATGAGTTGTCAGAGATAATGTTATGCACAGACTACCTAGGAAATGAACTGTAGAAGAACAATATAACATTCTAACTTGTTCATTGTATATTCACTTGTTTCATGGCTGAATTAAAACAAGTCTGGTATCAATCCTTTGTCTGAACAATCATATAATGAATAATTGAATTGAAGCCATAGTGTGCTTTACTCATAATCTAAAACAGTTTTTCATATGATGTTAACATTGGCAAAATTGAAAAGCAGTGGGATAAGAGCAAAAAAAGTTAGAACTTAAATTCTTCCTGCAAAAAGAAAATAACTATATCTTCCACTAAATAAAAAATGGAAAATTCAACATGAATAAGACAGCAATTATTTTTGGGAAGTTGGTACAGATATTATACAAGATGATTTATATATTGATCTAAATTTTTATTGTAATCTGAGTTTTTTTATTTAAAGAGAAGTTTATGCAAATGATTATCCCATTCGAGGATAATGAGTATGAATTTCCTTAAATTGTCTTTTTATGATCATTTAGCTAAAACACAATATACACAATTAATGTGGCACCATTTAATGTCACCAGAGCAGTCTGAGAAAACTCCTCATCATTGTAATATCCATACTTGTCTAACCAATGAACAATGAGTAACTATTTAACTGTACTATAAAACCCTAGAACTACAAAAGACAAAAGAGAAGTTAACTGATTTATATTAAAAGCCATAAAGAAGGAAAATCAAAGAAAATGGTAGATAGAAGAATGATAGTCTGATTTGTCAATTAAGATAATTTTTGTGAAACACTGGTGTATATTCTTTGATAATATCAGACAACTTACAAGAGCATAGTATTTAACAAAGGTAAGCATACTATAAGGTAGAAACATTTCAATTCTTCAAGAGAATTCTTAATAAGTTTTGCTATTTTATAGTAGTGATTTGAAACAGTAAAGAATACATCTTCAAATGTTGACAGTGCTGCTCAAATGCTACAGGGGAACAGTTAAATATTCCCTTTCAAACTACACATCCATCTCAGCATGTTCCATCCATGATTTGGTTGAGTGAGTTTGAAGTTAGGCTCAACAAGATACATACTGAGAATGCACATGAGATCAAAAATCAGCAACACACTCACATATCAGTGATTATGGCTCTCCACAGTATGTGAGACTGTTCGCTATACATTGATCTTTCTCAAATAGACTGAGAAACATAGATGGTGCCTTAATAGTGGTACATGATGAGGAATAAAGCTATGGTGGAGTTGTTAAATTAGTTCAGGCTGATATCTTTGATGAATAGCAAAAGGAAGATCCTCTTTAATCTGATATGCATCTATTTAACTGCTTTTGCATCAAATGAGTATCATATTTATATATTACAGAAAGCAGTTCTAATTTCATCGTGGCACCTTGAGTATTGTAGCATAATTTGGATACACATATAACTTGAAGAACTGAGAGAAAGGGTTTTATGGCACTTTGATTGGAATTAACCACTGCATTTGATCACTTAACTCATATTGTCATAAAATTAGTCCTTGACATCTTCAGGATTACTTCTAAGCTGATGACACCTTTCTTTGCCTAATTTTGGATGCAATTAACTAACAAATATTATCACAGCTATCCTTATCAAGGTCTGTCTTGTAAAAATTAATTTGAAGGTATGAATACACATGAAATATAATTTATCCAAAAGGCCAGAAGAATTAAATCCAACTATCTGGAGCTTCTTTCAACTGTGACCTCTTGCCTTATATTCTCAAATTGAGTACTTTTATTGCAGGAAATTTGTACAAGAATACTCATGCAAATATATACTATTTTTTTTATGCAAGCCATCTTATTTTAGAGGAGATATTTGCATGGAGAGTGCATCATTTTAATGATATGGAGTGAAATTTACTACCCTTCCCCATCACCATCAATCTAAAAATTACAGAAAGTAGAATTAAGAAGAATGATGTTACATGAAATGAAAGCTGAACAAATGTAGGGTAAAACAACATATGCAATGAGAAAAGAATTAAAAGTTTATTTTTTTCTTTTTCGAGTCTGGGAAGTGCTTTATCTAAGCCTAAGTCACCATCTACTGATCACTGATATTTGAACTTTAACCACAATAAAATAAAAAAGAAAAGAAGAAACAGCAAATTAAATTATATCAATGTAGAAAGGCAGTCAAGGAGTTTTTTGTGGTAAACCTGCATAAAACTAATTCAATGTATAAATTAAAAAAATAACATGCACACATGCAAATGAAGCCATTTATATATATATATATATATATATAAATTCAAAGAAAAACAAAGGAAAGTGACAAGATTGCAATCTCCTCACAATTCAAATTCAAATTAAACAAACCAAACTCATGTATAGAATAATTCTTACAAAATGGATTCCTTGCCATTGACACAACTTATACTCCACAGTAACAAAACTGAAAACAACACATTTAATCTGATATTAAAATGCATAGAATGGTGTCTATTGTTCTATAAGATGTAGCTATTAAATAATAAGACTGGTCTTTATATAAGGTGAATCATATGTGAATCATGCAATAGACATTGACCAATGAGTAAGCAGAGATTACCTTTGAAAATTGCAATTTTCTCATATCTTCACTTCATTTTCCCATATTGCTTGAAGTAGGCATTTTTTCAGACATTTGTAAAAATTTCCAGTTCAAAAATCAAGCAACTTGAAATTGATTTAAAATTTTTGATGATATTGAACAAAATGGCTACTAAATATTTTCATGTCTTAACTGAATATTATGAGGAAGACTGCTTGTTACATTCACATGTCTGAGTGGCACATTTTGTGATGGTTGAAGAAGAGGATGGATTTTTGTCATCTTCAGATCTTCATGCAAAATTTGCTTCTTTATCGATGGAAATTATTTCTACAATCATTCAGCTGCTAAATCATTGATTATTTTGAATGATTTTGTTGTTTTTTTTTGTTATAATGTCCTACCCAGTTCTAATGTGCATCTACCATATTTATTGTATTTAACATTCTCTATTTCTTTTTATTCATCTAAAATAATTTTAGAAATTTAAAATTCTAGTTATGTGAATAAACACTAAAATATCAACACAATAAAACACATTTTATTGCTTTTAATCAAATATTGATTATATATTCTTTTGTTATTTGTATGATTGTATTCTCATCAATCACTAAACAAGAAATGCCTGCACATTCTTATGTTGATATAGCATCTACATAACTTCGTCTTTCTTTCTATGACCACAGATTTTAACAACTGTTTAGTTTATACCATAGAAAATCATGTAAAATGTCAGAAGAAAAAAATATGAAAAGAACTCACTTTGAAACCAAAAAGAAATGCATTTTTCATCAACATTACCCCTTTTGAAAATAAACTGAATAATCCTATCTAACTGCATTATCATTTGTATTTACTAATATCCTTGTATTTTTTTGTTTTTCTTTTAATTATTTCAATTTAACTATGTATGTGTAGTGTATAATGTTTACAACATTCCTCAGAGACACACTCTCTCTGCTGTGATGGTTTATCTTACTTGCTCCATCAATTTATTTTGAAGGAAAGTGAGTCATTTTCTATTTTAACTACACCTGCATACCTCTGATGGTCGTTTCTTGTCATGGTGGAGGGGCTTGCATGGTTTAATGACTCTTAGAGAGATGCCGTTGGAAGGTCTAAACTCCTGGTAGGACCACCCTTGGTGTCAAGGTAGAAGCATGACCAACCTCAAAGACACCAACAATGGAACAAGTGGATGAGTATTACAACAGATCTCAACTGTTGAATTAGTATATGCTACAGAAAGTGCCACACAAAATTATAAATGAGTCAGCAGCAGTCCGTTGCAATTTCATAATGAGATTCTGCACATCTAATTTCATATATGCCACAGAGGAAGGCCATGAAATCAATTGTGTGGGTGATTTTCTGGCAAGTTTAGTTCCACCTTAAACAAATTCATGTCATTGGCACTCTCTTCTATTCCGATTTTCTTTCACCTTCAGCCAGAATCTTGCAAAGCCATGCAGCAATAGGGAATGGATGACAGTAGCAGATTTTGGTGAAACTGAAAGCTTCTAATCCTGAAACTGCACATTGGTAGTGAATTTAGTCTTCAATGCCATTATCACAAAGTAAGAAAGCACCAAAGAAGAAATTAACAAGATAAAGCCTATGACAATATAAAGACCTAATCTTGGACGAATCTTGAAATATCCTAACTACAACCAATATTAAGTTAAAGAGAGTTTGTTTTCTACATCTAGGACATTTCAAAATATAAGAATTAATATAATAAATGTTAAATGCAAAATAATATGTTGGTAGAAGAATATTTTAAGAATATGTGTGAACATGTAGAAAATTAATGATAATGTTCTTTTTCATTATAAATGATAGGCTTACCATAATTTTTAAGCCTCAAATTAGGACAGTTTTAAATTTTTACGAGAGATTTAGTCATTTTCCTGAATTTCTTATGAATATAAAAACTTATTTAATATTTAAATCTGTAAGTGACATGATATGTTTTACTCTATTAATATTTGTTGAATCAAACCATATTCAGCACAAGGCTACTACAGTAGAGCAAACATTATTACATAAGAAATCTTTCTGTTCATAAATACATTTTTTTTTATATTTCTAGAAGTTTCATCAGTATAATAAGGAACAGTAGTATTTGTTTGTATTTCTGAGATGAGATAGTATTTACACTATTTATATTATTTGGACTATTGTCCACACCTTGGTTGCCATTTGTATGACATGTCGGCCATTGTACACTCTGGTCTTCTTCAGGTGCTAGGAATTTCAAACCAAACCCTTTATAGCAATCACTGGGGTATATCATTCTCATTCCTTGCACAAACAAGTAACTTAGAGTCAAGTTAGAAGGAGATAATTCATGACTTCCAAAGGAGGCTTTGCACAAGGAATGATTATGATATACCCCAGTGATTGCTATAAAGGGTTTGGTTTGAAATTCCTAGTACCTGAGGAAGGCTGGAGCATAGAACAGCTGAAACGTCATACAAATGGTAACCAAGATGAGAACAATAGCACGAATAATGTAAATTGTGGAGTAGTAGTAGTAATAATAATAAATTTGATAAAAAATATACATATTATCACCTACCAAATACCAAGGAACTAAATGTGTCACTATAAGATGTTATCCTCTTCTTATTTCTTTCACTGATTTTGTCCTTGCTGATACATTTACAGGGAGCGATGGATAAATTGTCGTCTAAATTACCCAATAATAAAAATTATGCTGACATCGCATTTTAACATATATATTTATGAAAATTACACAAAATATCTTGAAATGTTAAAGAGTAAATTTATTCAATAAAATTGCCATTGGCGTCAACCATGACCTCCAGATGACTTAAAAATTTGTATTTCTTCTAGACAGTCACCTTGTTTAAGATGGTCGATGCTAACATAATACTTTCCTTCAGTTCATCTTTGGTGCTACAAGAACTTTTGTTATTCTCTCACATAATAATAAAAAAGATTGCAGTCTGTGAAGTTAAATAGCCAGATGTTGGAGATGATGTGGTCAAAGAAATTATCTGGTAGCCATGACTGTTTGTGTCACTTAGTGCAGAGTCCTGCTGCCAGACAGGGACTCCTATCAGCCACCCTCCTGACTCAGGAGGGCAGCACTACCTCCTCAAACAACATGCATACATGAAATTAAAAATATAAATGGTGACAATTTACTCATCGCACCTTATATTTATATCTGTGGTTTTATACACACACACATACATATACATATAAATATATATATGTGTGTGTGTTTGTGTGTGTGTTAGTGTCATATGTTTTTGATTTTTTTTTTTACTTACTATTATTCTTATAGATGACAGATTTTTATATCCTATGTGTATAACTTCTTCAATCAAACTTTACATGAAGAAAACAGTTTAATTTGTACTTTCTAACCTTTCCAGCAAAAACAGCAGGCAGTAAAATGATTCCATACAAGTCCTTCTTTTGAAGCATAAGTCTAATAATCGAAGAAATGTATTTTGATAACTTAGCCTTTAGTTGTTTTCTCACAGAATAAAGCAAAGGTTAAAATAATTGCATTGCACTGTACGCAATACAAGAGACAGAAAGAGAAAGAGAGAGAGAGAGAGAGAGAGAGAGAGAGAGAGAATGGAGCTAACAAAATCAATACATAACTTTTGTAACACTAGAGTATACAAGCTGTGCAATATTTTTAGATGGTCAGATCAATTCCACAATGCATAATTAGAATCCACCTTTATTAAAAACCTTATAATCTTTTATAATCTACAGTACAGACAAAGCAAAATGATACCCCAACACACATTACAGTATAACCATGTCACACAAAAAAGATGCATTGCCTGCTACTAGATGTCTATGCTGTTTTGGAAATAGCACTAATCACAGAAACTCCAGTTTCAGCATTTCACAACATCTTAAAGATAAACAGTGATGACAGCAGGTAATATACATTTTGTAAAGATGTAAAAGTATATCCACAATATGTGAAGTGCTAAACAGTAACTCATTGCACCTGGAATTATTTTAAAGTGTAATTTAATCCGCACTAATTGCAGCTGTCTAAATAATTGAAATGATATATCTGAATATCTACCTTCAAAAAATGTGTGATCTATCTGGAAAATCTCCAGCTATTTAGAATCTCTGAAGAACTGGTTACATGGCCTTGACAATCAATCAGAAGGGACCTTGCTGTGAATGTGAAAAATATACTCTCCTCTTGTGTTACTCAGTCAGCATCAACATGAGTCACTTTGTGTAATGTGTTACCATCACATTCATAATGGCTGAATGAATCAATCAGCAGATGTACATCAAGTTCATTCATAGAAAATTATCTAAATGTTTAGGAAGATTTTCAAAGAGAATTCAGTGAGAAAATCCCAGGAAGAATTTGCTATAAGCACTTTTTGGTTAGAAATCCATTGACAGTCAATCACATTCTGGAAGACCTTCAATAAGCAGAAAACTAAAAAATGTTGAGTGTATGAAGGCTGCAATCAATGACAATTGGCAATGACAATGTGAGAATTAGTCCATGGAATTCCTAGATCTTTTAACTCATGTAAATATTTTTGACCCAGCCTTACTACCATCCAGATTTTCCCCCTTATGATTTTTCCCAAAGCTAAAATTGCCATTAAGAAGGAAGAGATTTCATTGTGCAGACAAGGTTAAAGATAAACTATTGTGTTATGAGGCAAGCAATGATGAATGTAAAAGAAAACTGTTTTAAAAAGTGGAATGGATGCTAAGTATGTGAGTTTCCAAGTAGAGCACTTTGAAGTTCAAACTAAGTTGTCATTGTTCATGGTAGGTTTCTTTTTCAAAAATTTTAATTGGTTGGGCTATTTCCAAATAAATTTCATATTCTTCTACATGAGTTCAAATCCTTGAACTCCTGAAATTTTACTTATAAATAAACAGAAAAATTAGTTATTTTCTTTTTGTAGCAGACATATTCGAGTTACAGTTCTCTTCAAAGAAATCATGCGTTGATTACAAGCCAATGTATTCTTCTTCTTCTATGTGCCTTGTTCTTTCAGGACGTAGGCAATCATGGCCTTCCTAGTCTCCCTATCCCTGGTGGCTTTTAGCATGCTTTCTCCTGTAACATCTTGCAGCTCCTGTTCTTTCATCCACCTGCTCAAGTCCTGCAAATCTGTTACCTGCTGTTTTCTTATGTCTCTTTTTCCCTCTGTCTGGCCCGTTAGTATCAGGTCCTCTTATCCCCCCCTTCCTCACTGCATGTCCCATGAACTTCAGTTGTTTCTTCTTGATGCTCAATATTAATTTCCTTTTTGTTTCCATTCTTTCTAACACCTCATCATTGCTCACATGCTTGGTCCACAATATCTGCAGCACCCTTCTGTAGGACTGCATTTCAGCTACTTGAAGTTTTCCCTTCATCTTTGTTGATATTGTCCAACAGTCACTGCCATATTGAATAACTGACATCACATAGCAATCTAGTACTTCTTTGTTTCTAGTGAAAGTTTCTTGTGTCTTAATACTTTACTTGCCTTCTGAAACGTGTCTTTCGCCATGCCAATTCACCTTTGGATCTCTATGTTGAACTTTCCATCTTCTGTTAAGACACTTCCCAGGTATTTAAATGTTTGTACCTGCTTGATTTTAGTATCCCCCACCTGTATTTGGCATTTTGGGTTGCTCTTTTGATACTAACTTTACTGAACAAGATATTTTCTATTTTGTCCCTTTATATTCTGCTATCCCTTAGAAATATCATAATTTTGTCATTTTCTCTGGTTAATATGTAAAAATTATATTGAATCATTTGTTATGTTCGCTGCTAGGAAAGTTGGTTTGTGTTAGACATTTTTTCTTATCAGAAAGTATCTAACACACTTATAAGTCTACTATTGGGCTACACCTGGTCTGATGTTTCTGCTATGTATCTAAAGAAAGTGACTGTTTCTTCATTTTATATATATATATATATATATCATCATAAAACCAGGACCAGATACAATATCACCAATCATTGCAAAAACATTAAAAAAAAAAAATACCATAATGCGATATATGACCTAACAGAGAAACAAAAGTGAATCTACTCCGAGTGGGCTGATTTAAAATCCAACAGCAGACACCAATGGCTCTAACATATATATATATATATATATATATATATATATATATATATATATATATATATATATATATATATATATATATATATATATGAGTTGAATATATTGTTTTTACCCATATGAAGCAGATTCCATAATTAATTTAATTATGTTTTTCCCTTTTTTCTATTTCCACTATTATTATCTGTTTTTTCTTACTGTTATTATATATTTTATAGTTGTTTATTATTATCATTCTTCTTCTTCTTATTTATTATTATTATTATTATATTTTTATACTTCTATTTTGTTTTATTATTCACTATTATTTATTATGGTATATCATTTATACTGATTAATTGTAATATTGCAATGATTTAGTATGGTAATTTATATGTAGGTTTCTTATTTATATATTATTACTTAATTATGTTTTTGTAATAATTTTAGTCCATAGATATTTAGTATTTTATTATTTCATTGAAAGATTTTAATTATTTAAAAAGAAAAATATTATTTTTATTTATAAACCAGTTTGCTTAAGATTTTATACATTATTTTCACTAGAATTTTAAACAGAAATATATTTTGTTTACAATTCATACTTATATATGCTCGCATTCATACATGATCTTTCATGCACATACATTCATACATAATACTCTCTTGATATTTAGAAGAGAAAATAATTCCATCACTTGACACGTGTATCGCTCATTTCACATATTAACTCTACTGATGTATATTCACACATGATTTTTCTTAACACATACATTCATAACTGATTTTCTCATTTTATTTAAAAAGAAAATTTGCTCCATCAATTGACGCATGTGACAATACTTTTTATGTATTTTGAACGGAATGTATTTCATAACTGTCATTCACACATACTAACGTTATCAACATATACACACACTTAGTTTGTCTATGGTTTGGTTACGATTAACACACATTGTTTTTGCTTACATATACTTACATTCATAATAAACTTCTAATGTTTTTATTAGGCGTTAGCACACACACTTAAACAGACATAAGTTTTTTCTTCTACATTTAATATTCCTTCATTGCTTTATCACATATGACATGTATATGACCAATGAAACTATACCTCAATACAACATACTATCTATTGGATTTTTAAATCATTCGTCTTTAATAAATCTCTGAAATAGCTTGTTAAAGTGAAACATGTTAGATTAAAGACACTTTTTTCTTACTCATTCTTTACTTATTCCATCCATAAATATATATATTACATTGCATTTGACTACATGGTTTTGTTGTCATTTCGCGCTATCCCGCAGTGTGACGTCATAAAACCCCATTGCAAACTTAAGAACTGCGTTTATTTTTGGTAACTATTGCTGTTGCCAAGCGGAGTTTTATGTCAACACAAAATAAAATCGTCGGTGATGGTGGATTTTATAATATTTCAGTTTAAACAACCTCTCTGAAGATGGCTCATGTGAGCCGAAAGCTTAGAAGAAAACTAAAAAATAATTATCCAAATGTTAGAGAATTTTTGTCTTTATTTTCAACTGAAATTAAAGCAAAAATACGACATTTAGAACAGCTCATGATTAAACATAATAGACATTCATTGTCTCTTATATTTAACAGCATATGTTTAGAAAAAAAAAATATATATATATATATATGTATATATATATATATACATATATGATGTGGCCTTGGTTTTAAGACCACTCAAAGAAAACACGAACACAATGGATTGGGTTAAATACATATCATAAATACAGATAGTCAATCAAATATAAGCGCTTAGCAGAGTCTTGAAGTATCGCAATAATGCTACTACTACAGTTACTCAACTTAGTCCCCCACCAAGTACTGTCTCCTGGCTTAAATAGAATCTGAATGAGTTCACTCTATGTGGGTAATGCTCCCACAACAATATATATATATATATATATATATATATATATATATATATACTTTCTGATTTCTTGTTGTCAGGTATGATAAGGTAATTTATTGTCTCTCTTATCCTCAAAAATCCTAACACATTTTTCTTACACAGTTTTGTCTTTCATTCCAACTTGAAGAAGCCAAAGCCAACATGTTGGTGAAATGCTATATATAGGCATTTCCATGTTGTCTCATCATCAATATAATTGCTTTAGAATATTTTATCTATAACTGTCAGGCTTAAAATTCATTGGCTTTATAGAATTTAGTTTTTCCAGTCTGTTAGACATTCTGGTATGCTGACGTTTGTTACTGACTGATATTAAGACTTTTGAATAATTATTTTCAATGGCAAAAATGAATGATTCTACTATTCAAAATTTTCAGAATATAGTATCTCGCTGCATATAAATAAGAAGTGTCACATTCAACAGACAAAATGTCTGATTAATTTTTTTTATTTTTACAATTTTCAAATTTATACATTGGAATCAAAAGTTAAGCGATATTTACCAGCAAGTTACATATTTTTATGGCTTTTTAATCTCATTAATAGTAAAAACACATCTGATTATGATAAAATAACTTAGTGTCACGTATATTTTGTTATATCAGGATGATTGCTTCTGTTTTTTGTTTTTTTTTAGTTTTCAAAGCTAAAGACATGGTTGGGGAAATTTTTGCTGATATCAATCTCAATAAATACCTTAGATTAAAAGATATTTTACTATAAAAATATCAAAACATCAAACTTAATGTTGTTTATGAATTCTCATGTCCTTTGGGAGATTGCATTGCTAATATCAGTAATCAAAAAAACATTAAATTCTTACATTTGCCACACATGCAGCCACCCTTGTAAGTTAACTTGTCATTAATTGAAACTGGTAATTCATGCATATGTCGATCGTCATAATCAAAATGCACTTATTATATAATAAATAATACTAAATAATACTAATAATACTAAAATACTATATAGGAAAAGAAACACTCAAAAAACTTAAAGATCATATACTAAAGAGACAATCTGCAGTAAATTTTCTCACAGAAGATGGTATTCTATAGTGTGCATACAATAGATATTATGCATATAAACTAATACTAATATGTATAAATATCTGATGCCCATGTTCTAGTGCAGACTAGTGTAGGAAGTTTGTGAAATGGCTTTGTACCAAATATGACTGAGCCCACCACATTCAGAAAAATCAGAAGGTTGAACAAAAGATAAGAGTGTCTTGTTTGAATTAATAAGCGTAAATTTATTTAACAAGAAGAATGACATCAGTTTTGTCGTTTCAAATAACATATATGTTTGAAAGTTCTGCATAAAGTTTTTCTTTTGAATGTATGTTCAAGAGTTCAGTTTTCTTAAAGCGTGACAAAATAAATTTGTGAAGAAAAGACAAACCTGGTGTTGCTGTGAGTGTATACATTTGTAGTACAGGAATAAGTTTATCCTGAGTATGAATGAGAATGAAAAATGATGTCTTTTTTCTTCTTTCTTTTTTTGTTGCCAACAAGTAAATGAGGAAAGGGGAGAATCAATTAGTGTGATGCTAAAGAAAGAATGAGAGAGTGAGAAAATAGCATGTCACCTAGATAAGAAATCCAGTTGATGACCTGTGACTCTCTGAAATATTCTTTCTTTCTTTGTTGATAAGTACATATGAAGAAGGAGAAAGTAAGAGAGTAAGAAAATGCATGTCACCTGGATGAGACATCCACTTGACAACTTGTGACTCTCTGAAGAGAAAGGCAAAAATCCATGCATATTTATGTGTTTATGGAAAACAAAATTGGATCGACTTTTAAGATATTTTCTTAACTACTGCTTAGCCAATAAATAAGTGGTTGTATCAATTTTGTTTTCACAGATTTCTGCACATTATAAAATTTAATGAACCAACTGTTTTATAAAAAGAGCTTTTTCATTGGTAAATCTATAAATGTATATGCTTTTTTTTATTGGTTCATAAAAAGGCATAGATGTGTGTAAGCTCAAATTTTCTGTGAAATTAAATCTGACAAAATCTGACACTAGTTCTATGTAACTATTTTACACATAGCATCATTGATATGATGCATGTATATTTGGATTTAGATTTCTTGAATTTTCTTCTTCTTCTATGTGACTTGTCCTTTCAGGATGTAGAAAATCATGGGTTTCCACATCTTCCTATCCCTGGTGGCTCTTAGAATGCTTTCTCCTGTTACACCATGCAAAACCCCTTCTGTCATCCACCTGCTCAAATCTGTTATCTGCTGCTTCCCCCGTCTATTTTTTGCTCTATCTGGCCTGTTAGCATCAGATTCTCCAAGCCCTCCTTCCTCATTGCATGTCCCAGGAACTTTAACCTTCTCTTCCTGATACTCAATGTTAATTTCCTTTTCATTTCCATTCTTCCCAAAATCTCATCATTGCTCATATGCTCAATCCATGATATCCACAGCATCCTTCTGTAGAACCACATTTAGTTGCTTCAAGTTTTTCCTTCATCTTTGATGATATTGTCCAGCATTCGCTGCTATATTGAAAAACTGATATCACATAGTAATCCAGTACTCTCTTCTTTCCTATTTTCTAATACTCTACTCAGCTTCTAGCTTCTAGAATGTGTTCTTTGCCATGCCAATTCACCTTCAAATCTCTGTATCGCACTTTCTGTCTTCTGTTAGAACACTTCCAAGGTATTCAAATTTTTGTACTTGCTTGATTTTAGTATTCCCCACCTCTATTTGGCATTTTGGGTTGCTCTTTTTGCTGATGACCATGTATTTGGTTTTCTTGCAGTTTATTTGTAGTTCTTTTTTTCACTCTCTTGAGCTACCTTCTTTAGAAGGTCTTGTAGTTTCCTTTTCATGTCTGCTATCAGCACTGTATCATCTGCATACCTTATGTTGTTCTAATTGTGACCTCTGATAGCAAATTTAGCTTTTTTTGGATGACTTGTTTATGGGATGCATGTTCCTTTTGTGTTGTATTGTATAATAAATCCAATATTTCCTTGAATTTTTCACTTGTGGTAGAAGACAGTAAGATTCCTTTAATATGTACAATTTCAGTGTTGATTAGTTGTAATTCCTGTTTGGCTGTGTGCATTTGCCATTTAATGAGGTTCCATTGAAATTTCTTGGTGTTAGGATCATTTAATGCTGCGGCATCATGTAACTTAAATTTAGTGTATCGAGACAGCAAATAATTTTCTAAACATATACTGTTAAATATAAGAGACAATGAATGTCTATTATATTTAATCATGAGCCATTCGAAATGTCATAACCTGTCTGAAGATGACTCATGTGAGCCGAAAGTTTAGAACCAACTTAATAAAAAATTATCCAAATTTTGGAGAATTTTTGTCTTAATTTTCAACTGAAATTAAAGCCAAAATATGACATTTAGAAAAGCTCATGATTAAACATAATATACATTCATTGTCTTTTATATTTAACAGTATATGTTTAGAAAATTATTTGCTGACTTGATACACTAAATATATATATATATATATATATATCTGAGTGAGTATAGAATGAGGGGAGAAAAGAAAAATTTTGTTCCCGTCCAAAACATTAATTTAAAACAGTGCTCAATATATGATGTATAGAGCTGTGAATATTTATTATAAATTATGTTTTAGAACATGTACGTAATTTTTTTCTGTATATGTCCTCTTCTCTATAGTATAATCATATGGTTGTTTCAGTGTTTGGACTCAAACACATCATCGGGAGAAGTAAAGAGTAAGAGTTTGGAATCATTCTCTGTTTATATTTGGTTCATTGTTGTTGTGGGGGTTGGTTGGGGTTATTGATAATTAAGTGAATGTGTCTTTCGTTCTGACCATAAGACTTTTGAAGAACCTGGTGTGTAAGTGTGAAATTGTTGATTAATGGTATTATCTGTTGGAATGTATGTTTTATCGGTCGGGTATATCTTTTGGTTAGAATTTCTAAGAGAGCGGCATGTGGACTGGTCAGTTTTATGTTACGTCTATCACAGAAACCCCAAAGCGAAAACCTAGCCACAGGATCAAAGTAAATACATGAATTAAGTCTGCTAACAACAGACATAAATCAATTAAACAATAGCCAACCACAAAACTGACCACTCCACACACCGTTCTCTTAGAAATTCTAACCAAAAGATATACCCGACCGATAAAATGTACATTCCAACAGATAATACCATTAATCAACAATTTCACACTTACACACCAGGTTCTTCAAAAGTCTAACTGTCAAAATGAAAGACACATTCACTTAATTATCAATAACCCCAACCAACCCCCACGACAACAACGAACCAAATATAAACAGAGAATGATTCCAAACTCTTACTCTTTACTTCTCCTGATGATATGTTTGAGTCCAAACACTGAAACAACCATATGATTATACTATAGAGAAGAGGACATATACAGAAAAAAATTATGTACATGTTCTAAAACATAATTTATAATAAATAGATGAGTTGTGAGGATATATATATATATATATATATATATATATATATATATATATATACACACACACACTCAAATGCATAAAAAGTCATTGCAGAAATACAAACAAAACAGATTGGATAAAAATAAATGGTCAATGCCAAACCTATTTTCAAATAAAAATCTCTTTTGATGATCTAAACAGAGACTGATGTAAATTTAAAATGAACTAGCCATTAGCAGATTTTAAAGGTTTTACTTTTTCAGTCATTGAATTTATCATATCTTCTAGTTTGGTTTATTCAAGCAAGCTACATTCTAAGCACAAAGCAAATCTTTTATTTATTTTATTTTTATTTTTGCAGAAGAACATTTCTGTTTGTTTTGTTACATGATCCAAAATGATTCAGACATCTTCAAAAGGAAACTTGTCAGGAAACTGACTTGGCCATGAGAATTGTTGAAGGCCTTTTTTTAAAGCAATGCCAATCTTAGTTCTTTTCTGCTATGTGACATGAAACTTTATTCTCTGTGAAAGAGGTTTTGCTATTTTTGTTCAAATAACCAACATGGAAGATTGAGATATGGCTTTTCTGTATAACAGATCTGTATCTTCCTGAATTAATATTTCCTATAAACACCCCAGGTGTTCCGAATGGCCAGAGCTGTAAATTATTACTTATAGTATAGATAAATATCCATCATGCTTGACAGTGGGAAACACACTGTTCAAATAAAATTATTGGTTATACAAAAAATTCTTTTCAGACAAGTGTATATTACCTTAATTTTCCATTGTTTCCTTTTGATCAACATTGACTTTCTAACTGCTATATCATAATTAACCTGTGATGAAGATGATGTACTCTCATTCTTAAATTGATTTCAAAAAATGTCATGTCTGTTGTTTTAAAATAAGTTCAGTATGTTCATTACATTACAGCTTCAGTAATAATGACACCAACAGCAACATGTGTGACTTATTTAAACTATTTTATTATCTTTATAAACTCTCTAAAAAGGAAACCAACATTAACAACTAAACAAGGAGCACAGCCCAATGATTGTACATAAAACATCTGTCAGTAGAGATGTCTTCAATTTCTTATTTTTTTGCACCTTTCTGAAGGCTTGGCTCAGGTTAGATAAAATGGTTTTCTTTCCTTCATTAATCATTTGTACAATTACAAAGTTTAAACTTGATAGTAGAATTCATAATAAAAGCTTGCAAAATGAACAGTTAAAAGTCTTTGATGATTTTGATAGAATTTTCTTCCTGCCATTGATTTTAAACATTCCTTCTGTTTGGAAAGGTCAGTCAAATAAAATTTTCTACTCAGCACCTGGAGAAACAGTTCTTTGTATTTAGTTTCATCACTTCCTTGTTAAAATCAAATAAATCCTTAGTTTGTATTCATAAAGAAGTGATGATGCTGATGATATCTTTAAATGTATATTGAAGTGATGATGCTGATGATATCTTTAAATGTATATTGAAGTAGTGATTACAAGAAAAGGTGTTAAACATGTACTTGAGACTCATTACTTAAGTAAATAATTTTGCAAATATTCATTAATGTTTTTTTAATCATATTTAAAATTGATTTTATTTATAAATTGTTTGCTCTGTTATTTGATAATAATAATAATAATAATAATAATAATAATAATAATAATAATAATAATAATAACCCATTTAAGAGAAGGAAAACTCCAAACAACAGCCCGCAACTCAAGGTGTTAATTGTACCGAATGGCTACTGCATTATGAGGTCACAAGTGATTCCCTACAGGCTTTAGAACCCTGTTTGTAAAAGACTGTTACTCAATGTGCCGGGCAACTTTGGGAGAACTTTTGTACCCGTGCGTCACTCGTGGGAAAAATATGAGAATTACAAATAGAAATAAAAAATACAGTATGGCTCTTCCAGTGGTGAAACATCTGCCATAGGAACAAACTCTTATACAAAGAATGAATCTTCAGATCCCCACAACCAGGATAATCCTAATGATGACCTTGAAAATTCTCCAGCTAGATCTATAACTGTATATTTAAAGAAAGAAAAAATAAAATGGTCTCATGAGGAGTACAAAGTCATTATGACTGCATTTCATGAAGCGTTACTCAAACCTCAAAAAACATCACTCGCCAAACATATGACATTTGGCGAGAAAAGGTTGGACAAACAAATAGAAAGTACATTGTATTCCAGTGTACGAAGATACATCATGCAAAATAACCAATTGACAGAGGCTGAAATTAATGAGATAAAACGAACTGCAACCAAAATAGAAAAATCAACAAAATATGAAAGGGAACCGGAATCAGAAATCAAAAGTAGTAACATCACACAAGCCACAGGTCATAATGTAGAAACCATGATACACACAAATAACTGTGATGATAATGCTGTAAGTTTAGAAGTGCTGGAAAGGTGTGATCTGAGTCAGTTAGAAGATGGCAATAAAACAAGTTCAAAACACATTGAACAGAATTATTTTACGGAAAACAAGAACAGTATACAAGAAGCCAAGAAAGAAATCAAGAACCATATAAGTCAGATACAAAATATTGCAATGGAGGAATGCAAACAACTCTCCAAATTACAACCAACAAAGCATAACCTCGAGACTATTAAGCTCTACAATGAGGCGCTCAAATTAATTTTAGATGAAGAAGACACTCATATAAATCTTAATGAAGCAATATATGCATCAGCAATAGCAGCAACAAAAAAATTGAACATCAAATTAAAAACAAGGCAGCCTCGCAGACATGAAGATCCATCTTGGAAAAGAAAAATAGAAAAAGAAATCAAACGACTTAGAAGTGAACTATCAGTACTCGATGAGCTGACAAGAGGAATAAATGTAAGAACTAAAAAAGGCAGAAGAGTTGAAAGAAAATACAACATTAGAAATGAAAATGAAGTCCTATCAACTAAGGAAAAAATAAAGCAAACAATACAACTGAAGGCTCAAAGAATAAGACGCTATGAGAAAAGATCAAGATTCTACACAGACAAACAAGATTTTTCAAACTCATGCAAAGAAATTTTACAGGGAAATAGGTAAAAGATGAATTGAAGTGACAGTTCCCCCCAAAATGGAAAAGTTATACAGTTCTGGGAAAAAATATGGGCTTGCCCTAAAGAACATAACAAAAAGGTAGATTGGATGGCGCAAGAGATAGAACAAATGAAAAATAAACCAGAACAGACATGAGCTGGAAGTACAGAAGAGGATGTTAAATGTGCACTGAAAAAAGCACACAATTGAAAATTTCCAGGTATAGATAAAATTCCTAACTTTTGGCTATATTATTTAAACACAGCACATAAAAAACTAGCCAAAGAACTTCAAGAAATGGTTAACGATTCCACTAAAATTCCTGCATGGATGACAAAAGGAATTACATTTCTTCGACCCAAGAATAGTGACACAAATAACCCTAAAAACTACAGATCAATTCCAACAACATACAAACTGTTAATGTCTATTTTAACAAAACAGACATATTCTTGGAAAGAAATGACATGCAACCACTTGAACAAAAAGGGTGCAAACATGGCTGTTACAGATGTAAAGACCAATTACTTATTAACAGGATGATCTTGGGAAACTGCTACAATGCAAAGAAAAGTCTTAGTACTGCCTGGATAGATTATTGTAAGGCATTCAATAGTGTGCCACATTCCTGGATCTTAAAGACTTTAAATATATACAAGATATCACCCGTCATCATCAATTTCATCAAACAATGCATGTCTATATAGAAAACAACCCTTTACCTCAATCATATAAATGGAACCTATAAGTCTGATGAAATAAACATCAAAAGAGGTATATTTCAAGGTGATTCTTTGTTTCCCTTACTATTTTGCATATCATTAATAGCACTAACCAATCAACTTAACAAGACAGAATGTGGTTATAAAATAGCCCAAAAGAAAATAAGCCATCTATTTTACATGGATGACTTAAAGTTGTATGCTAAGAATGATAACAAGCTAGAAGGTCTTCTGCAAACTGTAAAATGCTTTAGTGAAGACATTGGAATGAAATTCAATTTGAATAAATGTGCTAAAGCTACAGTTTTACGAGGATCGCTACAACAAACATCCTCAATTAGCTTAGACTCTGCTGCAAGAATAAAAGATTTAGAGCCAGAAGAAGCTTATAAATACATAGGTGTAAATGAGATTGAATAAATTCACCATAAAAAAATGAAAGAAATAGTGCATAAAGAGTACTATAGAAGGCTATGAATGATATTAAAAACTGAATTGAATTCTCGGAACAGAATTATAGCCATTAATTGCCTTGCCATCCCAGTGGTCCAATATAGTTTCAACATCTTGAACTGGACTCTAAACAACATCAGACGAATGGATTCTAAAACAAGAAAGCTTCTTTCTAAGCATAAGATGCATCATCCAAAGGCTGATGTAGATCGTCTATACATACCCCATAAAAAAGGTGGAAGAGGTCTTATTCAGCTGGAATTGTCATACAAGACAACAACTATTGGCTTATTAACATACATAGAAACAACAAAGGATTGGATGATACAATTAGTAAAACAACATGAAAACAGAAAGAAAAAATATTCAATAATAAAAGAAGGCAGCAAATAAAAACAAGATTTACATTTAGTAGATTCTGTAGAAAAGCAAAACAGAAGCTAAAAACCAACTATTGCAGCAAAAAATATAAAAAGGAAAGTCAAGGATAAAGCTCTTGAACAGATGAAACAATGCTGACAAGACAGACCTCTGCATGGCCAATATCCAGAATGTGCCAATAAATCCAATGGTGATAAAGTTAATACTCATCGGTGGTTATGTGCATCTGGATTAAAGTCTGAGACTGAAGGCTTTATTCTTGCAGCACAAAACCAAAATCTTTTTACTAGGAACTTTCAGGCTAATATTATGCATAATAATGTGGATCCAAAATGCAGGTTCTGTGATAAATACCAAGAAACAATGGACCATCTAATCTCAGGATGTTCTGTACTTGCCCCAAATGAATATAAAAATCAACACGATAGAGTGGGGCAATATTTACATTTGACAATGTGCAAACACTATGGAAAATATGTAAACAAACACTGGTATGAACACCACCTAGCTCCAGTTACAGAAATAGAATATGTCACCATTCTATGGGAGTACATCTATACAGACAGAAAAATTGAAGCAAACAGGCCAGACATTATTGTTAAAAACCAGAAAGAAAAAACTTGCCTATTAATTGATATAGCTTGTCCAGCAGATTGTAACATAGCAAACAAGGAATTCAAAAAACTGTCAAAATATATAGACCTGGAAACTGAAATAGAAAAAATGTGGAAATTGAAAACAAGAAAACAGTGATAGTAGGAGCACTTGGAATGATAAAAAATAGAACAAAACAACCATTGAAAGAATCCCTGAAAACACCAGCTTAAGAGATATACAAAAAATTGTCTTGTTAAGTACAGCGCACACACCAAGGAGAACTTTATCTATGTAACGCTAGAGATGATAGGGGAGATAGAAAAAACATGAAATGGAAACATAACACACCACGACCTGCCTTAGGTCTTCCTGCAGACTTGGTAGGTAGTGTGACCATAGCAGAAATGAAAATATGATGGAAATATGATGGAAAACAACATAATAATAATAAAAAATGTGCAGTGCTTATAACAATAGTGTTTGTAATATGTGTTATGATAATGTCTATGTATTAGTTACATAGTAATAATTTTGCTTATAATGATAGGTCTGGTAATTAAAATAATATTTGTAAAGGCAATTGGAATTCTTTTAATGCTGATGATAGTAGAAAATACAAAATGTAATAGTGGATTCTTATCAATTGTGGTTAATATTTAAGTAAAAGAAGATATAAAATAGTTTAGCGCATTTTAAAAATCATAATTAAGTTTTGTAAGCCAAATCGATAGCATATGATTATCAGAATAAACAAATGGATATAAAAGAAACAAAACATTTTACAGAACACACTAATGAGAAGGTCAGTATACAACAAACATCATGGTTTTTAGAGCAACAAAGAATAATGCAAATGAAGAAACCAATGTCATATATCAAAAATTTCATAGTCTATTTTCTTTTCTTATTCTTTACTAACCTGTAAATGTTGATGTTATGAATTCCTAAATACTTTTTTTGTTTCAAAACTGCCTAATGACTAAGATAAAAAATATTTGTTGGCAACTAAAGTTGAATTAATCAACAAGAAAATATGGTTGTGTCTATAATATTGAAAGGTAATGCAAATAAACATCAACCTAAAAGTCAAGCAGCAAATAAAAAATCTTTTTTGATAAAATAATTTTCAACTCTCACAGATATGAATTATAATAGTTATTTCACTATTCAAGGATTTTTACAGATCAAGTTGTCAGGGTGCTGATAAACTCTAGCCTCATCATCATCATTCAACCAACCATTGGTTGGCTGGAAATACTTCCACAAACTCACCCCACACAACATGGTCAAGCATTGCTGTACTCGAATTCTGGTGCTGTGAGTGGATGTTTTGGACTCAAACCAAATCCACCTTAGTATCTTGATCTGGTTAGTGAATGAAGCAAAAATCTGATCCCATTCTGTATTCACAGATCTGAAGTCAAGTCATTAATGTATACAATCAGTATAACCAATTTCCTTCCTAGGCAGAGTTCGATATTTGTACATTATCCAGAATCATTCAGTCATTGAATCAAAATATTAAAGATTTGAAAGTAAAAAAATACAACCAAAACCATTGTCCAGTGTTTATTTATTTCTGAATATTATTGACATATCTGCTTTTAATCAGTTAAACATTATAAAAAGAAATATATTGATTTGCATTTATTATTTTGTGGAAAAAAATCTCTCACCAAAATGCATTGATTAGTGAAGAGGCTTGCAAATCTGTCAAAGATTTTGTTCTGTACTGAGAGCTCTATGTATCTAGCAGTGTGCCAATGTTAGCTCAGTTCAACAAATAGAAAACCTTATCAAACATTTGTCTATTGTTTACTTTCACTCATCACATATGGAATAATGGTTTACATATTGGGAATAGCTGTTATACACATTAGCTTTAACAAATTTGTGTGAATCCAACAATTAAAATGACTTGATTAATAAGATTAGCAATTGTTGTAAGCTCTTAAAACTCTTTACTGTTTTTGATGACATTGAATTAGAAAGCATTAAGATGCTTTCTAATTCAATGTCATGAGAATTGGAACATCTCTAATAGAGATGTTCAAATGATCTAGGAAAATTATTTCAATTATTTTGACAAAAGGAAAATGTTTAAACAATTATGCTATGACAGAGGACAGAAAGTGCAATAGTGAGATTCAAATGTGTATTGGCATAGCCAAGGATGCATTTCAAATGCTAAGCAGCATATTAAGAGACAGGAAGAATTCATTTGAAACAAAAAAAAAGAGTTCTTGATTGTTATGTGATATGTCCTCCTATATAGCAGTGAATGCTAGACAACCAACTCACTGATAAAGGAGAAACTTGAAGCAACAGAAATGTGATGCTACAGATGCTACAGAAGATATGCCAAGGATATTATGAGACAAACATGTGAGCAACAAAAAGGCTTTGGAAAGGATGGAAATGAAAAGGAAAAGATTGCTGAGACATATGATGATGAATGAAGTTTTGAAGCATCTAATATTCACTGGATGGATAGAGGGAAAGGGATACAGGGGAAAGCAATGCATGACATACTTGATGAGCTTGAGCAAGTGAGTTTGTAATAGATACCAATAGGAAAAGTGTTGAGAGTGACAAGGGATAGGGGTAAATGGAGGTCCATGATTGCTTACATTGCTTCTAGTCATATGAGAATCTGACCAGAAGCATTTGAAAACATTCAGAATAACTGGTATCATCAAAAGATACAATATGCAGAGTATTATATAAGTTTCAAGAAGTTAACAATTTGAAAATGTTTTTGATACATTCCAACATACCAAAGAAGATCAATTCATATTGACACATATTCAGATTGACACATCAAAAAATTTACTGAGGATCAAGAGTTGAATCATAATACTTAACATTTGAACAAAGAAATTGCTTCATCAAACGAATATTTGCTTTATCAAAACATTCTTTAATTAATTACAACTAAAAGTTACATCCTATATTTAAGTTAAAAGCAAACAATCATTTTCAAACATTGCCTTTATAAAAGAAAAAAGATTACATGTAACAAGTTTTACAAACAGAATTAACAGTAATTTTGTTTAAAAAAATAAAAATAAACTTCCTCTCAGAGAGAAAAAAAGATTCTACATGTTTACATTTAAGAAGCATATTTGGATTTGATTTTATGGGTTTTCACAGTATGTTCAAACCTTAAATTCTAAAAATCTTACTTAAATATTTTAAGCATCCTTTTTAAATCACAATTTTCATGCACATAATATAACTTTATTTTTATTTTTTTTGTAATTTAAAATGAATAAATGAAATTATAATCTCTCCATCAAAGGTCAGTGAACATATAAACAGTCAAGTGATAGATAAGTAAAAGTCGCCATTTTATTTAATTCATTGTGCATAGATAAGATCGTTTTGAGAACTATGCTGTAGTTATATATTATTGAAAAAAAAATTAAAAAGCCTTTCTAAAGTAATGCCACTTTGTTTCCCTTAAAAGTGCTTTCTTTGAACCTGATTGATTGTCCCTTCCACTTTTCCAAATAGCAAAGTCCCCTTAAGAAATCATCATCATCAGCTGCTTTGTTAGATTCTTATAAAAGGCATTTCAATAGCAATTTTAGTTTTTGGAAAAGCCAGAACTCACTGTAAACCAAATCTGGACTGTAGGCAGCTGACAAGACATGGGTGATGCAATTTGGAAAATTCTGCATGTGAAGAATTTCTTGTGACAAGCAGTACATAAACTAATTCAACGGCATCTTACAGGAGAGTGTCTGTTCATGCATGCATAGTAAAATTTCTACTGATTGCTTGCGAATTTCTGTCAAGGCTGCACAACCAGTACTTGAGATATTCAAAATGTTTAGAGACACTTTGTTTAGTATGAAAATCTATTCTTTAATGTGCTTGTAAAATATGATTTTTCTTATTGAATTTGTAAAAAAAGAAAATTTCTTCCTTGTAAAAATAAATGTAAAATATATTTTCTTTTTTTCATACAATTTCAAAAATATAAACATTTTGTGTTTGAGTAAATTATCTGAAATATGTATTCTGTTAAGATTTTATGACCCATGTATATTTTGCCTCACTTCTAATGCCAAAAAGTGTTTACATAATTGTTGTATGTTTTTGTTTGACATTTTTGCTTGCCACCTAATGGCAATGGAAACAATTTCAATATAATTTTTTAGATGTTCCATATCATCTTGTTACATAATGTAGATTCATAATGTTATTTTAAAGTGATAATAATTAAAAAATAATATGAAGTTAAAAAATACTAAATACCAGCAAAAGTATTATAGTAAAAATAGGTTTATTAAAATAGTCTTAACTTTTCTTTCTATGTAAAATATATGAATGTTAATAATAATTCTCCATTTTTTTGTTTCATTTTCCAGATCCAGTCTTGGTGGCGTGGTGTGATGGTTCGAAGAGGTTTTGGTGCTTATCGAAAAAAAAAAGGCAAAAAGAGTAAAAAAGGAAAAAAAAGGAAAAAGCAAAAAGTAGATAAATCTAAATAATGATTTTTTGCATTGGAAATGGTTAAATTTGGACAATATAAGATTAATACTTAAATCATTCAATATTCAACTTTTTAAAATTGAAGTTTGCAAAAATATACTCCTTATTTGAAAGCAGGGATCTCCTTAATCAATTATTGACCCCAAGAATGGAACAAGATTATAGACAATCTCCTAAAATGAACTAAATAGTAGTAATTATATAATAAACATATCAAGGAATGTTTTGATATCTTCCTCTACATACAATGATGAAATATAATTGGCACCCAGTGGCTTATGAAAGAGGATGCTGCCTGGCTGTAAGGGAGATAATTAATTTGATGACTTTGTATTACAGGGAAAGTTGTCTTATTAAAATTCCAATCAAGTTATACAATTGATAACAGAAATAAATTGTTTATAGTATCATTTTTTAGATGTTCCATATCATCTTGTTGCATAATGTAGATTCATAATGTTATTTTAAAATGATAATAATTTAAAAAATCATATGAAGTTAAAAATACTAAATACCAACAAAAATATTACAATTTTAGTCTAGTTTATATCAGTCATGTAAGTTAATGTAAAATCTGTTTGAATACCTTCAATGAACTAAAAAGGTTTCAATCTTATCTTTTTGAAGGGTCATTAAACTCTAAGAAATGATTTCTGTTATGACATCATTGTGGCCAACTCTTTCTACAGCCTTCATCAAGTGTACAATCTAAAGCTGAAGTGAGAAAAATGAAAAAACTACCATACATCAACCTAATAAACAAATGTATGTCAGGCTAGAGTGGGTTTCAATACAGAGAAGTTTCTTTACTTATCATGGAAACAGTTGGTGTGCCTCTTCAGATATTTATTAATAAAGAATCACTTGTCTCACATGTTCATCACTATGTTTTGCTTATCACCTAATGTCAATGGAAACAATTTCAGTTTAAGTAAAAGTAACTTTTGGTTCAGACTGAAATTCACAATGGCCAAAACATTATGATAATAACAAAAGATAATGACATTAGTCAAACTAATCCTTGTACACTTGAAGAAGGTAGAAGAATGAATTAGACAAAATGTTATATTATCAACAAAAAGGAAAAAGAAAGGATTTAATAATCAAAATAACACTTGTTGTTGATTGCATTTTAACTAAAGTAATAAAAATAGCATTACTAATGGATAATACAGCTTCATAGTTACTGAGTTACTTTAAAAGGGAAGAGAATAAACAAATGAAAACTAGAAAGATTTATCTCCTTGTATTTCTTGTTATTCTATTTCTAAACAATTGTAAGTTAGTTATTTTTATTGGCATAAAAGTAAAATTAAGAATTTCTATGAATTCATTGAATCATGATAACTGACTACGATTGTAAAATATATGTGTGGGATTTTTTTTATTATAAAATATATATGTGTGATTTTTTGACTTGTGGGTTGCTTTTCATGATCATTTTATAAATAGAATTTGTACTAAAATTCTTTGTGGACACGATGAAAGAAATATTTAACTTTATCAATTTACCCTTAATTTCTTTTCTTGATTTGCTAAAATTATGAACTAACTTTAATCTGAAAGGAAGTTACAGAAGGTGTTTTATTCAGAACAATTCTGGACTCAAATTGTTTCTTTGGTTAGTTTTTCTTTCATTTTCTTTTTGGTGTATTTGATCACAGGCAAGTAGCATGAATCAGAAATTAAGAATAAGCCTCCAACAGAATTTGAACTCACATCCCCTATACTTGGAAAATCTATCTAACTAGAACAAAACTTCCCTGACTAAGCTATATAAGCTAAACAGGGGATATCATTCAAAGCTAATCTTTTGTGATAAAAAATTGACAAAGGTAAAGGAAAAATAAGTAATAATAATTACAAGGTTTCACCTAAGAAATTTTGAAAACCTAAGACCAATACTGAACTATTTTAATTTAATAAAATGTGATTATACTTTTCAAAAACATGTATTTTGGTAAATGATACCTTATGCCATTTCATTAGGAAATCAACAATTACTCAAGATAACGACTTTTTACATCCAAATGCTGACCATGAAAACAAATAAAGAAGTACAATTAATCCTCCCAACTTACATTTTGACTGACTTTTTTTTATTTACAGAATGAACTTTGTATTTTATCTATAATTTTATGAATTCTTTTGAAATAAAAGATTTTGTATGGAAAAAAAGAAAGTGTTTTTTTCTCAAACTTATAACTTTGATTAACAAGTTAACTGTATTTTTAACTCAAATTTAAAAATGTGATTTTTCTCAAATTATCTTGCTTTCTAGTTTAATTAATGTAGAATTATTAACTTTTGATAAGGTTCTTAATAATTTTTATTGTTTTTTTGTCTCAAAGTAATTAGCAGATCTGGTCTTTGGCTCTTAATATAAAAGATATGCAATCAGAATAAAGGATTTTCTTTCCCTTGTTTATAATTCTTTATATTTCCACTAATTGACATCTTCAAATTAATAATGATACTTGCAAAAACAATACAAAAACATGGAAATTATGATTTGATTAGCAAGAACGTAAATGCCATTTAGAGAAAAACATTTGTTGTATAGCCAAGGTGGATACAATGCACAGAGAAAGTGTGCTGTGGTATTTTTCAGCACAATATCTAGTGCTAAATAGATATTCACAGAACAGTACAATAGTTACAATGACAGACCAGACAGAACTTATAACACAGAGAGGAAGGGTTTAGATTGCAATGGTCATCAAAGTAATCAGTTATATTACTCAAATGACACTCAAATATTACATCTCAAATGTTACTATTCTTTACAATAATAGAACATTTCAGACCATGTGTCATTCCATCACTGAGTGTGTTGCTGAAGTGTTAGCCCCTCTACAACAAGATTTTACAAATTTCAAACAACAATTGTTCAATAGATGCCAAATCTTTCTTGTATGGAAAGGGCTAATTTCAACACTACTATTAGAAAAGAAACATGACAAAATTAATTTCTGGATACAAGATGAGATATACTTAAACAAGTAGAATGAAAACTATATAGTTATAATTAAGTGAACTGTTCAGACTGAAATTCACAATGGCCAAAACATTGTGATAATAACAAAAGATATAGTCAAACTATAATATAAATAGTGGCAAAATTAACTAATTTTTGTTTTTAAATTAAATGCTGATTATCTACAGGCATTTTTGTTGAATTTGTTTTCATCTTTTGTTTTAACGTTATCAAATAGAGAATTTTTTCTGAAATATCTACATTTTTCTTGTAAAGAATTACAATTGCAGTAGAATGTATTTTTCTTTGCAATTCACACATTTCCTAGAATAAATATTTTAGTAAATTAAGTGTTCCAAATTGAGTGTTGATAGTTAAATGATTTTCTGCACAGAGCTTTCTTCAAACATCATAAAAGTTTCTAAAAGACTTGAAACCATAGAGAAATGAAGGGCACAAAATGAAATTTTACTTGAAGATAATAATGAAGATAATATGGTAACTACAAGTTGTGAAAATGCAACACATATATTTAGTCAGTCAGTTAATTGCCATAAATGATACAAGCTTGGACAATCATGTCTCTTTCAAGACATGACTGACTAGGCAGAAGATTTTCCCACAATAGGTTGCCATTACTTTCTGCAGTAGACTGGTTGCAAACCAAGGCTATAAAACCAAAAACATCCTGTTATTTAACCCGTAGCTAGAGGGAGCTGAGAAGGGTATTTGTGCATAAGTGAACCAAACAAATTTGACTGGAATTTGAACACAACTCCCCAACTTCACATTCCAAGCCAATATCCCTTATACCAAAATGCACATATATTAATCATTTTAAAAACTGTTTTTATTTATGTAATTTTATGTGTTATGTAACCAGGACAAATCTGAGCAACAAGCTTATGTTTGCTTCTAATGGAAGCTTGGAGCAAATGTCACTCCTTTCTCTGTTCAATTTGATCAATAGTGCAATATTTTTGAAGTTTGGAAGGATGGAAAGACAAGCCTTAGTTGATTGATTTAAAAATCAATATCCTATGGACCCAAATTTTGTGATTTATCAATTGAGCAACTAATAACCAAGTTGTGATACAATGGAATATTAAATATAACTAAAAATTGCATAAAAATGTCATATGAGCATCAATGGAGAGAGAGTTAAATGAGTAAATTCATGAATACATATGTTTTTTATTTATATAATTTAAACAAAAATAAGCAACTCCTAAGAGACCACACCAAAAAAAGAGAGTTTAATGCCATATTAAATGGCAGAGCCTTAATATTTTTAAATAAATTCCCAGTGAACATGGGCCAACAATAACTCAAAGGTTTCACACATTTTTACACAACCATCAAATAGTCCATAACTGTTATCTGTGAAAATTGGCAAGTTTAAGATAGGGGCATCTGATGTGTACATACTATGTACACACATACTAAATTCACCAGAGGTAGGGTGCTTATCTGGCCAAGATGGAAGTTTAAAAAAATCACCATTATTTAGGAAAAGAAAAAAACAAACAAATATCAGAAAAATCTCAAAAAGCATGAAAAGAAAGTGCTTGATCACATGAGAAACAGTAGAGCAAAGAAGAATAATGCTAAAAGTAAAATAGCACTCAACAATAATAGGCCCTCAAAGTGCCCCATAACAGAGCATATCATTTAAATACAATATAAAGTAAGCAACTCCTAGGAGAGTATTCTACACAGGTACACCAAAGAAAGAGTGCTCAGTGCCATATTAAAAGACAGAGCCTTAGTATTTTTAAATAAATTCCGAATGAACAGGTAGCAAATTATCTGATGATTGTGTGAAAAGACAAGAAAATTTCAGCAAGAACAGCTAAAAAGTTCTCTGATGTTTTGATCATTTTATCAAACTTTGTGAAGTGAACCAATTTAGCAAAGTTTGATCAAATAATCAAACAGTTATACTTTTTGAGGGGTTCTCTTCTTGGTTAGGCTGAGAATTTTCACACTGCTCACATATATAAATATATATATAATTTGTACATGTTCTAAAATATAATTTATAATTAATAAATATATATATGTGTGTGTGTGTGTGTGTGTGTGTGTGTGTGTGTGTGTGTGTGCAGCTGGCCATTCATATCCATTAGGTCCTATTTTCTCTACACATTAGGTCCTATTTTCTCTAAATTGTATTTATCACATATTGAAAACAAAGCATTTGGAAAATCTGACAAACCACAAATCGACACAGGTTTTTGTTGACATTTTTGTCTTGATAAAAATAAAGATGAAATTATAAATCTAAGATCACATTTACAAATGAACTCATGGTTAATAACAAAATCCCATTCCTTGATGTTGAATATAGAACTAAAATCCAAAGTTTTTAACACCCACCTGTATAGAAAACACCAGTACAAAGTCTTGTTCTTGTAAACTAAGATAGCCAATGTTCTAAAAGATTTGAAATAAAATAAAAATTCCTAAATAGAATACACCTAAAAAATATTTCTGAGTGGAACTAAAACACATAAAACAAACATTAGTTAACAATAATTTTTCCAGCTACAGCATTAATAAACAAACAAAATTATTCTTACAAAAATACATTACAAAACTTTCAAAAATCTTAACTAGTGATGACTAATATAGTGTAATAATTACACTTTCTCAGTACAAGACTGTGTTTCTTGTCATAAATCAATTGCCTATTTCAGACATACTACCACCTTCTTGAGTAGATGCCTCACATGTCACATATCAGATCAAAGTGCTATAAAAAGGCACTTAGCCACCTTCAGTTTACAACAACTCCTAAGGAAGATTTTGATCAAAAACACCAGTATTTTATATAGGACTTGTTACCAAAAATATAATGCCATGAGACAGGCCCTTTACTTTAAGACATCTGGCACCCAGCATAAATCTTATTTGCTTCAATAGCAGAAATGATGCGTTGAAAGTTTTTTAAAAATAGAAAGATGACAACTCAAGTTCCAGCCATGCTCAACTAGCAAAGAATAAATGCTACTACTAATCAAACATAAGTGAATGCAAGGAATTCTAGTTGAATTCTTTGCATTCACTTATGCATAAATATCATTGGGAAAGGTATTAATTCATCTCTTCCCTCCAGTTATGGGTTAAATAATAGGACAGATTGGGTTCTATAGCCTTGGTCAGCAATCAGTCTACCGCAGAAAGCAATAGCAACCTACTGCAGGATAATCTACTGTCCAGTCAGTCATGTCTCAACATGATCATCGAAAGCATGTATCACGTATGGCACGCAAACTGACTGACTAATCAAACGACAAACGAATATATCTTAAACTGTCAAGCCTGAAAAGAAATGAATAACACATAAAAACAAGCTTTCACCCCCACCCCACCCCACAAAATGATGAAAGCAGTGGTTGTAAGTGCTTGAAACAATGGACAATACATATGATTGTTGGACTCTCTTACTCTCACCAAACAGAAATATGTAAGAATTGTGAAAAAAGGAAATAAAAAATTTATCAGTTTTTTCTTGTGCACCATATTCCTCTTTAAAAGAAAGGCTTCTGGCCATATATATATATATATATATATATATAATGTAATTTTTTTGTTTATAATGGTTTATAAAAGCATTATATTATACAAAAATTTTCATGTTTCAGAACAATACTGTTCTTCTTCAGGTGACATTTTAAAATAAATGGTGTAAATGATTTATTTAAAAAATATAAAATGAAATCATGGTTATTTAAAAAATTAGGTTGAACTATGGAGTTAAAGACCTGTATCGCAAAAGGAAACAGAGTAACCTGATGTCATGACATGACACTTTTTAGTTTTCTCTGGGAAAGATGCATTATTTAAATGGATAGTCAATGATTTTTAACAGTAGGTTGAATTTCAGTTTTTTTTTTTAATTTGATTTCATGAGTTAAAGGGGCTGGAATGTTTAGGTTAGAATTAGAATTAAATAATTATGGGATACTAAGATATATTTTGTTGCTACGAAAACCAAATAAGTATTGTGTGAGTCATTCATTTTAGTAAAATAATTTTTAATTTCTAAGTTATATTGGAGCATAAGTTATAAATGAAGAATTGTGATTAATTAAATTTAAAAAAAAATTTTTTTTTGATTTTTAGATAAAACTGTCAATTTATTTCTATGATTAAGTAGTATTTGTTTTTAGGGAACCTTAAAATCTGCAGCTTTTAATTCAAGCACAGAGCATAGATGTCATAGAATGAACAGTGGTTTTTAATCTACCTGTTCTTTCACTTCATTATATATATATATCAGTGTAACATTTCAAGAAGAATATTGTGTATATATTGTGTCATATTTCAAGAAGATTTTAACACTTCAATTGCCAAGAATATACTTATACATCTTCATGAAACTTACATTGCCTGGTGTTAATGAATATATATATATATGTGTTTTTTTTCAAGGCATGCTTATTTCTTTATGGAACTTATATTGCCTGATATATATATATATATATATATATCAGGCAATATAAGTTCCATAAAGAAATAAGCATGCCTTGAAATATATATATATATATTCATTGACACCAGGCAATGTAAGTTTCATGAAGATGTATAAGTACATTCTTGGCAATTGAAGTGTTAAAGTCTTCTTGAAATATTTGAACAGTTTTCACAGTAGTTTTCCCCAAAAGAAAATTTCAAACACAATCTTTTGTTCTTTTTCTTTTTTTGTTTTTATCAGCCATTGCAAGAATTGCCAAGTGTGCTTGTAAACACCAGGAAAAAAAATATTGGAGGCAAAACAGTCAATTCCGAATGATAGCAAAATGTCTCAGAAGAGTATTAACTCATGATATCAAATTGCACAATGTACAACTGCTTACAGTTCACATGACACATTCATGGTATGTTTTTGGAGACACCACTTGCTGAATATATAAATATATATATGTGTGTGTGTGTGTGTGTGTGAAAATATGATATATAAATTTCTATATATCAGAACAATGTTAGATAAAAATGTGTAAAAATGTGACAAAGTGTAAAAATGACAAAGTGATAAAGTTTAAAAATTTGGTGTAAATTTGACTAACATTTATATTTATATCTCTCTTCTACTTATATATAACAGAATTTTAGTCCAATGATGTCATTTTAGAGAACAAAATGTGTTACAAAGAATTTTTTTCATTTTGTCATTCAATTATATAATTATTTACCAAATTGTTTGTTCTTAGCTTTAAATTTATTTTATTCATAGCTCCTTAATTACCCCTGTGTCTACCTTTTAATTTTGCTGTTTTGATTATTGTCATTTCAATTAATCTTTCTGAAGAAGTGCTGGCCAAAAAAGTTCTTTTTAAAAGAATGCATTTTGTCATTTTCAAAGTTGTATTTAAATTCTGTGGTACAAAGTTTTTGTTTAAATGTGTGTGTGTGTGTGTGTGTGTGTGCGCAATTCATGAAGAAATAACTTAAAATTTACATAATTTTTTAACTAAACAATTTTGACTTGTTTATTAAAAAATAAAGATTATATTAAAACTTGTTTAATATGCTAAACAACAAACTTTTCAGCTTACATTATTCAAACATTTGCAGAATAAAAAATCACAAATCTCTAAGGTGTTCAATGACAAATATGAAATTTTTTTGTAACTGCACTTAAATTTCTTGATCAAGAAGGGGCCAACTTCAGTATATAAATGTAAAATGTCAAAAAACTCACTGTATTAAAAACAACAGAAAACTCAATTTCTCTTCAGACAATTATTGTTTTTGTGACACCTTACTATTTGCATTTTGTTAGAAGCCAAAAAAATGTAGGAATTATTTTTAATGTTCAAAAAATCAATACTTCTGAAGATGAATGATAACCGTTAGACATAAAATAATTAAAGCAGATGCAAAAAGAGAGATTAAAGATAGAGAAAAGACAAAAACAGATAAAAAGATTTTGACTGGAACAGGAGGAAATGCATAAAAGAAATAGAAACAAGACATTTCTTGAACAAGAAAAATACTGAATATTTATGAAAGAATCTCTTGGTGTAGATTTGATATAAGCTCATTAAACATTTTACATATCATGTCCCTTTCAAAACATAGACAACCATAGCTCTCCTCAGCTTCCTTTTCTTTATTATCTGGGAATTATTATCTATTTGAGTGGTTTTCTGTTACATTCTCTATGGTTTGGAATTCAGAGTTGTTTTTCTCTTAGACTGGTTACCACTAAAAATTAAAGAGCCAAATCAATACAGCAGACTAATCAAGAATTTGAATTTGTCTTTTGGTTTCCACTTTCCTTGTCAATAATGGTATCCTTATATATATTAATATAACTGGCACTTTTATAAACATATCATATTTAGATGATTTCATTCATTCAAACAACAACAACAAAAAAAATCAGAGACATTGGATTAGAGATCACTAAGCAAACAGTTTTGTTCTTTTGTCTCTCTGGACCTGGATACAAAACCAAAAAGATGTTTAACAACTTAGAGAAAAACAAATATGATAGTCAACATTACAAAAGTGACTTAATAAGTTAATTTCTTTTTCTTATCTAAAACAAATAAGACAGTGGGGGAAATTACTAATGAAAAATGTGTAGAAATTTTTGTCAAAATCAGAAGAATAAATAAATAAAATCCCCTGAAACCAAAAAATAAGATTACTGCTACTGATGAGGGTGTGATCAACTTTATGACTATTTCCAGTGCAAAAGTGTTCAGACCGTCATTGCTCATGGGAATCTAAAATGAATTCAATAATAAATTGATTGTATGCAAGTGAAATGTTGGATAGAAATCAAATGA